>CM056733.1:600000-967500 GCA_029844215.1 Przewalskia tangutica
AGGATACTAGCCGATCGAGACCACCCTCCTCTCAGTGTGGCCGATGCGGTAGATCCCATTTCGGGAGATGTAGTGATACCTCAGGAGCTTGTTACACTTGTGGCCAGCAGGGTCATATTTCGAGGAACTGTCCGACCAGAGGCAGTGCAGATGGTAGGGCTCAGCCTACAGGGTCTTTTGCCGGGTCTTCATCTCCTACAGTTACTCGCCCCGGAGGGCAAGGTGCTCATGGGCCAGCAGGTCGCGGCAGAGGTCGTGGCAGGGGTCCTAGTTCCAGCGGTCCTCAGAACCGCATTTATGCCATGTCCAGCCGCCAGGACCAGGAGGCGTCACCGGATGTAGTCACAGGTACTTTATTAGTTTCATGTTGTGACGTGTATGCCTTGATAGATCCGGGTTCTACTTTGTCCTTTATATCTCCCCTTATTGCTAGTAGGATAGGGGTAGAGCCTGAGTCCATAGACCCCTTTGAGGTAGCTACGCCAGTGGGTGATTCGGTGGTAGCTGAGCGGGTATATAGGGTTTACCCAGTGACTATATGCAGTCGTCAGACCCTAGCCGACTTGATAGAGTTGGATATGACAGACTTCGATATGATTATGGGTATGGATTGGTTAGCTTCTTGCTACGCCAATGTAGACTGTAGGGAGAGAGTGGTACGGTTCCAGTTTCCTGGGGAGCCGGTTATTGAGTGGGAGGGGAACAATGTGTCGCCGAGGGGTAGGTTTATTTCTTACCTCAAGGCTAGAAAGATGGTGCAGAAGGGGTATATCTACCATCTCATTCGGGTATTTGATACTGAGGCCGAGATACCAGACCTTCATTCAGTTCCAGTAGTCAGAGAGTTCCCAGATGTGTTCCCAGACGACCTCCCGGGTATCCCTCCTGAGAGGGAGATAGAGTTTTGCATTGACATTCTGCCTGATACTCGACCTATATCCATTCCGCCATACAGAATGGCACCTGCAGAGTTGAGAGAGTTGAAGGACCAGCTGAGAGATTTGCTGGAGAAGGGCTTCATTAGGCCTAGTGTTTCTCCCCGGGAGCCACGGTATTGTTCGTGAAGAAGAAGGATGGGGACGCCAGATGTGTGTTGATTACAGGCGGTGAACAAGGTGACTATTAAGAACAGATACCCTCCCTAGGATTGACGATTTGTTCGACTGCCAGGTTCGGTGCAAGATATTTCTCCAAGATAGACTGCGATCCGTTACCATCAAAGTGCGAGTTAGGGAGACGGATGTCCCAGATCGCATTCCGACCCAGACGCACTATGAGTTCAGGGTCATGTCTTTCGGCTTGACCAATGCTCCGGCAGTATTTATGGATTTGATGAACCGAGTGTTCAAGCCATTTTTTGATACGTTAGTGATAGTATTCATTGATGACATCTTGGTTTATTCTCGCTCAGAGCAGGAGCATGCGGAGCATTTGAGGACGGTGCTGAGAGTTCTCCAGGACCAGCGGTTGTATGCCAAGTTTTCGAAGTGTGAGTTTTGGTTGACTTCGTGTTACACCCCGTAGTTCCAGGGTATGTATACGAAGACGTTCGTACGAGAATGCGACACAAAAATTGGAAAGGAAGAAAGATGTGATTTTTCGATGGAAAAGTTTCCGGATTTTATGAAGGAAAAAGGTTCGTTAATGGGAATTGGATTCCCAGATTTGGTATTCGGACTTTTTAGAATATTTGAGAATTATGGAATTTTATTTCCGGAATTGGTCACGTGGGGCCCACGGGGAAAATTTACGGTTTTGTGGGGCCCACTTTATTTTCGGATATTTGGCATTATGGATATTTTTGGAAGATGAAATATTTTGGACGAGTAGGGGGCGACACGTGTCACCCCCATGTGGCCATGTTGGCCGAATGGCTAGAGGACATGTGGTCTTGGACGTTTTAGTGGACAAGTGGCAAGCCACTTGTCCCATTTTTGTGGTGGACACTTGGTTGGAAGACTCCACTCCCACTTGGACCAAATCCTCACCTCACACTTGCTTTGATCCTAGCCATTGGTTGTCCTATAAATACCCCCCTTGATTGCAAGACTTTATTCATCCACTTAAGAGTTTCCAAGGCAAAAATTCTCCCTCCCCCCTTAGTTGTTCTCGTCCAAACACCCCCCCCCCCTTTGTGTAGAAAATTCTTCAAGTGTTGGTATAGTCCCAAATACCTTAGCCTTGTATCCCTAGTAGTATTCTAAAGTTATCCCAACATAAGAGCCCGGAAATACTACTTTTTTTCCAATAGTCGCAAAATGAAACCCTAGGAAAAACCTTCATAGATGGATGAAGTGTTAAGAGAAGTTGTTTAGAAACTTCTAAGGGTTGCTTGGAGCGGGTTGAAGCGTAAGGAAGTGGAGCTAAACGTTGCTCAGGATCGACTTATAAATCTTGGATAATTTTGGGCTTATCGAGGTAATAATCTTTATCCCCCTATTGTAATTGGAGATTACATGTTGTAGTAATGTATAGTTGAGTATACTATATATAGAATGAATATTGATAAGAATTGAACTGTATTTACATTGGACTGTATTTACAGTAGACTTGTAGTATTATTGTAGGGCAGAATTGTACACGTCCGGTTAGACGTGTAATCCCCTGGGAGTTGTTGGCCTGGTAGCGGGCCTTGTTACTGGAGCTTATTTATGTGGTTTCGGGGGGAGAGGTGCTGCCGAATTTTCCGTAGAATATGGAACCTTGTACTTAGAAATATTCTACGAAGGGATCTAGAAGTTAATAAACGTTTTATAGCCATTATAGGTTGAAGTACTACGAGTAGCGTATTCTACTTGAAGGGTGGAAAAGGCTAGCAGGGTTATAGTACTTTGGAGCATTTTGCTTATTGTCGATAATCGTCGCGAGGTATGTGAACCTCTTCCTATCCTTTTGTTACACCCCGTTTGTGCAGGACATGTTGTAAGAACGTACGTAAGAACTCACGAGTGTTAAGATTTGAGACTTGTAAAAATTTATCGGAATTATGGAATTGTCGGAAAACGTAATATTGTGACGAATGGGAGGGCGACACGTGTCACCCCCCCTTATTGAGGTCTTGGACGAAATCACAAGGGCACAAGGGTCATTTGACCCTTGTTAGAAAGACAAGTCTTGCAAGTAGTAGAGCTTGAGATAATTGACTTGGTCAATGGGACCACAAGCTTGATATTTAAGAGAACCTCATCCTAGCCACCCATTTGGTTACATCTTGACCCTCCATGTCCCTATATAATACTACTAGTAGCAAGAGAGAGCCCAACACTTAGAAAAAATTTCAAGAAATTGGATGAAACTCACAAAGAGCTCTCGGGTTCCTTGCATTTGAAAAGAAATTTTTTTTGTTCCTTGTCCATTAAGCTCCACACTTTAAACCAGGGTTCTTGAGTGTATTGTAAGCATATCTCAATAGAAAAATATCGGAAAAAGATAGTTTTCGGGTTAGTCGCAAAGCGAAAACCTAGTTGTCTTTCTAGGTTTTGTTTGGAGATTTGAAGGAATTTTGTTGGTGTTGTTCTAAGGGTCTCAACTAGCGGATTGAAGCGTCTTGAAGAGGCTCTAAGTTGCTAGGGAGCAAATTCGGATTTGGAGTTGGATTGAGATTCGTTGAGGTATAATTTTGTCTCTTAAAAGTGTTACAAGATTATTTATATTGTTGTTAGCTTTACATGTTGCTAGCATGAAGTGTATGTGTTGAAGTTTATAAGTATTATGGATTGATTGTAGCTTAAATCCGAAATGTTTTATTAGCCACTTGAAGTTGGATTACTAATTGATCGTTTATTAGAAATCGTCGCATGTTACTTACTTGAAGATTATAGTAGTTATAATCGATTGCGACTTGATATCATGTTATGCTAACAATTTGGATTGAAATGGAAATTGGATAAGAATTGGTATTGTTGTACTCAATATGGCCGAAATTGGACTAGTAGTTGTATTAGTTTGATATCTATTGTGGGGCGGAATTTTACACGTCTAGTAGGCGTGTAATCCCCTATTGTTAATTGCTTTGATTGGGCCTTAAATGTGGCGTGTTTGGTTATTGAATTCGGCCTTGAAAAATGTGGCAAAGTAAGTAAAAACAAAGGAGGTGTTGTCCGATTTTCCGTAGAATTTAGCGACTTAGCACTTAGAATATTCTACGTTTGAAGTAAGAGGTTAATGGACGTATTGTGACCATTATAGGTTGAAGTACTAAGTATAGCGTATCCTACTTGAAGGATGGAATAACTATCAAGATTGAAGTACTTTGGAGCATTTTGCTACTTGTCGATAATCGTCGCGAGGTATGTGAACCTCTTCCTTCCTTTGGCATGATTCTATGTATGGAATATACCTGTGGTATCATTTCATGTTTCCTTCTACTCTTAGAAGTTAAGAGGTAGTTGTGTGATTTACTCTATGTAGAACTTTTCCTATCTTTTGAGCATGACTAGTTGCACGTATGTAGTACGGTAGACGTACAACACCTTGATATCCTTTACTAGTATTATGAATAGCCTAGTCGGGTGAGTTAGGAGATTAAATCACTTCATTGAAAGAATAAAGGATGTCTTAAGTTTTATTAAGTTAAGGGACTTGAAGAGTTTTAAAGTATGTGATACTTATTCCGTTTTAAACGTATAAGTCCCTTGGATAGGAAATTATATTTTGGCTAAGGTATAAAGTGAATATAACGACTTTATGGGAAGTTGGTTATATTTGCTTTATGGAAAGATAAATGACTTGATTTTAGTGAAAAGTGTTACACCCCGTACTTACAGGACATGTTTTAAGAATGTAAGTAAGAACTCACAAGTGATAAGATTTGAGACTTGTAAGAATTTTATCGGAATTATGAAATTGTCGGAAAACGTATTATTGTGACGAATGGGAGGGAGACACGTGTCACCCCCCCCTTAGTATGCCTTGGTCGAATTGGGCATGTCCCTAATGGTCATTTACCATAAGTCTTGAATGAACAAGTCTTGCAAGTGTAGCTTGATAATATTGACTAAAGTCAAAGGTCCCACTAGTCTTGATATTTTATAAGAGATCATCCCAACCACCCAATTGTTTGCATCTTGACCCAACATTGCACTATATAATACTAGTAGTAGTAGACAAGCTTAAACACTTAGAAAATTTTTACAAAAAATTGGAAGAACAACATAGTTTCTCTCGGGTTAGGGGTCCATCAAGGGAGAAAAATTTGTGTTTCTTGTCCAATAAGCTCCACACTTTAAACCAAGGTTCATGAGTGTTATGTAAGTGTATCTCAATAGAAAAATCCCGGAAAAAGAGAGTTTTCGTATTAGTCGCAAAGTGAAAACCTAGTGGCTTTCTAGGTTTTGGATTGGAAGTTTGAAGGAAAGTTGTGTCACGACCCGAATCCCGGGCCCGTGACTGGTGCCTTACCCCGGGCACCCTAGTGATACAACATCAGAGAAAACCAGCGGAAAATAAAACACGAGTCATGAAACAAGAGATATAATAAGTAAACAAAGCAACCAAAACATTTGCCTTCAGATATACATAAAACCCGACGATTAACCTTTTACAAACCCCGCCACAACAAAGGCCACGCACTCTAAGATTTACAACAACTATGACGGGACAGGCCGCCATACCACGAATGTATAAGCGTCTACTGCACTGTGGTAACATACCAAAGATAAGCCTCCAAGGAACGGAGCTTTCAATACGCTGAAAGGTGATCCTAAAAGCGGGGATCGACACCGATGTACCTTTTACTGCGGCGTGAACGCACTTCAAGGAGGTCGATAACAGTACCAAGTATGTGAAATCAGAAATACGTAAATGAAATCATAATAGTCTATATAAAGCGAGAGACATGTATGATAACCAAACTACGATTCACAACATAGAAGCGATCATGTCAAGTCGTGACTCACGCCTAAAAGTCATCCTCATGCCCGTGGAACTCCTTCCTCACCGCCGCGGTTTAGGTACAAATCATGTGATACGTATAATGTCTCGCCCATCTTATGGACCCAATATAGAAAATGGTGGAATACATTCCGGTTCATCCCATGAACCCGGTAGTCGAGTGGAATACATTCGGATGAGCCCAGAGTCAAGTGAAATACATTCCGGATGAACCGGTCCTCAAGTGAAATACATTCCGGATGAACCGGTCCTCAAGTGAAATACATTCCGGATGAACCTGGTCTCAAGTGAAATACATTCGGATGAACCGGTCCTCAAGTGAAATACATTCGGATGAGCCGTAATCAAGTGATATACATTCGGATGACCCGTAGTCAAGTGATATACATTCCGGATGAGCCGTAGTCGAGTAGAACACAAGATTTACACAACAAGGTTATCACACGTAACATGGTCAAGTTTCATAACAACAAGTATAAGCAAGTTACACACGACTCAAGGTACTTTCATTTTATATCAAAGTCCGGATTTTAACCTTAAAGTACTACGTCCGTTAAATTCCTTTTAAGATCCATTTCTTTTACAAAAGTCACCCGATACCCGTAGTATAAGATTTGAGTGACTAACATTGTTAAGTAAACCAAAATGCTTTCCTTTGTAAAATCAAGTGACAACCTTATTTTCCAAACGTTCGTTGCCTAATTCGAATGCTCAAGTTTCTCATTTTAGAAAAAGGTTTCGTAGTTCATAGTTTTAAATCCTTTAAAACATAATTCTCCTTTAAACGTTTTGAGAAACCTATGTCTTATAAGTGAGTAGGTATTCTTTGTTTATAATCAATCTTATTAAGCAGCCATGATCTAGGAAATGTAATATCATTTTGTCTCATCTTAGCTTCTATGCAGATGGAGGTTTCTACTGGTTTTAATAATACTTCTTTAGTCAATACATTTTCCTTTTATTAACGCTGCAGTGGTTTGTCGATACACATTCTGATTTCCGAAATCAGTAAAACATCCTTAAGCCGTTATACCTAACTTCCCATAAAGCTAGTATAACTCTTAAGCTTTCAAAACCCAAGTAATACTCATTCTTTCAAAACGATTCATAGATCTTTTGAAATGCTTCAAGTTCTTTATTAACACATATCAAGCCAGTTATTATTCAAATCAGTTACCTTTTTTAAAACCCACAAAGTATGTGCTTATCCACATAAAGCTATTATAACCAACTTCCCATAAAGCCGTTATAACACTTTATGTTTAAATCAATCAAATACATTTAGCACATGTGACGCTCACCGCACTACATAGTTCACACATATCATGCTAGAAGAGATAGGAAGAGGTCCACATACCTCGCGGCGATTGTCGACTAATAGCAAAACGCTCAAGTACCTCAAACCGCCGCTACTCCTTAAGCCAAGTTGATCACTCAACACGTTGTACTACAACCTATAGAGGCCACAAAGCGCCTATTAATACCTTTAGAGCCCGACGTAGAATATTCTACATAAAATTCGGCGACTCTCCCCGCAACAGAAATCTCCTCCTCTATCGAGGCCGCTACCAAGCCAACCGGGGGTTAACACGTCTGACCGGACGTGTACAATTCTACTACACAAAGAATGCTACACAAGTCTCATCGAATACACCCTATGTAATTACGATTCGATTCTCTTATTTAAATTCAGCTTAAGTCGCAAGACATTGCTGTAAGTATTATTCAGCTTAAGTCAAAAGACATTGCCGCACAATTATAATGTTCATTCTATATATAGTATACTTCAACTATATATTCCTACAACATGTAATTTCCAATTACAAATGAAGGTCAAGAATGTTTACCTCGATAAGCCCAAAATTATCCGAGTTTATATGTCGTTCTGAACAAGGTTTAGCTCCTACTCCGTGCGCTCCAAAACGCTCCAAGAAACCCTTAGAAGTGTCTACACAACTTCTACTTAATACTTCAACTACGGGTGAAGATTTTTCCTTAGGGTTTCGTTTAATGGCTAAAGGAAAGTATAATAGTATTTTCCAAGCCAGATAAGTATAACCTTGGAAAGTACAACAAGGTATTTGGGCTAAAGTATTTTGGACATTATAACAATACTAGGAGAGTATTTCTACCACAAAGGGGGGGTATTATACGAAAACAACTAGGCTAGGGGGGGGGTACCCCACGGCTAGCACCACTAGGAGGGGGGGGATACTTTCGGCCAAGGGGCCTTCTCAAAGGGGAGGGTGTAGGACGACTACTACAAGGAGAGGGAGGGAGATTTTAAGACTGAGGCACAATTGTGGATGAAGAACTCTTCAAGCTTAGGGGGGTATTTATAGGTCAAGCCATGGCCAACCAATGGCCAAGATGAAGACAAGTGTGGTGCAAGTGTAGGGTTAGATTTCCACCATGTGTACCTTATCCATCTACTACACAACTTGCACAAAAATATCCTACCAACTAAAGCCCTCTTTTTCGTCCACCATTGCCGCCCCATTTGTTCCGATGTGAGGTGACACATGTCACCCTCCCGTTGTCCACAATGTTTCTCTCTAAAAATCCGCAAAAATTATAAATGACATAGCCGGAATTTTCCCAACAAAAGTCGTGGAAACGTTTAGTAAAAACGACTCTAATCGTGTTGTGTACAAATTTCAAACTTGCCTAACTTAAGGCTCAAATTTTCTACGTCGCCCTCACGCATATACTCAAAATACGGTATAACATTCTTCCTTAGAAACATTCGTCCGAATGTTCCTTCTCAAGTCTCAACACAAACATGCGCCAGTATAGTCTTCACTGCTATACGTATGAAAACAATCATGCCACACCTGGCCATGAAATAACAAATGCACAAAATACGAAATCCCAAGTCCACGAGGAATCACCTCTGTTATCACAAAAGAAACGATCACACTCGTTCACTTCTCCCCTACCTCGTGCACTGTTCGAACACTCGAACTCTTCCCAAGACACGCACCACACTTCATCCAACGCTTGCTTTCCAACCCTTGAGTCACTACCTCAAACTTGGTCATCTTACTAACCTCGATTTCTAAGGCCACTCGGCCTTCACGAACTGATTCTGGTCGAACGTATCCACGAACTCATAAGATGGTCATCTAAACTGGGCCTAGCACCCTTGTGACCGCCACCGCGGGACCACCTGAGCCGACCTTTCCTCGAAGCGGACGCGGGTTGGCCCGCAACATGGCCCCAACCCGACCACTATCGCGCCAACTCTTGCTCGACACGGAACAATCTTGCTAAACACATCATGAAAGCTACCACTTTCATTTACCCAACCCAGGGACTTATCACACAATACATTCTAGGCATAAAATGCACTCTGACAAGGATCACTCGCAAAATCTTGTACTCAAGACGGCCTTACATCTAAGGTCTCAACTATAATATTCTAAGGTTCATCATTTTCTCACCCCCAGGCTTACCCTTTCACTAAGCATGTTTCTAAATCACATTTTAGCACCAAGCTATCCGAACATAACACTTAACACATTATCATAACAAACAAAACTCTAGATGGTTAAGGATATACCTGAAGCTACCGCTCCACTCTAATCATAAGTCTGCCCTGCAGGGCGCATAACTGTAGAAGGCGATGAACACGCCATCGATCCGAGGTCGCGCTGCCGCCGGCATTCTCCTATAAGCACGCTCTCGTCACACGGCCACGACGGCCGCAGTGAAACAAGCACCGAAAAGACGACATTCCCGATGATGTTTGCCACATCGCGCACACCGAGGGGACATGAATCCCGCCGCTAGCACTCACGTATACCGTGAACGAAGCCCGAGCTCGACCAGCCTCGAATACCTGAACGCCCCGGCGATCGAGGGGACCACTGCATCGCGGAGGTACATAACTAGGCTATCTGCCGAGGCGGTCCGCCTAAAGTTACCAAAGGACCTCGCTGCTCGCCCTCTTCGCCGATCTCGGTCATTCCGCCGACCTCTCCGTGCCTCACATCCTAGTGCATGAGCTTGCGTGCGGGCAATGTCCATACCCGGTGAAGAGCTACACCCGTACATGCCTCTCGCCAAGTAATCGCCCAGCCCGTGGCGTAGCGGTGTACTGTCCTCCATATCCGCTACTACAATGGAACATACCGAGCTAATGAGTCGAACTCACATTGTACTCTCTAACCGCCCGCCCGCCCCGCTCAGCGTCAAAAATTGCTTACCGAGCCCTCTCATCCGCGAGGCAAGAAATGTGCAAGAAATGCCTCGAGAACTCGTCCCAAACCGCTGGAAGTGCATGCTCTTCCCGACAGCCTCACGAATCAAACGATCAATCTGCAGATCACGCGGTGATGCGAACCAATACCACCGACTGCGCCTCGAGGCTCGATCACTCATGATCCATAGGCTTCGGATAAACTCCCGAGGTCGCCCCGCTCGATCCATAACACCGGAGGCTACAACTCGGGAAGTCACGTAGCCTCAAATGCGCTCGGGGTGTACTACGGTGCTATCGGGCTGGAATCGCCGTGATCCACTTATCTCATATCTGCCACGACCACGCCAAGAATCGCCATCTCTGTACTTATCTCATCGGCTCAGTGTGGGATCGAGGCTCGTGTATCAGAGTCTCGTGAGCCACCGCCGCGCCTAAACTCGCTTTGGTCTTTGGCGGCGTCGCGAAACCCGCCGAAGTCTCGCTCAGTCTTGGCCAAGCTCGCGCTCGTTCTCTCAGATCTCACTAATGACTCCTCGATTGCCTTGCCCACTGGGCTCGGTTTTACGCGGAGGCATAACGGTAAAGGAAAGGAATACGTCGGAGGGTCCAATTTATCACACGGCTAAGGCACGATCTCGGAATGAGAAGGATGGAAACCAATCCTAAATGTCTCGCAGCCTCACGATTATAGATGTGGTGCACAACACACCGATAATCAAGACTCTACTAGACACGGTGCGTAGACACTTTCCGAGGACTAATCGCTCACGATACCACTTTTGTCACGACCGAATCCGGGCGTGGATCGTGCCTTACCGGGCACCCTAGTGATACAACATCGAGAAAACCAATGGAAAATAAAACACGAGTCATGAAACAAGAGATATAATAAGTAAGCAAAGCCAACCAAAGCGGTTGCCTTCAGTATATACATAAAAACCCGAACAGTTAACCTTTTTACAAACCACCTTGCCACAACAAAGGCTGCACTTAAGATTTACAACAACTATGACGGACAGGCCCGCCATACCCCGAATGTATAAGCGTCTACACTGTGGTAACATACCAAAGATAAGCCTCGAAGGAACGGAGCTTTCAATACGAAAGGTGATCCTAAAATGGATCGATGGCCGATGTACCTTTTACTGCGGCGTGAACGCGGCCCCGGCGAGGTCAAGACATGTCACGACCAACCGGGGCGTGGATCGTGCCTTACCCCGCACCCAGTAGACATACATCGAGTAATCAGGAACAAACACAACAACGTGAGATAATAGAAGTATAAAACAAAAATCGAGGAAAACTTGCCTTTCGGCATATATATAAATAACAACTTTCAACATGAACAGTTTAATCCTTTTTACAAACCCTGCCCACAACAGTACTACAGACCTCTAAGAAAAGATACGACAACAATGGCGGGACAGGGCCCCGCCATACCCCTGAATGTAAATACCTACAACGACATGGGACTATACCAAGATAAGCCTCCGGAGAAACGGAGCTTTCCCAACCATTGAATCATGACCCTAAGGCGAGGATCAACGATCGGTGTACCTTTACTGCGGCGTGAACGCAGCCAAGGAGGTCGATAACAGTACAGTATGTGAAATCGAAAATAAATATCGTAAATGAAATCATAGTAGTCTATATAAAGCGAGAGACATGTATGATAACCAAACTACGATCACAATAAATAGCGATCATGTCAAGTCGTGACTCACGCCTCAAAGTTATCACAATAAAACCGTGCGGCAAGTGCGAAGGCATAGCCGACTACTAAGACCCACGCATCAAAAATACCACAAAGCGTATCCCGAGGTCTTTCTAGACCGCACCACATGATCGGCGGCCACTCGCCCGCAATATCAATGTGCACGTCTATCCTGGAACTCGCGACTCGCATAGGTCCCACACGGACCCGCGTGAGGTATTCCTCGAATCATGGTCCCGCATCGCTGAGGTATACCCCGCGTCGAGGCGCTTAACCCCGGTATCCGCCAGGCTCCCGCAACCCGCATAGTCTCAAAAGACCGCATAGTCTCAACGGACCGCATAGGAATCCCCGCGTCGGGCTAAACACCCGAATGATCAATCTGGAGCTACCGCGACTCGCATAGTCACAAGGACCGCGTAGCCGTATAGACCCGCGTCGGGTGGCAAGCCCTCGGTATAATAAGTCAAAGGGTATGTGATACAATAATAGTACAATGGCTTAACGTTTAACAACGTAAGCCCAACAAGAATGACCCCTTGCATCACGATCATACAAGATACTAACACACGTAGCATCCTAACATGTTTACTTATCACATCAACAAGAAAGTATTTACAAGGCTATCTCAAACCAACACAATCGAGTTATTCACACAAGGTACTTTATGCTAACAAGTTCGTATCTATCCCTAAAGTACTTCACACATTAAATCCTTTAAAAGATCCGTTGCTTTCACATAAGTCACACAATACCCGTAGTATAAAAATAGAGTGGTATCGCTTTTAAGTAAATCAAAATACTTACCTTTGTAAAATCAAGTAACACATTATTTTCCAAGCGTTCAAGTTTGCCTAATTTCAAATGTTCACGTTTCTTATTTTAGAAAGGTTCCGTAGTTCATAGTCTTATTCATTTAAGAATATAATTCTCTTTTAAACAACTGAGAAACATAAGTCTTATATGAGTAGGATATTCTTGTTTATAACAATCTTATTACATGCCATGATCTAGAAATATCATTTTGTCTCATCTTAGCTTCTATGCGGATGGAAGTTTCTCTGTTTTAATAATATTTAATTATTCAAAACATTTCCTTTTATTAACGCTGCGATGGTTTGTCGATACACATTCGATTTCCAAATCAAGAAACATTCTTAAGCCGTTATACCTAACTTCCCATAAAGCTAGTATAACTCTTAAGTTTTCAAAACCAAATATTACTTCTTCTTTCAAAATGATTCAAAATCTTTTGAAATACTTCACGTTTTATTAACACATAACAAGCCGATTATAGTTCTAATCGATTACCTTTTAAAACCACATGTATTTTCTTACCAACATAAAGTTGTTATAACCAACTTCCCATAAAGCCGTTATAACACTTTATGTTTTATACCAATCAAATACATTTAGCACACGTACGCTCACCGTCTACATAGTTCACACATATCATGCTAGAAGATATAGGAAGAGGTTCACATACCTCGCGACGAGTATCGACTAATAGCAAAACGCTCAAGTACTTCCAAACGCCGGCTACTCCTTAAGCCAAGTAGATCGCGCCACACGTAGTACTTCAACCTATAAGGCCACAAGGCGCTTTATTAACATTTAGATCCCCTCGTAGTACATTCTACGTAAAATTCGAAGACTCTCCCGCAACAACAGAAATCTCCTCCTCTATCGAGGCCGGCTACCAAGCCAACCAGGGGTTATCGTCTAACCCTAACTGTACAATTCTACTCCACTACTACTACTACACAAGTCTCTGTAATACACCCTATGTAATTACAGTTCAAGATTCTTCTTTAAATTGGGCTTAAGTCGCAAGACATTGCCGATAACTACGTTCAAGACTATATATAGTATACTTCAACTATATATTCTAACAATATGAAATTTCCAAATACAATAGAGGACAAGATATTTACCTCGATAAGCCCATAATTATCCAAGTATAAAGTCGATCCCAGGCAATCGTTTAGCTCCAACTCCGGCGCCCAACCCGCTCTAAACCACCCTTAGAAGTTCTAACCAACTTCTACACAATACTCCAACGGACTATGGAGATTTTCCTAGGTTTCGGTTTTGTGACAGACGGAAGTATAATAGTATTTCGGGCTTTTCAGATAGGTATAACCTTAGAATACAACAAGGTATACTGCTAAGGTAATTTGGGCATTATAACAATACTTTTGAGAGTATTTCTACCAAGAGAGGGGTATTATACGAAAGCAACTAGGCTGTGGGGTACCCCACGGCACACTACTAGGAGGGGTAGAGGCTCTCGGCAAGGGGCCTTTCAAAGGGGAGAGGGCTCTTGGGCGAGAGTCAACAAGAGGAGAGGAGGGATTTTACACTTAGGATTATTTAGGAATGGATGAATAAGTCTTCAAAGGGATGGGTATTTATAGGCCAAGTGAAGGCCAACCAATGGCCAAGATTGAGCCAAGTACACTGAAGTGTAAGGCCAAGATTCACCCAAGTGTCCTTGACCAACTAACACACAAAATATCCTACCAACTCCCCTTGACCAACAAGGCCAATTCGTCCACTACACTACCGCCCACTCCCACCAATTAGAGGGTGACAAGTGTCGCCCTCTTGTTGGTCCAAAATGTTTCGTCTCTCGGAAAAATCCGCAAAAATTAGAAATGTCATAGCCGGAAATTCCCCTACGAAAGCTGTGAAAACGTTTCGTCGAAAAACGACTCTAACCGGGTGTTGTGCACAAATAAAATTCGGCCAAGCCACTTTCTCAAGTTTCAAATTTTCTACGTACGCCCACACGTACATACTCTGGAAATACGGGGTATAACATTCTCCCCTCCTTAGAAACATTCGTCCCGAATGTTCCTTCTAAGTCTCAAAACAAACGTGCGCCAGTATAGTCTTCACTACCATACTTACGAAACAATCCTGCCACAATGGCCACAGAAACAACTGCGCAAAACGCTTACATCCAAGTCCACGAGGAATCACCTCTAACATCATCACAAACACCTCTCTCCGGGGTCTAAAATATACTTCCTCCACACTTTTTCCAAACAAAAGAGATGGTCACATCTATGCTCGCCATACATGCTTGCTTCTTCCCGATACCACTTTTGTCACTTTGCCGCGAGGTTCTAGTGTCACTCCGGCGACCCAACACATGGTACCGGACTACATGCGATCCCTGAGGTCGTGACACGAACTCTTACCACATTTAAATCGTCGCCTCCAAAACTCGGGGTTATCATTTTCAACTTGGTTATCATTAGCTGGGAATACTCTGGATGGATCTCTGTTTTCCATCTCGAACATAACACGAACGACTGGACGCACTGCCTCCCAAGTCGGACGGCAAATGCTAACATATAGGCAACCTGGCCTATTCTTCACATGAACTTAAAAAGGCCCAAAACAACTCGGGCTAAGTTTCCTCTGTTTTTCCAAAGCTCGTCACACCCAATCCGGGGTGGTACTTTCAAGAAGACCGACCGTCAACCTGATCTCTAAGCGTCGTCGCCGATTATCCGCACGATTTCCTCTGAGCTGCCAGAACTTCTTCTAGACAAGCTTCACACTATCCACAGTCTGCTGGAACAAGCCTGAACCAACTGTCTGAACCTTGCCAACATCGAACCAATCGACCGGCATCTCACACATCCGCCCCAACAAGGCTTCATAAGGCGACATCCGAACACTGAAATGGTAGCTCAAACACTCCTTCAACAGAAGACAACAATTCTCGCAACTATCCCTGAAATCCAAACACTGGCCCGAGGGCGAATGTGATTCTGAGACTCACTTGAGTTCTTAACACATGCTTGGCAAAACTTCCAAAAACAACAACAGCCCTACCCTGGGCTCCACTGTCTGCCATAAGGTGAAGGTAGGCACCCCGTGCAGCCTTACAACCTTTCTGATAAAACAACACTGCCGAGTAAACGGTCTTTGCTAGAAAACAAGACGGCTGACCTCTCGCCCGACTCATCGGTCGAATCGTCCATGAATTGCACGGCTAACTAAACTGGCCTAACACCTCGTGACCTAACACAAGGGACCACCACAACCTGACCCCACCACCAAACCTACCGCGGGTTGACCCGCAACGTGGCCTCAACCCGACCCCGGCAATGCGCACAATACTAGCTCCCCGAAGGAAAACTCTCACTAATCACGTTACGAAAACCTAGCGGTCTTCTTAGCTCAACTACCTCCTTTCATTCCACACTACTCAGGGACTTATCCCACAAACATAGCTCATGTGCACTATGCACTCCTATAAGGATCAAACATAACACTACACCTTTACTCGAGATGGCCTTACCTCTATGGTCTTTACGTAAAACATTCTAAGGCTCACACCTGATCTATCCCCCAAAATCTTACTCGGTTAACCCACCATGATTTCTAAACACAACTAACACACCGCTATTAGAACATAGCACTTAAGGTATACTCACCTTATCACACATACTGATCTCTGAGGTTAAAGATATATCTATATCTCTGCTCCCCTTAGTCGTTCTAATCAAACCTGCCCCGTAGGGCGTATAGCTAGGGAAGATGACGAACTACCCACCGATCCTGAAGGCTAAGTCCTCCTACAAGGACACTCTATCGACATCAGACCCCGACGGTCGTAGGTACAACAAGTACTAACTAAAAGACGACATTCCCGATGACGTGCGCCACATCGTGAACCAAGCCACGAGTTCGACCAACTCCTGCATACTCCGAACATCCCGATATCCGTGGAAGACCACTCTGCCCGGGCGAGGTGCATATCAAATCTGCGAGGCGACTACTCGAAAGTTACCAAAGGACCTTCGCTCGCCTCCTCGCCGCCCTTCGTTAACCCGTCGATCTCTACGCTTTCGGCCACGCATAAGCCCGCATACGTGCCATGCTCAAGCCCAATCAAGAATTACTCTTGCACAACCTCTTTTAGATAGTCCTCAAGACTCGCGGTACATCGGTATACTCTCGGTAGCCAAATCTATAGCTAGTAGCAGTGGTCGCCTTGAAATCTATATTCTGTTCGGTCGTGGCCGCGAAGGTTCAAATATCATGGCCGCAGAGGAATCGCTGCCGCCGTGCTAAACTCACGGGGCTAGTGGCGTCGCAGAACTCCCCGAATGAAGCACCACCCAAGGTGATAATTGGGCCTGTGCCCACGTAACCCTCTGAACTCTACTCGCAGCTCCCTCAGCTGCCTTGTCCTCCTGGGCCCGGGTTGCCCTACGCGGAGGCATAACGGTAAGGGAAAGAAATCGTTAGAGGTCCAACTTACAACACGGCTCTAAGGCACGATCTCGAGTGAGAAGAATAGAAACCAATCCTAAATATCCTATAGCCTCACGATTATTGGTGTGGTGCACAACACACCGATAATCAAGACTCTCTTCGATACGGTGCGTAGACACTTTCAGGATTAATCGCTCGATACCACTTTTGTCACGACCGAACCGGGCCGTGGATCGTGCCTTACCCGGGCACCCAAGTAGACATACATCGAGTAATCACGAACAAACACAACAACATGAGATAATAGAAGTATAAAACAAAAATCTGAGGAAAACTTGCCTTTCTAAGATATATATAAATAACAACTTTCAACATGAGCAGTTTAATCCTTTTACAAACCACGCCCACAACAGATTACTGCACTTCTAAGAAAAGATCGACAACAATGGCGGGACGGGCCCCGCCATACCCTGAATGTAAATACCTACAACGGCGGGGACTATACCAAGATAAGCCTCCGAGAAACGAGCTTTCCCAACCGAATCGTGACCCTAAGAGCGAGGATCAACGATCGTGTACCTTTACTGCGGCATGAACGCAGCCAAGGAGGTCGATAACAGTACCAAGTATGTGAAATCAAAATAAATCGTAAATGAAATCATAGTAGTCTATATAAAGCAGAGACATGTATGATAACCAAACTACGCTCACAATAAATAAGCGATCATGTCAAGTCGGGACTCACGCCTCAAAGTTATCACAATAAAACCGCACGGGCAAGTACGAAGGCATAGCCGACTACTAAGACCCACAGTACCAAAAATACCACAAACTGTATCCCGAGGTCTTTCTAGACCGCACCACATGATCGAAGCTGGCCACTCGCCCGCAATATCAATGTGCACGTCTATCCTCGAACTCGCGACTCGCATAGGTCCCACACGACCCGCATGAGGTATTCTCGAATCATGGTCCCGCATCACCGAGGTATACCGCATCGAGGGCGCCTTAACCCCGTATCCGCCTAGGCTCCCGCAACCCGCATAGTCTCAAAAGACCGCATAGTCTCAACAGACCGCATAGAATCCCCGCGTCGGGCTAAACACCCGAATGATCAATCCCGAGCTACCGCGACCGCGTAGTCACAAGGACCGCATAGCCGTATAGACCCGCGTCGAGGTGGCAAGCCCTGTATAATAAGTCAAAGGGTATGTGATACAATAATAGTACAATGGCTTAACGCTTAACAACGTAAGCCCAACAAGAATGACCCTTGCATCACGATCATACAAGATACTAACACACGTAGCATCCTAACATGTTTACTTATCACATCAACAAGAAAGTATTTACAAGGCTATCTCAAACCAACACAATCAAGTTATTCACACAAGGTACTTTATGCTAACAAGTTCGTATCTATCCCTAAAGTACTTCACACATTAAATCCTTTAAAAGATCCGTTGCTTTCACATAAGTCACACAATACCGTAGTATAAAAATAGAGTGACTGTCCTTTTAAGTAAATCAAAATACTTACCTTTGTAAAATCAAGTAAAACATTATTTTACAAGCGTTAAAGTTTGAATAATTTCAAATGTACACGTTACTTATTTTAGAAAGTTTCAGTAGTTCATATTCTAATACATTTAATAATATAATTCTCTTTTAAACAATGAGAAACATTAGTCTTATTTTTGAGTAGGATATTCTTGTTTATAACAATCTTATTACCGCAGCCATGATCTAGGAAATATCATTTTGTCTCATCTTAGCTTCTATGCAGATGGAAGTTTCTACTGGTTTTAATAATATTTAATTATTCAAAACATTTCCTTTTTATTAACGCCGCGATGGTTTGTCGATACACATTCGATTTCCAAATCAAGAAACATTCTTAAGCCGTTATACCTAACTTCCCATAAAGCTAGTATAACTCTTAAGTTTTCAAAACCAAATATTACTTCTTCTTTCAAAATGATTCAAAAATCTTTTGAAATACTTCACGTTCTTTATTAACACATAACAAGCCAGTTATAGTTCTAATCAGTTACCTTTTAAAAACCACATGTATTTTCTTACCAACATAAAGTTGTTATAACCAACTTCCCATAAAGCCGTTATAACACTTTATGTTTTATACCAATCAAATACATTTAGCACATGTACGTCTACCGTACTACATAGTTCACACATATCATGCTAGAAGATATAGGAAGAGGTTCACATACCTCGCGTATAGTATCGACTAATAGCAAAACGCTCCAAGTACTTCCAAACGTCGGCTACTCCTTAAGCCAAGTAGATCGCGCCACACGTAGTACTTCAACCTATAAGGCCACAAGGCGCTTATTAACATTTAGATCCCCTCGTAGTACATTCTACGTAAAATTCGCAAAGACTCTCCCCGCAACAACAGAAATCTCCTCCTCTATCGAGGCCGCTACCAAGCCAACCAGGGGGTTATCGCCTAACCCTAACTGTACAATTCTACTCCACTCACTACTACACAAGTCTCATCAGAATACACCCTATGTAATTACAACAAGATTCTTCTTTAAATTCAGGCTTAAGTCGCAAGACATTGCCGATAACTACGTTCAGTACTATATATAGTATACTTCAACTATATATTCTAACAATATGAAATTTCCAAATACAATAGAGGGACAAGATATTTACCTCGATAAGCCCATAATTATCCAAGTATAAAGTCGATCCTGGCAATCGTTTAGCTCGACTCCGAGCGCTCCAACCCGCTCTAAACCACCCTTAGAAGTTCTAACCAACTTCTACACAATACTCCAACGGACTATGGAGATTTTCCTAGGGTTTCGGTTTTGTGACAGACGGGAAGTATAATAGTATTTCTGGGCTTTTCGTATAGGTATAACCTTAGAATACAACAAGGTATACGGCTAAGGTAATTTGGGCATTATAACAATACTTTTGAGAGTATTTCTACCAAGAGAGGGGTATTATACGAAAGCAACTAGGCTAGTGGGGTACCCCACGCCACACTACTAGGAGGGGGTAGAGGGCTCTGCCAGGGGCCTTTCAAAGGGGAGAGGGCTCTTGGGCGAGAGTCAACAAGAGGAGAGGAGGATATGACACTTAGGATTATTTAGGAATGGATGAATAAGTCTTCAAAGGGATGGGTATTTATAGGCCAAGTGAAGGCCAACCAATGGCCAAGATTGAGCCAAGTGCTACACAAGTGTAAGGCCAAGATTCACCCAAGTGTCCTTGACCAACTAACACACAAAATATCCTACCAACTCCCTTGACCAACAAGGCCAATTCGGCCCACTACACTACCGCCCACTCCCACCAATTAGAGGGTGACAAGTGTCGCCCTCTTGTTGGTCCAAAATGTTTCGTCTCTCGGAAAAATCCGCAAAAATTAGAAATGTCATAGCCGGAAATTCCCCTACGAAAGTCGTGGAAAGCGTTTCGTCGAAAACGACTCTAACCGGTGTTGTGCACAAATAAAATTCGCCAAGCCACTTTCTCAAGTTTCAAATTTTCTACGCACGCCTTACGCATATACTGAAATACGGGTATAACGAGACAACAGTACCAAGTATGTGAAAGCAGAAATATCAGAAATGAAATCATAATAGTCTATATAAAGCGGGAGACATGTATGATAACCAAACTACGATTCACAACATAGAAGCGATATGTCAAGTCAGGGACTCACGCCCTAAAAGTCATCCCTCATGCCCGTGGAACTCCTTCCTCACTGCCGGCAGTTTAGGTACAAATCATGTGATACGTATAACAGGTCTCGCCCATCTTATGGACCCAATATAGAAAATGGTGGAATACATTCCTGTTCATCCCATGAACCTAGTCGAGTGGAATACATTCGGATGAACCGTAGTCAAGTGAAATACATTCCGGATGAACCGGTCCTCAAGTGAAATACATTCCGGATGAACTGGTCCTCAAGTGAAATACATTCCGGATGAACCGGTCCTCAAGTGAAATACATTCCGGATGAACCGGTCCTCAAGTGAAATACATTCGGATGAGCCGGAATCAAGTGATATACATTCGGATGACCCAGAGTCAAGTGATATACATTCCGGATGAACCGGTAGTCGAGTAGAACAAGATTTACACAACAAGGTTATCACACGTAACATGGTCAAGTTTCATAACAACAAGTATAAGCAAGTTACACACGACTCAAGGTACTTTCATTTTATATCAAAGTCCGATTTTAACCTTAAAGTACTACGTCCGTTAAATTCCTTTTAAGATCCATTTCTTTTACAAAAGTCACCCGATACAGTAGTATAAGATTTGAGTGACTAACATTGTTAAGTAAACCAAAATGCTTTCCTTTGTAAAATCAAGTGACAACCTTATTTTCCAAACGTTCAAGTTGCCTAATTTCGAATGCTCAAGTTTCTCATTTTAGAAAAAGGTTTCGAGTTCATAGTTTTAAATCCTTTAAAACATAATTCTCCTTTAAACGTTTTGAGAAACCTATGTCTTATAAGTGAGTAGGTATTCTTTGTTTATAATCAATCTTATTAAGCAGCCATGATCTAGGAAATGTAATATCATTTTGTCTCATCTTAGCTTCTATGCGGATGGAGGTTTCTACTGGTTTTAATAATACTTCTTTAGTCATTACATTTTCCTTTATTAACGCTGCAGTGGTTTGTCGATACACATTCTGATTTCCGAAATCAGTATAACATTCTTAAGCCGTTATACCTAACTTCCCATAAAGCTAGTATAACTCTTAAGCTTTCAAAACCCAAGTAATACTCATTCTTTCAAAACGATTCATAGATCTTTTGAAATGCTTCAAGTTCTTTATTAACACATATCAAGCCAGTTATTATTCAAATCAGTTACCTTTTTAAAAACCACAAAGTATGTGCTTATCCACATAAAGCTATTATAACCAACTTCCCACAAAGCCGTTATAACACTTTATGTTTAAATCAATCAAATACATTTAGCACATGTACGTCTACCGTACTACATAGTTCACACATATCATGCTAGAAGAGATAGGAAGAGGTCCACATACCTCGCGACGATTGTCGACTAATAGCAAAACGCTCCAAGTACCTCAAACCGCCGGCTACTCCTTAAGCCAAGTGGATCACTCCACACGTAGTACTACAACCTATAGAGGCCACAAAGCGCCTATTAATACCTTTAGATCCCGACGTAGAATATTCTACAGAAAATTCGAAGACTCTCCCGCAACAACAGAAATCTCCTCCTCTATCGCGGCCGGCTACCAAGCAAACCCGGGGGGGGGGGGGGGGTTAACACGTCTGACCGGACGTGTACAATTCTACTACACAGCAATGCTACACAAGTCTCAGAATACACCCTATGTAATTACAGTTCAGTTCTCTTATTTAAATTCAGGCTTAAGTCGCAAGACATTGCCGTAAGTATTATTCAGGCTTAAGTCAAAAGACATTGCCGCACAATTATAATGTTCAGTTCTATATATAGTATACTTCAACTATATATTCCTACAACATGTAATTTCCAATTACAACAGAAGGTCAAGAATGTTTACCTAGATAAGCCCAAAATTATCAGAGTTTATATGTCGTTCCTGAACAAGGTTTAGCTCCTACTCCGTGCGCTCCAAAACGCTCCAAGAAACCCTTAGAAGTGTCTACACAACTTCTACTTAATACTTCAACTACGGGTGAAGATTTTTCCTTAGGGTTTCGTTTAATGGCTAAAGGAAAGTATAATAGTATTTTAAGGCAGTATAAGTATAACCTTGGAAAGTACAACAAGGTATTTGGGCTAAAGTATTTTGGACATTATAACAATACTAGGAGAGTATTTCTACCACAAAGGGGTATTATACGAAACAACTAGGCTGTGGGTACCCACCGCTAGCACCACTAGGAGGGGATACTTTCGCCAAGGGGCCTTCTCAAAGGGGGAGGTGTGGCGGACGACTACTACAAGGAGAGGAGGGAGATTTCAAGACTTAGGCACATTTTTGGATGAAGAACTCTTCAAGCTTAGGGGGGTATTTATAGGTCAAGCCATGGCCAACCAATGGCCAAGATGAAGACAAGTGTGGTGCAAGTGTAGGGTTAGATTTCCACCATGTGTACCTTATCCATCTACTACACAACTTGCACAAAAATATCCTACCAACTAAAGCCCTCTTTTTCGTCCACCATTGCCGCCCCATTTGTTCCAATGTGAGGGTGACACATGTCACCCTCCCGTTGGTCCACAATGTTTCGTCTCTCGGAAAAATCCGCAAAAATTATAAATGACATAGCCGGAATTTTCACAACAAATGTGTTGTAAACGTTTCTGCTAATAACGACTCTAATCGGGTGTTGTGTACAAATTTCGAAACTTGCCTAACTTAAGGCTCAAATTTTCTACGTACGTCCTCACGTACATACTCTGAAAATACGGGGTATAACAAGTTGTTGGTATGGTTCTAAGGGTCTCAACAAATGGATTGAAGCGTCTTGGAGAGGTTCTAAACTACTAAGGAGCGACTTCGGATTGGAATTGGATTAAGAATCGTTAAGGTATAATCTTGTCTTTTAAAGGTGTTACAAGATTATATAATTATATTGTTGTTGTTAGCTTTACATGTTGCTAGCATGAAGTTGTTAAGTTGAAGTTAATAAGTATTATGGATTACTTGTAGCTTAAGTTCGAAATGAAAAGTAAGTCATGTTAAGTTGGAATACAATTTGATCGTTATTAGAATCGTCGCATGTAATTGACTTGAAGATTATAGTAGTTATAATTGGTTGCGACTAGATATCATGTTATGCTACCAAGTTGGATTGAAATGGAAATTTGATAAGAATTAGTATTGTTGAACTCAAGGTGGCCGAATTTGGACTTGTAGTTTGTATTAGTTTGTTATTCATTTATATTAGACTACCTTCTAAATTGTGAGCCAAATGGGGCTGTTTAGTTATTCATTTGTACTGGACTACCTTCTATATTGTTGTGAGCCAATTGGGGCTGTTTGGTTATTGTATTCGGCCTTGAAAAAGGTGGCAAAGTAAGTAAAAACAAAGGAGGTGCTGTCCGATTTTCCGTAGAATTTAGCGACTTAACACCTAGAATATTCTACGTATGAAGTAAAAGGTTAATGGACGTATGGTGACCATTATAGGTTGATGTACTAAGTATAGCGTATCCTACTTGAAGAATGGAATAGCTCAAGGTTGAAGTACTTTGGAGCATTTTGCTACTTGTCGACAATCGTCGCGAGGTATGTGAACCTCTACTTTCTTTGGCATGATCCTACGTATGAAATATCCATGTGATAGTATTTCAAGATTCCTTCTACTCTTAGAAGTTTAGAGGTATTTACATTGTTGAATCTAAGTTAAAAGTATGTTTAAATTGTCCTAAGTCCTTACTAGGTCTTATGGGAGACGTTAGTAAGAATGGTTAGGAAATTATGAGATTTGATTTAAAGGCTATGTGTCTTGATTTGTTTAAAGTAAGTAAGTTGATTTTTATGTTTGAAAATGACTTGAATTTATATGTGAAAAGGGGATTGGTTTTAAAAGTGTATATGACATGATTTTACAAGTATAAGTAAATGGACTTTAAAGAATGTATGTTATGAAGTTTTAAGACTATGAACTTTGATTTTCTTTAAAGGATTATGAAACTTTATTTTTCAAGTTATGGGACTTGATTTCTAAAGTATAAGCGACATGATTTGAAAGAGTGTATGCTACGAGGTGTTAAGGCTATCAGCCTTGATTTTATAAGTGGAAATGGCTTAATTTTACAAAGTATGACTTCTTAATTTATTTCAAAAGTTAAGAAGATGGTTTCCAAAAGAGTATGTGACTTGAGCTTTAAAAAGAAAGGAGTTCTATGATTCTTTTTAAGTATGTATGTATGTAGTATTTTTGGATCTAGTTTTCCTAATGTTGTAAGAATAAAAGTGTCTTAAGTTCTCTAAAATGAAAGGTTGTTATAATAGCTTTATGGGAAGTTGTTATGACGACTTACGAAGAAGTGAAAAGATGGTTTGAAAATGTTATGTAAGGAAAATACACCGAGCCTACAAATAGGCCGGATTACGTTATGAAATACACCGAGCCTACAAATAGGCCGGATTACGTTATGAAATACACCGAGCCTACAAATAGGCCGGATTACGTTATGAGATACACCGAGCCTACACATAGGCCGGATTACGCCATATTACCCCGAGCCTTCACAGAGGCCGGGTTACGTCATCTTACACCGAGCCCCACAGGTGGGCCGGATTATGTTATATGATTCCACAGTACACCGAGCCCCACAGGCGGGCCGGATTATGTTATATGATTCCACAGTACACCGAGCCCCACAGGCGGGCCGGATTATGTTATATGATTCCACAGTACACCGAGCCCCACAGGCGGGCCGGATTATGTTATATGATTCCACAGTACACCGAGCCCCACAGGCGGGTCGGATTATGTCACATGATTCATCAGTACACCGTGTCCCGCAAATGGGCCGGATTATGTTATGTAAAATATGTAAGTTATGTGAAAAAGGCAGGATTAAACTCTTAAGTAAGTATGTAAGAATATGTTGTTAAATCTTATTGAAAGAAGGAAAGGAACGGTTAATATATGATTGATTTCAGGAGTTAAAATGACATTCTTTTATACAGATATGATTTGGTTATTGCATTTTATTTCTGTTCCATACTCGGTACCTGTTGTACTGACCCCCTTCGGGGGGCTGCGTTCATGCCCGCAGGTGATAGGTACACAGGTTGGTGATCCTTGCTTTTAGGATCTCTGTTCAGTTTTTGGAAAGAAGCTCCTTTCACTCCGGAGGCTTATCTTTTGGTACGGTTTCCCTGATGTGGTAGGCCTATGTACATTCAGGGGTATGGCGGGGCCCTGTCCCGCCGCAGTTTTAATTCTTAGAGGTCTGTAGTCACATGTTGTGGGTCGGTTTGTAAAAAGAAAGGGATGTAACTGCTGTTGTTATGTATATGTATATGTGTCCAGGAAGGTAGCCTTATCGGCTAGCCTGTGGTTTAATTTCTCGTTATTTTATTTTATAAGTTTCATGTATGTTCCGCTGCTATTCTCTGACGTATACCTGAACAGGGTGCCCAGGTAGGGCACCAGTCGCGGGCCCGGGGTCGGGTCGTGACAAAAGTGGTATCAGAGCAGTTAGTCCTCGGAAAGTGTCTACAGACCGTGTCTAGTAGAGTCTTGATTATCGGTGTGTTGTGCACCACATCTATAATCAGGAGGCTGCAGGACATGTAGGATTGGTTTCCATTCTTCTCACTCTGAGATCGTGCGATAGAGCTGTGTTGTTAGGGTCGTCTCTCCCTAACGAGTTATGTTGATTGCAGCTACGAGAAAGGCAGCAGTGACCCAGGAATGACTATGTGGATTGCGTATCCAGGTTGGTAATGATTGTAGTATAGTTGGTATTGTGACATACATCTATACGGAGTTATGTATGAGGGTCAGACGCGTGTTGCCTAGAATGATTTTAGATTACCAGGAATTGGTAAAGACTAACTAGATACCGGGAAGGTATGGAATAGTTAATGAATTTTCGCCAAGGTTTTGTGTTTTATTTCGAGATAATTGGGAAAAGATGAGTTGTCTGTTAGGGTAGTAAACCCTTAAGAAGCCATGTTAAGGAACCTAACGGAATGTCATGTTAATAGATTAAGCTGCGTAGTAGGCTTAAGAGAATTGTACGGATGAGGTCCGCATAGAGTGAGTAATGGTTGTTGTGATCGAGACAACATGGTTTTGGTTTTATGAGAAGTTTTTGTACCCGTTTACTGGGGGACTGGTAAGGTAGGCTTGGAGCATGAAAATTTGCGAGCCTAAGAATATTGATTACTGCCGAGACCTTAGGTATATAAGGCTTTCTCTGGCAATAAGATTTTAAGTCAGACCAAGGATAAGAGTTAAGTGCGACGCTGAGTCGGGTTGAGGACCTGTTACGGGTCTCCCCATGGCCTGGAATGGAGTGGGATCAGTTGGTAGTAGTTCGCCACGTGACAGTGGTCACGGTGCAAGGCCCAAGTCTAGTTAATTGTTTTACGGGTTCGTGGACGCGCCCACCTGAACCAGGTCGTGAAAGCCGGAAATGGTCGTATATTGTCTTATAGAGTGACTCCATAGATTAGAGGCCAGAATTGGTATGGAAGTTATGTATGTATGCTAGAAAGAGTTGGAAGTACGAAAAGATAACCTCTTTTGGGCTTATGATGGACGGATATGCGTGTGCGAGGTATTAGGGCTATGTGTGGCATTATTAGTATGTCGGGGTTGTGAAAGGAAACTATGTCGCTAATCTTAAGTTTGACTCCGAAAGAACATTCGAGGACGAATGTTTCTAAGGGGGGAAGAATGTTACACCCCGTACTTACAGGACATGTTTTAAGAACGTAAGTAAGAACTCACAAGTGATAAGATTTGAGACTTGTAAGAATTTTATCGGAATTATGAAATTGTCGGAAAACGTATTATTGTGACGAATGGGAGGGCGACACGTGTCACCCCCCTTAGTATGCCTTGGTCAAATTGGGCATGTCCCTAATGGTCATTTACCATAAGTCTTGGATGAACAAGTCTTGCAAGTGTAGCTTGATAATATTGACTAAAGTCAAAGGTCCCACTAGTCTTGATATTTTATAAGAGATCATCCCAACCACCCAATTGTTTGCATCTTGACCCAACATTGCACTATATAATACTAGTAGTAGTAGACTTAAACACTTAGAAAATTTTTACAAAATTGGAAGAACAACATAGTTGCTCTCGGGTTAGGGTCCATCAAGGGAGAAAAATTTGTGTTTCTTGTCGATAAGCTCCACACTTTAAACCAAGGTTCATGAGTGTTATGTAAGTGTATCTCAATAGAAAATCCGGAAAAAGAGAGTTTTCGTATTAGTCGCAAAGTGAAAACCTAGTGGCTTTCTAGGTTTTGGATTGGAAGTTTGAAGGAAAGTTGTTGGTATGGTTCTAAGGGTCTCAACAAATGGATTGAAGTGTCTTGGAGAGGTTCTAAACTACTAAGGCGACTTTGGATCGAATTGGATTAAGAATCGTTAAGGTATAATCTTGTCTTTTAAAGGTGTTACAAGATAATATAATTATATTGTTGTTGTTAGCTTTACATGTTGCTAGCATGAAGTTGTTAAGTTGAAGTTAATAAGTATTATGGATTACTTGTAGCTTAAGTTCGAAATGAAAAGTAAGTCATGTTAAGTTGGAATACAATTTGATCGTTATTAGAATCGTCGCATGTAATTGACTTGAAGATTATAGTAGTTATAATTGGTTGCGACTAGATATCATGTTATGCTACCAAGTTGGATTGAAATGGAAATTTGATAAGAATTAGTATTGTTGAACTCAAGGTGGCCGAATTTGGACTTGTAGTTTGTATTAGTTTGTTATTCATTTATTTTAGACTACCTTCTAAATTGTGAGCCAAATGGGGCTGTTTAGTTATTCATTTGTACTGGACTACCTTCTATATTGTTGTGAGCCAATTGGGGCTGTTTGGTTATTGTATTCGGCCTTGAAAAAGGTGGCAAAGTAAGTAAAAACAAAGGAGGTGCTGTCCGATTTTCCGTAGAATTTAGCGACTTAGCACCTAGAATATTCTACGTATGAAGTAAGAGGTTAATGGACGTATGGTGACCATTATAGGTTGATGTACTAAGTATAGCGTATCCTACTTGAAGAATGGAATAGCTCAAGGTTGAAGTACTTTGGAGCATTTTGCTACTTGTCGACAATCGTCGCGAGGTATGTGAACCTCTACTTTCTTTGGCATGATCCTACGTATGAAATATCCATGTGATAGTATTTCAAGATTCCTTCTACTCTTAGAAGTTAAGAGGTATTTACATTGTTGAATCTAAGTTAAAAGTATGTTTAAATTGTCCTAAGTCCTTACTAGGTCTTATGGGAGACGTTAGTAAGAATGGTTAGGAAATTATGAGATTTGATTTAAAGGCTATGTGTCTTGATTTGTTTAAAGTAAGTAAGTTGATTTTTATGTTTGAAAATGACTTGAATTTATATGTGAAAAGAGGATTGGTTTTAAAAGTGTAGATGACATGATTTTACAAGTATAAGTAAATGGACTTTAAAGAATGTATGTTATGAAGTTTTAAGACTATGAACTTTGATTTTCTTTAAAGGATTATGAAACTTTATTTTTCAAGTTATGGGACTTGATTTCTAAAGTATAAGCGACATGATTTGAAAGAGTGTATGCTACGAGGTGTTAAGGCTATAAGCCTTGATTTTATAAGTGGAAATGGCTTAATTTTACAAAGTATGGCTTAATTTATTTCAAAAGTTAAGAAGATGGTTTCCAAAAGAGTATGTGACTTGAGCTTTAAAAAAGAAAGGAGTTCTATGATTCTTTTAAGTATGTATGTATGTAGTATTTTTGGATCTAGTTTTCCTAATGTTGTAAGAATAAAAGTGTCTTAAGTTCTCTAAAATGAAAGGTTGTTATAATAGCTTTATGGGAAGTTGTTATGGCGACTTAAGAAAAGTGAAAAGATGGTTTGAAAATGTTATGTAAGGAAAATACACCGAGCCTACAAATAGGCCGGACACGTTATGAAATACACCGAGCCTACAATAGGCCGGACACGTTATGAAATACACCGAGCCTACAAATAGGTCGGATTACGTTATGAGATACACCGAGCCTACACATAGGCCGGATTACGCCATATTACCCCGAGCCTTCACATAGGCCGGGTTACGTCATCTTACACCGAGCCCCACAGGCGGGCCGGATTATGTTATATGATTCCACAGTACACCGAGCCCCACAGGCGGGCCGGATTATGTTATATGATTCCACAGTACACCGAGCCCCACAGGCGGGCCGGATTATGTTATATGATTCCACAGTACACCGAGCCCCACAGGCGGGCCGGATTATGTTATATGATTCCACAGTACACCGAGCCCCACAGGCGGGTCGGATTATGTCACATGATTCATCAGTACACCGTGTCCCGCAAATGGGCCGGATTATGTTATGTAAAATATGTAAGTTATGTGAAAAAGGCAGGATTAAACTCTTAAGTAAGTATGTAAGAATATGTTGTTAAATCTTATTGAAAGAAGGAAAGGAACGGTTAATATATGGTTGATTTCAGGAGTTAAAATGACATTCTTTTATACAGATATGATTTGGTTATTGCATTTTATTTTTGTTCCATACTTGCACTGTTGTAATCGACCTTCGGCCGCTCATGCCCGCAGGTGATAGGTACACAAGTTGGTGATCCTTGCTTTTAGGATCTCTGTTCAGTTTTTGGAAAGAAGCTCCTTTCACTCCGGAGGCTTATCTTTTGGTACGGTTTCCCTGATGTGGTAGGCCTATGTACATTCAGGGGTATGGCGGGGCCCTGTCCCGCCGCAGTTTTAATTCTTAGAGGTCTGTAGTCACATGTTGTGGGTCGGTTTGTAAAAAGAAAGGGATGTAACTGCTGTTGTTATGTATATGTATATGTGTCCAGGAAGGTAGCCTTATCGGCTAGCCTGTGGTTTAATTTCTCGTTATTTTATTTTATAAGTTTCATGTATGTTCAGCTATTCTCTCGACGATACCAACAGGTGCCAGTAGGGCACGATCGTGAGCCCGGTCGGGTCGTGACAAAAAGGCAACTTGATTTTAAGGCATCAATTGCCTAAGGTTTTATAATAAAAGGAGTCACTTGATTTCTAAAGGTTAAGAGACTAATGGTACTTTGAAAGTTAAGAGAATTGATTTGAAAATATATAATACTTGGTTTTAAAAAAATATAAGTCTCTTGGTTATAAAAGGAATGAGTTTGTCTAAAATCATAAAGGGTTATAACGACTTTATGGGAAGTTGGTTATAACGGCTTTATGGAGGGTTAAGAGAATGGTTTTCACTAATAAAGTAATCAAAGAATAACTTGAATTAAGGAAGGGCAATTTGATTTAAGGGTATCACTTGCTTAAAGCTTTAAGGTAAGGGTCACTTGATTTAGAAGCCGAGAAATGTATTTCTAAAGTATAGTGACTTATGTGAAATGTACACAAGCCTTGATACTACGGGTGTTAGTATCTTGGGGTTTTATATGAAAAAGGAATCTTTTGAAAAGAATGTAAGCATGTAGTACTTGGGGTTAAATTCCCGGATTTTTATGTGAAACTAAGTGCCATGAGTTTATAAAAATGGAAGTCTAAAGGTTTCTTGAACTTGCTCAGATTTGCTTGTGATAGCTTTAAGTGCAAGTATTATATGTTACGTTGTCGTGACTCTCGGTTGGAGGGCCGATCGCCTTGTTATGAGTTTACTTGACGCGTCGACAAGTGATGTGATTCCACGGGTATGCTTCCATCATGATTGATCCTTGGACATGCTTATACGATGTGGAATTCGGCATGTGACCGGGACGGGTTAGATGCCCGAACATTTTATTGACGCGTCTGGCGACGGGGATTCCACGGGTATGCTTCCATTGTGATTGATCTTGGCCATGCTTATACGAGGAGGGATGCCGGGGCATGCAGCCAGGATGCGGGTTAGATGCCCGCACGTGTTATTACTCCACGGTCATGCTTATACGATGTGGGATTCCGGCATGCGACCATGTTATATTTTACTCCATGGGCTAGCTCCCATGAAGACATGTACCACGATGAGGATTCCGGGCATGTTATATTATTACTCCATGGGCTAGCTCCCGGAAGACTGCACCTACGATGAGGACGCCGAGGCACGCGTTATGGCCATGCTTATACGATGTGGGATTCCGGGGCATGCGGCCGCGATATATATATATATATATATATATATATATATATGTTGTATATGTGTACGCCGACAGTGAGGTGGGATGCCACGGGCGCGTCACATGGTTATATTTTACGCTTATAGCTGTCGGCAGTGATGCGGGATTCCACGGACACGCTTTGATATTTGTGTGACTTGATCGCGTCCCAGATTGGGCCGGGTAGTATATGCGCCCTCCTTAAAGGGCCGGATTATCTTATGAAAGATACGTAAGTTATATGGTAATGAACTTAATGATTTTTCCTAATCATGCACGTAAGAATGTGACTATAACTTTTATTGAAAATGGGAAAAGATAATAAGGTACGATTAAGTTCATAAGTGGTAATGACACGGCAGGATCTGGTATGTACTTTTTATACTTGTCCCTGTCATTCTTTTGTACAGTTATGATCCGCTTCTCAGACGTTATTTACATTCCATATTCTGCACTGTTGTTATCGACTTTCTGGGCTGCGTTCATGCCCGCAGGTTTTAGGTACCCAGGTTGGTGATCCTTGCTCTTAGGATCTCGGTTCAGTTTTGGGAAAAAGCTCCATTTGCTCCGGAGGCTTATCTCTTGGTACGGTTTTCCCTGAGGTTGTAGATTCATGTATATTCAGGGGTATGGCGGGGCCCTGTCCCGCCACAGTTGTTGTGCTAAAACTCTTAGAGGTCTGTAGTCACATATTGTGGTCAGTTTGTAAAGGAAATGAGGCAACTGCTTCGGTTGTATATATATATGTCCAGGAAGGTAGCCCTATCGGCTAACCTGTTGTTTTACTTTTGTTGATTTATTTATAAGTTTCATGTATGTTCCGCTGATTATCTCTGATGTATACCTGTAAGGGTGCCCAGGTAGGGCACCAGTCGCGGGCCCGGGGTCGGGTCGTGACAAAAGTGGTATCAGAGCAGTTAGTCCTCGGAAAGTGTCTACAGACCGTGTCTAGTAGAGTCTTGATTATCGGTGTTGTCACGACCCGTTCCGGGGCCCGTGACTGGTGCCTTACCCGGGCACCCAAGTAGACATACATCAGAGTAACCAGCGGAATATGAAACAAGACATGAACAATAGATATGATAATAAAGCAGGCCAACCAAAACGGTTGCCTTCTTGCATATATACAGAAATTGAACAGTTACATCCTTTACAACCCCGCCACAACAAGATTACTGCACCTCTAAGAATGTTATAACAACAATGGCGGGACAGGGCCCCTCCATACCCCTGAATGTAAGTACCTACAATGACAGGGGACTATACCAAAGATAAGCCTCCGGAGACACGGAGCTTCCCAAAACGCTGAACTGTGACCCTATGAGCGAGGATCAACAACTGGTGTTATACCCCGTAGTTCTAGGGTATGTATGCGAGGACGTACGTACGAGAATACGACAGAAAGATTGGAAAGGAAGAAAGAGGCGATTTTTCCACGGAAAAGTTTCCGGTTTTTGTGAAGGAAAAAGGTTCGTTTTTGGGAATTGGATTCCAGATTTGGTATTCGGACTTCCTGGAATATTAGAGAATTATGGAATTTTATTTTCGGAAATGGTCACGTGGGTCCCACTGGAGAACTTTACGTGTTTGTGGGGCCCACTTTGTTTTCGAGATTTTGGCCATTATGGATTTTTTCGAAGATGTTTTATTATGGGCGATAGGAGGGTGACACGTGTCACCCCGCCAGTGGCTTAGCCGAATGGCATTTGTGCACAACACCCTGCTAAGTCGTTTCGACAAACGTTTTACATAACTTGCGAGGGAAAATTCCGGCTATGTCTTTTTCTTATTTTTGCGGATTTTTCCGAGAAACGAACATTTTGGACCAACGGGAGGGTGACGTGTGTCACCTCACATTGGAAGCAAGTGGGCGCTTAGGCCGATTGGTGGGCAAGTTGTGGGTAGATATTTGTGTAGATATTTGTGAGGGTTTTGGAGTAGGGACTAGGGGCACTTGGGCATATCTTGGCCCTACACTTGCCTAGCACTTGGCTAGATCTTGCCATTGGTTGGCCTTGGCTCATGCTATAAATACCCTCTAAGGTCAAGACTTCTTCATCCAAAATGCCTAAGTCTTGAGAGCCTTCCCTCCCCTTTTCGCGAGGCCCCTTGGTCGAGAGTTCCCCTAGTGGGGTAGGCGGAGGTAGCCACCCCCTCCTTTGTGGTGTGGCCGTGGGGTACCCCAGCCTAGTTTGTTTTCATATAATACCCCTCTTGGTAGAAATACTCTCAAAAGTATTGTTATAATGCCCAAATTACCTTAGCCAGATACCTTGTTGTATTCTAAGGTTATACCTATCTGAAAAGCCCGTAAATACTATTATACTTCCCGTCACCACAAACCGAAACCCTAGGAAAATCTCCATAGTCCGTTGAGTATTGTGAAGAAGTTGGTTAGAACTTCTAAGGGTGGTTTAGAGCGGGTTGAGCGCTGAGTTGGAGCTAAACGATTGCCCAGATCGACTTTATATTTAGATAATTATGGGCTTAGCGAGGTAAATATCTTGTCTATTGTAATTGGATATTACATGTCAGTAGGAAAGTATAGTTAAAGTATACTATATATTTATAATCGAACATAGCTTGTGGCAATGTCCTTGGACTTAAGCCCAAGAATCGAACTGCTTTTTACATAGATGTATTCATGAGACTTGTGTAATCGTGAGTAGAATTATACCCGTTCGGGTTAGATGTATAACCCTCGTTGGCTTGATGGCCGGCCCCGATAGAGGAGGAGATTTACTCTTTTGCGGGGTGGTGAGGTGCTGTCGAATTTTCGGTAGAATGTTATACGATAAGATCTAGATGTTAATAAGCGCCTTGTGTCGTTATAGGTTGAATTACTACGTTTTTCTGGTTCTACTTGGCTTAAGGAGTAGCCGACGGCTGAGGTACTGAGCATTTTGCTATTAGTCGATAATCGTCGCGAGGTATGTGAACCTCTTCCTATCTCTTCTAGCATGATATGTGTGAACTATGTAGTGCGGTAGACGATACGTGTGCTAAATGTATTCGATGGTTTAAAACATAAAGTGTTATAACGGCTTTATGGGAAGTTGGTTATAACACTTTATGTAGATAAGAAAACACTTTGTGGTTTTTAAAAGGTAAATGATTTGTTTATAAGCGCTTGACGCGTGTGATTATAAAGAACTTGAAGTATTTCAAAAGATTTCAAATCGTTTTGAAAGAGAAGTAATACTTGGTTTTGAGAACTTAAGAGTTATACTAGCTTTATGGGAAGTTAGGTATAACGGCTTAAGAACGTTTTCTTGATTTTGGAAATCGGGATGTGTATCGACAAACCACTGCAATACATTAAAAGGAAATGTTTTGAATAATTAAGTATTATTAAAACCGGAGAAACTTCCATCCGCATGAAGCTAGATGAGACAAAATGATATTTCCTAGATCATGGTCATTGTAATAAGATTGTTATAAACAAGAATATCCTACTCACATATAAGGCTTATGTTTCTCGATTGTTTAAAAGAGAATTATATTCTTAAATGAATAAGACTATGAACTTGAAACCTTTCTAAAATAAGAAACGTGAACATTTGAAATTAGGCAAACTTGGACGTTTGGAAAATAATGTTGTTACTTGATTTTACAAAGGTAAGAGTTTTGGTTTTCTTAAAAGGACAGTCACTCTATTTTTATACTACGGGTATTGTGTGACTTATGTGAAAGAAACAGATCTTTTTTTAAGATTTTAATGTGAAGTACTTTGGGGATAGATACCCGAACTTGTTAGTAGAAAGTACCTTGTGTGAATAACTTGATTGTATTGGTTTGTGATAGCCTTGTAATACTTTCTTGTTGCTTTGATAAGTAAACGTGTTAGGATGCTACGTGTGTTAGTATCTTGTGATGTTTGTGTAAGGGGGTTTCCCTTGATTATGCTTATTAACTATCAGTCGTTATGATAGTATTGTGGCATTCATCTCGAGATGATTCCGGGTTAAGTCGCCTCCGACGCGGGTAGACTCGGTGATGGGACCATGATTCGAGAATACCTCATGCGGTCCCGGGGGCCTACGCGGAGCTACGAGTTCCGTGTTAGTGTCGTCCTTTATGGGCACGCGGCCTCAGGGCCATGCGCGACTCGAAAGTCCGGGGCGATGCCGGGAGTAATACCGACGCGGGAATACCTCACGGGCCGATGAGATTGGCCTACGCGGAGTCATGGGAAGTTCAGGACTAGACGCGCACATTAGATACTGCGGGCAAGTGGCCGCTTTGATCATGTGACGCAGACAGATCTTATGATACGATTTATGACCTTGTTGCATGCTGGGTGTTAGTAGTCGGCTAGGCCTTCGTACTTACCCTGTACAGTTTTATTAGGACACAGGTGGGACCTGGTGTTCATATGTATTCCTTGGTGCTTGTATATCATAAACTGCCGGCAGTGAGGAAGGTATTCCACGGGCACGATTGATGTGGGCGTGAGACCCATTGTTAAATTGAGTGATGACTGGCGTGTGAGTCCACGACTTGACATGATCGCTTATTTATGGTGAATCGTAGTTGGTTATCATACATGTCTCCCGCTTTGTATAGACTACTATGATTTCATTTACGATTTATTTTTAGTTTCACATACTGCACTGTTAGATCGACCTCTTCGGCTGCGTTCATGCCGCAGTTGAGGTACATCGCCGTTGATCCTAGCTCTCGTGGTCACATTCATTGGGAAGCTCCGTTTCTCGGAGGCTTATCACGTATAGTCCCCGTCGTAGTAAGTATTTACATTCGGGGTTTGGCGCCCCGTCCCGCCATCGTGGTCGTATCATTCTTAGAGGTCCGTAGTACTATTGTGGCGGGGTTGGTAAAAAGGATTAAGTCGCTCATTTGTAAAAGAGTTGATGGTTATATATATGCCGATGCAAGTTTTCACAGATTATTGTTTTATATTTCGTTATCTCATGTTGTTGTTTTATGTTCCACGATTACTGATGTTGTGTCACTAGGTGCCCGGTAAGGCACCGCCACGCCCGCTGGTCGTGACAAAAGTGGTATCGAGCGATTAATCCTCGGAAAGTGTCTACGCATCGTATCCGCAGAGTCTTGATTATCGAGTGTTGTGCACCACACCAATAATCGTGAGGCTATAGGATATTTAGGATTGGTTTCTATTCTTCTCACTCGAGATCGTGCCTTAGAGCCGTGTTGTAAGTCGACCCTCTGACGAAATTATTTCCCTTATCGTTATGCCTCCGCGTAGGGCAACCCGGCCCAGAGAGGCAAGCGCCGGCGAGCTGCGAGTAGAGTTCAGGGTGGCGAGGGCAGCCAAATCATTACCTAGGGTAGTGCTTCATTCGGGATTTCGCGACGTCACTAGCCCCAAAGCGAGTTTAAGCATGGCGACGGCAGCTCCTCTGCGCCATGATATGTGAACCTTCGCCACGATCGAACCGAGAATATAGATTGCAAGAGACAACCTTGTTACTAGCTATGGATTTGGCTACCAGAGAGTATACCGATGTATCGCGAGTCTTGATGACTACCTAAGAAGGTTGTGCAAGAGTAATCCTTCGCTTAGGCTCGAGCATGGCCTCGTATGCGGGCTTATGCCAAGCAGCCGAGAAACGTAGAGATCGACGGGTTAACCAAGGACGAGAAGAGGCCAGAAGCAAGGTCCTTCAGAACTTTCAAGGTGAGTATACCTTAAGTGCTATGTTCGATAGCAAGGTGTTAGTTGTGATTAGAAATCATGGTGGGTTAACCGAGTAAGATTTTGGAGGATAGAGAAAGTGTGAGCCTTAGAGCTTTATACGCAAAGACCTTAGAGGTAAGGCTATCTCGGGTAGACGTATGTTTATGTTTGACCTTATAGGAGTGCATAGTGCACGTGAGTCGTGTTTGGGATAAGTCCTATGTAGTATGAAATGAAAGAGGGTAGTTGAGCTAAGACCGCTAGGTTTTCGTAACGTGTTTAGTAAGATTGTTCCTTCGGAGATGGTATTTGCGCTTGCCGGGTCGGGTTGAGGCTACGCGGGTAAACCCGCGGTAGGTTTGGTGGTGGGGTCAGTTTGTGGTGGTCCCTCTTTGTGTTAGGGTCATGAGGGTGTTAGGCCCATGTTTAGTTAGCCATCGTGCAAGTTCGTGGATGCGTTCGACCAGTGGTCGGGCCGATGGGGGCAGCCTATCGTGTTCTTCTGGCCGTGTCGTTCCTCTGCGGTGTTGATATTATCTCGAAAAGGTTGTGAGGTTGCACGGTGCCTACCTTCACCTTATGACGACGATGGAGCCAGTGGTACTACCGCTGTTTCTCTTCTCGAGTTTGTACCGTGCAGGGGCTAGGAACTCGGTGAGTCTCAGACGCATTCGCCTCGGGCGGTGTTTTGATTTCGCGGTAGTGAGATCGTTGTCTCCGGTTGAAGTGTTTAAGCTACCATTTCGGTGTTCGGATGTCGCCTTGGACGCCTTGTAGGCGAAATGCAAGTCACGGCCGATTGTTTCGATGTTGGCAGGGTGCAGATAGTTGGTTCAGTCTTGTTCCAGCAGATCGTGGATAGTGAAGCTTGTCTAGAAGGTTACGCAGCTCGGAGGAATCGTCGCGGATAATCACGACGACGCCAGAGTTCGTGCCGACGTCGGTCTTCTTGAAAGTACCACCCCGGACAGGGTGTGACGAGTTTTGGAAACAGAAGGAACTTAGCCCGAGTTACTTTGGGCCTTTGTGAGTTCATGTGAAGAATAGGCCAGGTTGCCTATATGTTAGCATTTGCCGTCCGACTTAGGAGGAAGGACGTCCGGTCTTCGTATTGTTATGATCGGAAAGTATCGAAGATCCATCCGAATGTCCCCGCTAATGATGACCACGTTAGAGATAGTAACCCGAGTTTTGGAAACCGGCCGTGATCGAATGTGGTAAGAGTTCGAGTGTACGAGATCCTCCGGATCGCAGTTGCCTGCACCATTTGTTGGGTCGCCGAGCAAGGCTCGCGACAAAGTGACAAAAGTGGTATCGCGACTAAGGAAGTATATTTTGACCCGGAAGAGGTATTTGTGGTGATGTAGAGGTGTTTCCTCGTGGACTTAGATGTAAGTTTTGCGCAGTGTTTCCATGGCGGTATGGGCGATTGTTCTCGTAAGTATAGTAGTGAAGACTATATTGGCGACGCTTGTTTTGAGACTTAGAAGGAACATTCGGGACGAATGTTTCTAAGGAGGGGAGAATGTTATACCCCGTAGTTCCAGGGTATGTATGCGAGGACGTACGTACGAGAATACGACAGAAAGATTGGAAAGGAAGAAAGAGGCGATTTTTCCACGGAAAAGTTTCCGGTTTTTGTGAAGGAAAAAGGTTCGTTAATGGGAATTGGATTCCCGATTTGGTATTCGGACTTCGGAATATTAGAGAATTATGGAATTTTATTTTCGAAAATGGTCACGTGGGCCCACTGAGAAATTTACTGCTTTGGGGCCCACTTTGTTTTCGAGATTTTGGCCATTATGGATATTTTCGAAGATGTTTTATTATGGGCCAATAGGAGGGTGACACGTGTCACCCCGCCAGTGGCTCGCCGAATGGCATTTGTGCACAACACCCTGTTAGAGTCGTTTCGACGAAACGTTTTACATAACTTGCGAGGGGAAAATTCCGGCTATGTCTTTTCTTATTTTTGCGGATTTTTCCGAGAAACGAAACATTTTGGACCAACGGGAGGGTGACATGTGTCACCCTCACATTGGAAGCAAGTGGGGCGGCTTAGGGCCGATCAGCGGCAAGTTGTGGGTAGATATTTGTAGATATTTGTGAGGGTTTTAAGGAGTAGGGACTAGGGGGCACTTGGGCATATCTTGGCCCTACACTTGCCTAGCACTTGGCTAGATCTTGGCCATTGGTTGGCCTTGGCTTGTGCTATAAATACCCCTCTAAGGTTGAAGACTTCTTCATCCAAAATGCCTAAGTCTTGAGAGCCTTCCCCCTCCCCGTGTCGGGAGGCCCCCTTGGCCGAGAGTTCCCCCCCTAGTGGGGTAGGCCGAGGGGTAGCCACCCCCCCTCCTTTGTGGTGTGGCCGTGGGGTACCCCCCCCCTAGCCTAGTTTGTTTTCATATAATACCCCCCCTCTTGGTAGAAATACTCTCAAAAGTATTGTTATAATGCCCAAATTACCTTAGCCGTATACCTTGTTGTATTCTAAGGTTATACCTATACGAAAAGCCCAGAAATACTATTATACTTCCCGTCAGTCACAAAACCGAAACCCTAGGAAAATCTCCATAGTCCGTTGGAGTATTGTGAAGAAGTTGGTTAGAACTTCTAAGGGTGGTTTAGAGCGGGTTGGAGCGCTCGGAGTTGGAGCTAAACGATTGCCCAGGATCGACTTTATATTTAGATAATTATGGGCTTAGCGAGGTAAATATCTTGTCCCCCTATTGTAATTGGATATTACATGTTGTAGGAAAGTATAGTTAAAGTATACTATATATTTATAACTGAACATAGCTTGTGGCAATGTCCTTGGACTTAAGCCTGAAGAACTGAACTGTTTTTACATAGATCAGACATGAGACTTGTGTAATCTTGTGAGTAGACTTGTACCCGTTCGGGTTAGATGTATAACCCCGGTTGGCTTGATAGCCGCCGATAGAGAGGAGATTTACGCTGTTGTGGGAGGTCTTGTAATTTTCTAGAATGTTCTACGATAAGATCTAGATGTTAATAAGCGCTGTGGCCTTATAGGTTGAAGTACTACGTGGCGCTGCTCTACTGGCTTGGAGTAGCCGACGGCGAGGTACTTTGAGCATTTTGCTATTAGTCGATAATCGTCGCGAGGTATGTGAACCTCTTCCTATCTCTTCTAGCATGATATGTGTGAACTATGTAGTACGTAGACGCATACGTGCTAAATGTATTCGATGGTTTAAAACATAAAGTGTTATAACGGCTTTATGGGAAGTTGGTTATAACGACTTTATGTAGATAAGAAAACACTTTGTGGTTTTTAAAAGGTAAATGATTTGTTTATAAATCGCTTGACGTGTGATTATAAAGAACTTGAAGTATTTCAAAAGATTTCAAATCGCTTTGAAAGAGAAGTAATACTTGGTTTTGAGAACTTAAGAGTTATACTAGCTTTATGGGAAGTTAGGTATAACGGCTTAAGAACGTTTCTTGATTTTGGAAATCGGGATGTGTATCGACAAACCATCTGCGATACGTTAAAAGGAAATGTTTTGAATAATTAAGTATTATTAAAACCAAGAGAAACTTCCATCCGCATAGAAGCTAAGATGAGACAAAATGATATTTCCTAGATCATGGTCAGTAATAAGATTGTTATAAACAAGAATATCCTACTCACATATAAGGCTTATGTTTCTCAGATTGTTTAAAAGAGAATTATATTCTTAAATGAATAAGACTATGAACTACGAAACCTTTCTAAAATAAGAAACGTGAACATTTGAAATTAGGCAAACTTGGACGTTTGGAAAATAATGTTGTTACTTGATTTTACAAAGGTAAGAGTTTTGGTTTTCTTAAAAGGACAGTCACTCTATTTTTATACTACGGGTATTGTGTGACTTATGTGAAAGAAACAGATCTTTTTTTAAGATTTTAATGTGTGAAGTACTTTGGGGATAGATACCCGAACTTGTTAGTAGAAAGTACCTTGTGTGAATAACTTGATTGTATTGGTTTGTGATAGCCTTGTAATACTTTCTTGTTGCTTTGATAAGTAAACGTGTTAGGATGCTACGTGTGTTAGTATCTTGTGATGTTTGTGTGCGGGTTTCCTTGATTATGCTTATTAACTATCATCGTTATGATAGTATTGTGGCATTCATCTCTTGAGATGATTCCGGTTAAGCCGCTCCGACGCGGGTAGACTCAGCGATGCAGGACCATGATTCGAGAATACCTCATGCGGTCCCGGGGCCTGCGCGAGCTACGAGAGTTCCGTGTTAGCGCGCCCTTATGGGCATGCGGTCGCAGCGCTACGCGACTCGAAAGTCCGGGACGATGCCGGGAGTAGCTACCCTCGACGCGGGGAATACCTCACGGCCGATGAGATTGGCCTACGCGAGTCTGCGAAGTTCCAGACTAGACGCGCATTAGATACTGCGGGCAAGTGGCCGCCTTTGATCATGTGACGGTCAGACAGATCTTATGATACGCTTTATGACCTTGTTGTACTGCTGGTGTTAGTAGTCGGCTATGCCTTACTTACCTGCACAGTTTTATTAGGACACGTGGGACCCGTGTTCATATGTATTCCTTGGTGCTTGTATATCATAAACCGCCGGCGTGAGAAGGTATTCCACGCACGATTGATGTTGTGGGCGTGAGACCCATTGTTAAATTGAGTGATGACTGAGGTGTGAGTCCACGACTTGACATGATCGCTATTTATGGTGAATCAGTAGTTGGTTATCATACATGTCTCCCGCTTTGTATAGACTACTATGATTTCATTTACGATTTATTTTTAGTTTCACATACTCTGTTAGATCGACCTCCTTCGGGCTGCGTTCATGCCGCAGTTGAGGTACATCGATCGTTGATCCTAGCTCGTGGTCACGCTCAGCGTTGGGAAGCTCCGTTTCTCCGAGGCTTATCACGTATAGTCCCCGTCAGTAAGTATTTACATTCGTGGGTTTGCGGGCCCCGCCCCGCCATTGTGGTCGTATCATTCTGTGAGGTCCGTAGTACTATTGTGGCGGGGTTGGTAAAAAGGATTGTCGCTCATTTGTAAAAGAGTTGATGGTTATATATATGCCGACAGACAAGTTTTCACAGATTATTGTTTTATATTTCTGTTATCTCATGTTGTTGTTTTATGTTCCGCTGATTACTCTGATGTTGTGTCACTAGGGTGCCCGGGGTAAGGCACCAGTCACGGGCCCAGTTTCGGGTCGTGACAACTGGTGTACCTCTACCTGCGGCATGAACGCAACCCCCCGAAGGAGGTCAGTACAACAGGTACCAAGTATGTGAAAATGGAAAATACTATAATTGAAATCATAACAGTTTATATAAAACAAGAGACATGTATGATAATCAAACTACAGTTTACAACATAAAAGTAGTCATGTCAAGGCAGGGACTCTGTCACGACCCGTTCCGGGGCCCGTGACTGGTGCCTTACCCGGGCACCCAAGTAGTCATTCATCAGAGAAAATCAGCGGAACATAAAACAATAACATGAAGCCAATACAATAAGACAGTGAAATAAGAAGACAGGCTAACAAAAAACGGTTACCTTCAGTATATATAAATAACAATTTGAATAGTTACATCCCATTACAACCCTGCCCACAACAGTACTACAGACCTCTACGAATGATATGACAACAACGACGGGACAGGGCCCCGTCATACCCCTGAATGTAAGCACCTACAACAACAGGGGACTATACCAAGATAAGCCTCCGGAGAAACGGAGCTTTCCCAAACGCTGAACTGTGACCCTAAGAGCGAGGATCAACGACTGGTGTACCTTTACCTGCGGCATGAACGCAGCCCCCCGAAGGAGGTCAGTACAACAGGTACCAAGTATGTGAAACTGTAAAGTAAAATACTGTAAATGAAATCATAGTAGTCTATATGAAGCAGGAGACATGTATGATAACCAAACTACAGTTCACAATAAATAAGCAGTCATGTCAAGTCAGGGACTCACGCCCTCAAGTCATTACTCAAGTATAATAATGGGTCTCACGCCCACAACATCAATCATGCCCGTGGAATACCTTCCTCACTGCCGGCAGTCCATGACATAAAAGCATCAAGGAATACACATAAACACCAGGTCCCACCTGTGTCATAATAAAACCGTACGGGGTAAGTACGAAGGCATAGCCGACTACTAAAACCCACGCATCAACAATGCTATAAAATCAGACACGAGGTCTTTCTGCACCGCACCACATGATCGGCCGCCACTCGCTCGCAGATCAATGCGCGCGCTATTCTCGAACTTACCGCAGCCTCCGCATAGGTCACACACGCACCGCATGAGGTATTCTCGAATCATGGTCCTGCATCGCTCGAGGTATACCCCGCATCGGCGCGCTTAACCTCGCATCCGCTCGACTCCCGCAGCCCGCATAGTCCTCAAAGACCGCATAGTCCTCAAAGACCGCATAGGCATCCCCGTGACGGGCTAAACACCCGGAATGATCAATCCTGGAGCATACCGCTGCTCCGCATAGTCTCACAGACCGCATAGGCCATATAGACCCGCATCAAGAGTGGCAAGCCCTCGGTATAATAAGTCAAGGGGGTATGTGATACAATAACAATACAACGGGCTTAACGTTTAACAACGTAAGCACAACAAGAGAGGCCCCCTTACATAACAATCACAAGATACTAACACACGTAGCATCCTAACATGTTTACTTATCAAATCAACAAGAAAGTATTACAAGGCTATCACAAACCAACAAAATCAAGTTATTCACACAAGGTACTTTATGCTAATCAAGTTTGGGTATCTATCCCAAAAGTACTTCATACATTAACTCTTTAAAAGATCCGTTTCTTTCACAGAAGTCACACAATACCCGTAGTATAAAATAGAGTGACTGTCCTTTTAAGTAAACCAAAACACTTCCCTTTGTAAAATCAAGTAACAACATTATTTTCCAAACGTTCAAGTTTGCCTAATTTCAAATGTTCACGTTTCTTATTTTAGAAAGGTTTCGTAGTTCATAGTCTTATTCATTTAAGAATATAATTCTCTTTTAAACAATCTGAGAAACATATGCCTTATATGTGAGTAGGTTATTCTTGTTCATAATCAATCTTATTAAGCAGCCATGATCTAGGAAATGTAATATCATTTTGTCTCATCTTAGCTTCTATGCAGATGGAGGTTTCTACTGGTTTTAATAATACTTCATTAATTAAAACATTTCCCATTATTAACGCTGCAGTGGTTTGTCGATACTCATTCTGATTTCCGAAATCAGTAAAACATTCTTCCTTTTAAAAACCAAGTACTCATTACTTACGAATGAGGTTCCACACAAAATTCATATTAATTAATTAAGTCAAGTCTCTTAACTTCTAAAATCAATAAATCATTCATTTTATCTCTCTTAAGCCGTTATACCTAACTTCCCATAAAGCTATTATAACTCTTAAGTTTTTAAAACCACAAAGCATTTTCTTACCTACATAAAGTCATATAACCAACTTCCCATAAAGCCGTTATAACACTTTATGTTTTAAACCAATCAAATACATTTAACACATGTACGTCTACCGTACTACATAGTTAAATACATATCATGCTAGAAAAGATAGGAAGAGGTTCACATACCTCGCGACGATTATCGACTAATAGCAAAACGTTCCAAGTACCTCAAACCGTCGGCTACTCCTGCCAAGTAGATCACGCCATACGTAGTACTTCAACCTATAAGGCCACGCGCTTATTAACATCTAGATCTTATCGTAGAACTTTCTACGTAAAATTCGCAAAGACCTCCCCGCAACCGCTGCAGAAATCTCCTCTCTCTATCGAGGCCGCTATCAAGCCAACCGGGGGTTTATACATCTAACCGGACGTGTACGCTTCTACCCACGAATGCTACACAAGTTTCATCAGAATACTGATCATATATAATTACAGTTCAGTTCTCTTCTTTATATTCAGGCTTAAGTCAAAAGACATTGCCGAAAAACTACGTTCAGTTCTATATATAGTATACTTCAACTATATAATCCTACAACAAGTAATTTCCAATTACAATAGGGGACAAGAATATTTACCTCGATAAGCCCAAAATTATCCGAGATAAAAGTCGATCCTGAGCAAGGTTTAGCTCCTACTCCGTGCGCTCCAACCCGCTCCAAACAACCCTTAGAAGTTCTACGCAACTTCTACTTAACACTTCAACCGACTTATGAAGGTTTTCCTTAGGGTTTCGGTTTGAGACACAAAGGACATAAGGTAGTATTTCCGGGCTCTACGTATAGAGGTATCTTTGGAATACTACAAGGTATTTGGGCTAAAGTAATTTGGGTATAGTAACAATACTATGGAGAGTATTTCTACCAAGAGGAGGGGTATATTTATACGATACAACCCCACAAGGGGGGGTGTATACCCCTCGGCCAACCCCACTGTGGGGTACTCGCCAAGGGAGGGAACTCTCGCCAGGGGGAACTCTCGCCAAGGGGCCTCTCAAGGGGAGGAGGCTAGACGAGACCTCAAACACAAAGGGAAGCTCTCAAGACTTAGAGATTTTTGGATGAAGAAGTCTTCAAAGGGGAGGGGTATTTATAGGTCAAGCAAAGGCCAACCAATGGCCAAGATCATGCCAAGTGCAAGGCAAGTGTAGGGTCAAGATTTGGACAAGTGTGTGTGGGTCCCACTTTATCAATCAACACACAAAATATCCTACCAACTCCACTCTCCAAATCGTCCCAAGTCCGCCCCTTACGTCCACCAATGAGAGGGTGCCAAGTGGCGCCCTCTTGTTGGTCCAACACGTTTCGTCTCTCGGAAAAATCCGCAAAATTAAAAATGACATAGCCGGAATTTTCCCTTCGCAAGTCTTGTAAAACGTTTCGTCGAAAAACGACTCTAATCGGGTGTTGTGCACAAAATAAAATCGGCCAAGCCACTTTAAAGCCCAAACTTTTCTACGTACGTCTTTACGTACATACACTGGAAATACGGGGTATAACATTCTCCCCTCTTTAGAAACATTCGTCCCGAATGTTCCTTCTAAGTCTCAAAACAAACGTGCGCCAGTATAGTCTTCACTACTATACATACGAAACAATCCTTGCCACACATGGCCACAGAAACAACTTGCGCAAAATACTCCCATCCAAGTCCACGAGGAAACACCTCTAACATCACCACAAATACCTCTCTCCGGGGTCTAAAATATAATTCTTTCGCACCTTCTCTTTACAAAAGAAATGATCACATCTATGCTCGCCATACATGCTCGCTTCTTCCTTTACGTGTCGTACCCTTCTTGTACACTCGAACTCTTTCTCATAACTTACCACATTTCTGTTACTGCTTCAGTTTCCAAAACTCGTCATACCCTAACCGGGGTGGCACCTTCAAGAAGACCGACCGTCAACCTGAACTCTAAGCGTCGTCGCCGATTATCCGCACGATTTCTCTGAGCTGCCAAAACCTCTTCTAGACAAGCTTTACCCTATTCACAAATTACCGAACAAGCTCAACCAACTATCTGAACCTTGCCAACATCGAACCAATCGACCGGGAACTTACACTTCCGCCCCTACAAGGCTTCATAAGACGACATCCAAACACTGAAATGGTAGCTTAAACACTCCCTCCACAGAGACAACAATCCTCACAGGCTACCCTCAAATCCAAACGCCGCCCGAGGCGATTGCGACTCGAGACTCACCTGAGTTCCTAACCCTGCCTGGTAAAACTTTCAGAAGAAAAAGAAACAGTCCCTGGGCTCCATTGTCTGTCATAAGGTGAAGGTAGGCACCCCGTGCAGCCTTACAACCTTTCTGATATAACGTCTCGCAACATACTACCGAGTACACTTTGGACTAAAAGATAAGACGGCCGACCTCATCGCCCGACCATCGGTCGAATGCGTCCACAAACTCAGCACTGGTTAACTAAACATGGGCCTAACACCTCATGACTTATCACCGGCGGACCACCATAAACCGACCCCACCCTAAATAGGTCGCGGGTTGACCCGCAACACGGCTCTCAACCCGACCCAGAACGCCGCGAAATACTAGCTCCCCGATCCGGAACAATCTTACTAATCACGTTACGAAAACCTAGCGGTCTTCTTAGCTCACCACCCTCTTTCATTCCACACTACTCAGGGACTTATCACACAATATATCCCACGTGCACTATGTACTCTGGTAAGGGTCAAACACAAAATAAATCTTTCTTTCGAGATGGCCTTACCTCTAAGGTCTCTACGTATAACATTCTAAGGCTCACACCTTTTCTATCCCCCAAATCTTACTCAGTTAACTAACCATGATTTCAAATCACAATTAACATGCTGTTATCAGCACATAGCACTTAAGATATACTCATCTTATCACACAATGCTAATCTCTAAAGGGTTAAGGATATACCTGTATCTACTGTTTCACTCCCCTTAGTTGTTCTAATCAAACCTGCCCCGTAGGGCGCATAGCTAGGGAAGGTAACGAACTACCCACCGATCCTGAAGGCTAAGTCCTCCTACTAGGACACCCTTTCGACATCAGACCCTGACGGCCGCAGGTAAAACAAGTACCAACTAAAAGACGACATTCCCCGGGATGACGCCTGTCACATTGTGAACCGGAAGCCCTGGAGCTCTGACCAACTCCTGCCTACCCCGAACGTCCTGATCCCCGTGGAGGACCTCTCTGCACTGGTGGATGTGCATAATCTAATCCGCTGGTGAGGTGACTCGCCTCGAAAGTTACCAAAGGACCTTGCTGCTCTGGCCCTCTTCTGCAGTCCTTCGTTAACCCGTCGATCTCTACGTTTCTCGGCCTGCTATGCATAAGCCCGTACACAGGCCATGCTCAATCCTAACTGAGGAATTACTCTTGCACAACCCTCTCTTAGATAGTCATCAAGACTCGCGGTACATCGGTATACTCTCTGGTAGCCAAATCCATAGCTAGTAAAGGGTCGCCTCTTTGCAATCTATATTCTCTGTCCCTGGCCGCGAAGGTTCAAATATCATGGCCGCAGAGGAACCGCCGTGCTAAGCTCTGCTGGGGCTAGTGACGTCGCAGAACTCCCCAAATGAAGCACCACCCCAGGTGATGATTGGGCCTGTGCCCACGCAACCCTCTGAACTCTACTCGCAGCTCCCTCGGCTTCCTTGCCCTCCTGGGCCCGGGTTTGCCCTACGCGGAGGCATAATAGTAAGGGAAAGAAATACGTTTAGAGGGTCCAATCTTACAACACAGCTCTAAGGCACGATCTCAGAGTGAGAAGAATGGAAACCAATCCTAAATATCCTATAGCCTCCACGATTATTGGTGGTGCACAACACACCGATAATCAAGACTCTATCGATACGGTCTCAGAGACACTTTCGAGGATTAATCGCTTCGATACCACTTTTGTCACGACTGCCCGGGGCGTGGATCGTGCCTTACCCGGGCACCTAAGTAGTCATTCATCAGAGAAAATCAGCAGAACATAAAACAATAACATGAAGCCAATACAATAAGACAGTGAAATAAGAAGACAGGCTAACCAAAAACGGTTACCTTCAGTATATATAAATAACAATTTGAACAGTTACATCCCATTACAACCCTGCCCACAACAAGATTACATGCACTTACTAATGATATGACAACAACGACGGGACAGGGCCCCGTCATACCCCTGAATGTAAGCACCTACAACAACAGGGGACTATACCAAGATAAGCCTCCGGAGAAACGGAGCTCTCCCAAACGCTGAACTGTGACCCTAAGAGCGAGGATCAACGACTGGTATACCTTTACCTGCAGCATGAACGCAGCCTCCCGAAGGAGGTCAGTACAACAGGTACCAAGTATGTGAAACTGTAAAGTAAAATACTATAAATGAAATCATAGTAGTCTATATGAAGCAGGAGACATGTATGATAACCAAACTACGCTCACAATAAATAGCGATATGTCAAGTCGTGACTCACGCCTCAAGTCATTACTCAAGTATAATAATGGGTCTCACGCCCACAACATCAATCATGCCCGTGGAATACCTTCCTCACTGCCGGCAGTCCATGACATAAAAGCATCAAGGAATACACATAAACACCAGGTCCCACCTGTGTCATAATAAAACCGTACGGGGTAAGTACGAAGGCATAGCCGACTACTAAAACCCACAGTACCAACAATGCTATAAAATCAGATCACGAGGTCTTTCTGCATCGCACCACATGATCGGCTCGCCACTCGCCCGCAGATCAATGCGCGCGATCTATTCCTGGAACTTACCGCACTCCGCATAGGTCACACACGCACCGCATGAGGTATTCTCGAATCACGGTCCTGCATCGCCGAGGTATACCCCGCGTCGAAGGCGCCTTAACCTCGTGATCCGCTGGACTCGTAGTCCGCATAGTCCTCAAAGACCGCATAGTCCTCAAAGACCGTGATAGGCATCCCAAGACGGGCTAAACACCCGAATGATCAATCACGAGCATACCGCCGCTCAGATAGTCTCACAGACCGCATAGGCCGTATAGACCCGCATCAAGGGTGGCAAGCCCTCGGTATAATAAGTCAAGGGGGTATGTGATACAATAACAATACAACGGGCTTAACGTTTAACAACGTAAGCACAACAAGAGAGACCCCCTTACATAACAATCACAAGATACTAACACACGTAGCATCCTAACATGTTTACTTATCAAATCAACAAGAAAGTATTACAAGGCTATCACAAACCAACAAAATCAAGTTATTCACACAAGGTACTTTATGCTAATCAAGTTTGGGTATCTATCCCAAAAGTACTTCATACATTAACTCTTTAAAAGATCTGTTTCTTTCACAGAAGTCACACAATACCCGTAGTATAAAATAGAGTGACTGTCCTTTTAAGTAAACCAAAACACTTCCCTTTGTAAAATCAAGTAACAACATTATTTTCCAAACGTTCAAGTTTGCCTAATTTCAAATGTTCACGTTTCTTATTAATTAATTAAGTCAAGTCTCTTATCTTTTAAGATCAAGTCTCTTAACTTCTAAAATCAATAAATCATTCATTTTATCTCTCTTAAGCCGTTATACCTAACTTCCCATAAAGCTATTATAAATCTTAAGTTTTTAAAACCACAAAGCATTTTCTTACCTACATAAAGCTGTTATAACCAACTTCCCATAAAGCCGTTATAACACTTTATGTTTTAAACCAATCAAATACATTTAACACATGTACGTCTACCGTACTACATAGTTAAATACATATCATGCTAGAAAAGATAGGAAGAGGTTCACATACCTCGCGACGATTATCGACTAATAGCAAAACGTTCCAAGTACCTCAAACCGTCGGCTACTCCTTAAGCCAAGTAGATCACGCCATACGTAGTACTTCAACCTATAAGGCCACAAGGCGCTTATTAACATCTAGATCTTATCGTAGAACTTTCTACAGAAAATTCGCAAAGACCTCCCCGCAACCGCAGAAATCTCCTCCTCTATCGAGGCCGGCTATCAAGCCAACCAAGGGGGGTTTATACATCTAACCGGACGTGTACAGTTCTACCCACAGTAATGCTACACAAGTCTATTGTAATACAATCCTATGTAATTACAGTTCAGTTCTCTTCTTTATATTCAGGATTAAGTCAAAAGCCATTGCCGAAAAACTACGTTCAGTTCTATATATAGTATACTTCAACTATATAATCCTACAACAAGTAATTTCCAATTACAATAGGGGACAAGAATATTTACCTCGATAAGCCAAAATTATCCGAGATAAAAGTCGATCCTGAGCAAGGTTTAACTCCTACTCCGTGCGCTCCAACCCGCTCCAAACAACCCTTAGAAGTTCTACGCAACTTCTACTTAACACTTCAACCGACTTATGAAGGTTTTCCTTAGGGTTTTGGTTTGAGACACAAAGGACATAAGGTAGTATTTCCGGGCTCTACGTATAGAGGTATCTTTGGAATACTACAAGGTATTTGGGCTAAAGTAATTTGGGTATAGTAACAATACTACGGAGAGTATTTCTACCAAGAGGGGGGGTATATTTATACGAGACAACCCCACAAGGGGGGGTGTATACCCCTCGGCCAACCCCACTGTGGGGCGACTTTCGCCAAGGGAGGAGGAACTCTCGGCCAAGGCCTCTCAAAGGGGAGGGGAGGCTAGGCGAGACCTCAAACACAAAGGGGGAAGCTCTCAAGACTTAGAGATTTTTGGATGAAGAAGTCTTCAAAGGGGAGGGGTATTTATAGGTCAAGCAAAGGCCAACCAATGGCCAAGATCATGCCAAGTGCAAGGCAAGTGTAGGTCAAGATTTGGACAAGTGTGTGGGTCCCACTTTATCAATCAACACACAAAATATCCTACCAACTCCACTCTCCCAATCGTCCCAAGTCCGCCCCTTACGCCCACCAATGAGAGGTGCTGCCGCGCCTCTTGTTAGTCCAACACGTTTCGCCTCTCGGAAAAATCCGCAAAAATTAAAAATGACATAGCCGGAATTTTCCTTCGCAGTCTTGTAAAACGCTTCCTAAAAACGACTCTAATCGGGTGTTGTGCACAAAATAAAATCGCCAAGCCACTTTAAAGCCCAAACTTTTCACGCACGCCCCACGCATATACAATCCGGAAATACGGTATACCGCACTCACTCCTCAAAGTCATCCTCATGCCCGTGGAACTCGCTCTCACCGACTAAGTCTAGGTATAAATCGTATGATACGTATAACATGTATCGGCCCATCCCATGGGACTCGAGGTGGAATCGTGTGGGATACATGTCTCGGCCCATCTCATGGGACTCGATGAAGAATCGTATGGAATACATGTTTCGGCCCATCTCATGGGACTCGATAAAGAATCGTATGGAATACATGTCTCGGCCCATCTCATGGGACTCGATAAGGAATCATATAGAATACATGTCTCGGCCCATCTCATGGGACTCGATAAAGAATCGTATGGAATACATGTCTCGGCCCATCTCATGGGACTCGATAAAGAATCGTATGGAATACATGTCTCTACCATCTCATGGGACTCGATAAAGAATCGTCCATAACATTTAAACCCTCTTTTAAGACAGATTAAGACAATACCATGCCTTCATTTTAAACCAACACATTTTCCCTTTTTAAGGTCAAGTAACAACATTCTTTTCCAAAAGTTCAAGTTGCATATTTTTAAATACTTAAGTCTCTTATTTTCGAAAGATTTCATAGTTCATAGTCCTAATCACTTAACAACGTAATTTCTTCTTTTAACAAAATTGAGTAACATATATCTTATCTGTGAGTAGTTTATTCTTGTTTATAACAACCTTATTAAAGCAGCCATGATCTAGGAAATGTAATACAATTTTGTCTTATCTTAGCTTCTATGCAGATGGAGATTTCTACTGGTTTTAATATAATCTATTATTTGTCAATACATTTTCCTTTATTAACGCTGCAGTGGTTTGTTCGATGCTTATTCTCATTTCCGAAATCAATACAAGGCTTTCATAAACAATTAAGTAAATCGTTCCTTTTATCTTTCTTAAGTCGTTATACCTAACTTCCCATAAAGCTAGTATAACTCTTAAGCTTTTAAAACCAAGTATTACTCTTCTTTCAAAAACGATTCATACTTCTTTTGAAATACTTCAAGATACTTTTATTTAAAACTCAAGTCAAAAGACATCGAAGTAAAACCACGTTCAGTTAACACACATACGTCTACCGTACTATATATATTTTAAAATATCATGCTCAAGAGGATAGGAAGAATCACATACCTCCTCGTGAAAATCCACCGCCAAGTCGAATATGTCGCAGAGTATCAACCTATAATAGTCAAATACGCCTATCAACGCCTAGACTACTCAGTAGAATATTCTAAGCGAAGGTTCTAAATTCTACGGAAAATTGGGCAAGACTTCCTACCCACAAACTACACAAGTCTCATCAGAAATACATTCTATGTAAGTCTGATTCAATTTTATTCTCTCATATCCTTCTATATCTTATACTCAAATCTAAACTACTCTTATATGTAATCTCCAATTACAATAGAAGGACAAGAGTATTTACCTCGATAAGCCCAAAATTATCCAAGTTTAAATGTCGATCCTGAACAACGTTTAGCTCCTAATTTGTACGCTCCGATAGCTCCAAGAAACCCTTAGAAGTTTCTAAACAACTTCTACTTAGTACTTCAACCAACTATGAAGATTTCCCCAGGGCTTCGTTTAGCGACTAATGGATATAAGGTAGTATTTCTGGGCTTTTAGTATAGAGGTGACTTTGGAATACTACAAGGTATTTGGCTAAGGTATTTGGGAATAGTAACAATACTTGGAGACATTTTCTACCAAGGGGGTGTTTCACTAGAACACTCAAGAGGGGAGAGGGTGCTTTGGACGAGAGCTTCTCAAAGGGGGGGAGGAAGTTTTGAGACTTGGAAATTGTTTTGTGGATGAAGAATTCTTGCAACTTAGGGGGGTATTTATAGGACCTCCAATGGTCAAGATTCAAGCAAGTGTAGGGAGGAGATTTGGACAAGTGTGTGTGGGTCCCACCTTATCCATCTACCCACAAAATATCTCACCAAACATTGACCAAATGTTTAAGGCCTTTTTCACACAAAAAAACGTGCCAAGAATGACCAACCAAAACCGTCCAACTTTTCCACCTAAGGGTGACACATGTCGCCCTCCTATTGGTCCAAAATATTTCATCTCTCGGAAAAATCCAAAATAAATATTTTCTTGAAAATGTAAAATTCCCTTACAAGGTTCGGAAAATTTTTCGTCGGAAAAACAAATCTTTCTCGTGGAAGTGCACAATTTCGTCCTTAACATAATTCGGGCTTACACAATTGTACGTACGTCCTCACATACATACTCTTGAAATATGGGGTATAACATTCTCCCCTGCTTAGAAACATTCGTCCCGAATGTTCCTTCTCAAGACAGATAACGATAACGTTCCTCATAGCTTAACCAGTTTCCAATGCCACACATGGCCACAAAATAACACACGCGCAAATACTTAAATCTACGTCCACAAGGAATCACCTCTAGCATCACAAAAACTCCCACCTAAGGTCTAAAAGATATTCCCTTCGCACCTTTACTTCACAAAAGTAATGATCACTTCTATTCTCTTACTCGTCAGACTCATCAGACACTGAATCGCCACGACCCGACCGGCCGCGACTAGTGCCCTACCCGCACCCTGCTCGTATACATCGAGAATAGCAATGAACATACACAACATAAACACATGTGTAAACAATATAACAACACAGGCTAGCCGATAAGGCCGCTTTCCGTAATATAAACAAAGTCAAAAATACAACTTTACAACTCAGTTCTTATAGCCCAACCACATATGTGAATACGCACTTAGAATAACAATCGTATGGACAGGTCTTCGCCATACCCACGAATGTACATAAATCTACAACATCGTGGGAAAGATCAGACTAAAAGAAAGACAAGCCTCCGGAGAATGGAGCTTCCGACGTCTGATAAGCTATCCTAAGAGTGGGGATCCGCCACCGCTACCCTTCCTCGTGGCATGAACGCACCCAGGAAGGGGTCGACACAATATGTACTAAGTATGTAAAGCGGAAAGTATCAGAATTGCAATATAAGTTTAAAACAAAGCCGGAGACATGTATGATAACAAAATTACAGTACACAGTGCCTTACTAACAATGAGAGTAAATCAAGAGAATACGTACAACATCACAATAGCAGTCTCGCAATCAAATCATGGGTAGTGAACCCATAAAACAGTGGTATAACGCTTGGGGTTCTTACCTCATTTATATCTTGTACCCCAGGCGGTGGTATAACGTCTTGGGGGTTTTCCCCTCATTTATACTCTTACCCTGAAGAAGATAGTAACGCAGGTGGTATAACGTCTTGGGGGCTTACCCCTCATTTATACTCTTATCCTGGAGAAGGTGGTTGTCACGACCCGAACCCCGGGCCCGTGACTGGTGCCCTACCTGGGCACCCTTCTACCTTAACAATACAAGTAGACTGCGGGACTGAAATAACACCTCTTTTTTTTTTCTTTTAAAACAAACGTACGTGCAAGGGCAAAGCCGACAAGGCTGCCATATATACATAAACAAAAGACACTATACCGTACATGAGTCCAATCCCACATATGAATACAGACCGCTAGGAGTTAAACTGAACTATGACGGGACAAGGCCCCGCCGTACCCATAAATGTACAAAGCCTGTACTGATGGAACTATACCAAAATGATAAACTCCTGAACAAAGGGAGCTATCCAAAAACCCTGAGCAGGATCCTACACCTGCCGATCACCAAACAACAGACTACACTCAAGCAGATGAACGCAGCCTCAAGGGCGAGGTCAAGAATGTACCAAGTATGTGAACTGAAAATACTGTAAACAAATCATAACAGTCTAACAAAACAGGAGACATGTATGATAATCAAATTACAGTTCACAATACATAAACAGTCATATCCAGTCAAGGACGCATGCCCTCAAAGTCGTTACTAAAACATAACCATGGGTCTCACGCCCATAATATCAATCATGCCTGGAATCCTTCTCCTCACCGCGATCCATGATATAATATAACCTCAAGTCCCACCGGTGGTAGAGCATCTTGGGGGTTTACCCCTCACTTATACTCTTACCCTGGAGAAGGTGGTAAAGCAGGTGGTATAACATCTTGGGGTTTACCCTCACTTATACTCTTACCGGGAGAAGGTGGTATAACGTCTGGGCTTGCCTCATTTATACTCTTACCCTATCTCAACCTAGCCACAAACAACACATAAAGGTGGTACAAATGCCTGGGGTTTACCCTCACTAATACTCTTACCGGAGTATGGTATAACGCCTGGGCTTGCCCCTCATTTATACTCTTACCCTATCTCGACCGACCATCAAACAAGACACAAGCACAACCATGTCTTTTATAAAAATCCGGGAATTTAACCCAGTACTACAATAACGGAAGCATACCCGTGGAATCCCACATCACTGTGTACGTCCATGTAACTTATAACAAGACAACTTCTCCAACCGAGAGTCGCGCAACATAATAAAACATAATACTTGTACTCAAAGGCTATCAGAGAACACATAGGTTAATTCTCATTAACCAAGCCAAAGTACTTATCAAGGCACAAATAGAATAGTTCTCATTTAACAAGCCAAAGTACTTATCAAGGCACACTTAGACAAATTCTCAATTTATCAAGCCAAAGTACTAATCAGGGCACACTTAGACAAATTCTCAATTTATCAAGCCAAAGTACTTAATCAAGGCATACATAGAATAATTCTCTTTTAACAAGTCAAAGTACTTATCAAGGCACACTTAGACAAATCCTCAATTTATCAAGCCAAAGTACTTAATCAAGGCATACATAGAATAATTCTCTTTTAACAAGTCAAAGTACTTATCAAGGCACACTTAGACAAATCCTCAATTTATCAAGCCAAAGTACTTAATCAAGGCATACATAGAATAATTCTCTTTTAACAAGTCAAAGTACTTATCAAGGCACACTTAGACAAATCCTCAATTTATCAAGCCAAAGTACTTAATCAAGGCATACATAGAATAATTCTCTTTTAACAAGTCAAAGTACTTATCAAGGCACACTTAGACAAATCCTCAATTTATCAAGCCAAAGTACTTAATCAAGGCATACATAGAATAATTCTCTTTTAACAAGTCAAAGTACTTATCAAGGCACACTTAGACAAATCCTCAATTTATCAAGCCAAAGTACTTAATCAAGGCATACATAGAATAATTCTCTTTAACAAGTCAAAGTACTTATCAAGGCACACTTAGACAAATCCTCAATTTATCAAGCCAAAGTACTTAATCAAGGCATACATAGAATAATTCTCTTTAACAAGTCAAAGTACTTATCAAGGCACACTTAGACAAATCCTCAATTTATCAAGCCAAAGTACTTAATCAAGGCATACATAGAATAATTCTCTTTTAACAAGTCAAAGTACTTATCAAGGCACACTTAGACAAATCCTCAATTTATCAAGCCAAAGTACTTAATCAAGGCATACATAGAATAATTCTCTTTGAACAAGTCAAAGTACTTATCAAGGCACACTTAGACAAATCCTCAATTTATCAAGCCAAAGTACTTAATCAAGGCATACATAGAATAATTCTCTTTTAACAAGTCAAAGTACTTATCAAGGCACACTTAGACAAATCCTCAATTTATCAAGCCAAAGTACTTAATCAAGGCATACATAGAATAATTCTCTTTTAACAAGTCAAAGTACTTATCAAGGCACACTTAGACAAATCCTCAATTTATCAAGCCAAAGTACTTAATCAAGGCATACATAGAATAATTCTCTTTTAACAAGTCAAAGTACTTATCAAGGCACACTTAGACAAATCCTCAATTTATCAAGCCAAAGTACTTAATCAAGGCATACATAGAATAATTCTCTTTTAACAAGTCAAAGTACTTATCAAGGCACACTTAGACAAATCCTCAATTTATCAAGCCAAAGTACTTAATCAAGGCATACATAGAATAATTCTCTTTTAACAAGTCAAAGTACTTATCAAGGCACACTTAGACAAATCCTCAATTTATCAAGCCAAAGTACTTAATCAAGGCATACATAGAATAATTCTCTTTAACAAGTCAAAGTACTACGCACGCATATTCCTTTATAAAAGACTCCTTTCTATGTAAAGCCCCAAGATACTAACACCCGTAGTATCAAGACGTGTCTATTTTTCAAAGTAAGTTACTACACTTTTTGAAAACTCATTTCAAAGCTTGAAATCAAGTAACTCCAAATTTTCACAATCTAGGCAACTTATGCCGATTTAATCAAAATAGACAACTTTCTAAACCTTCCATAAAGCCGTTATAACCAACTTCCCATAAAGCCGTTAGAACCCTTTTACGGTTTTAGACGTATCCATTCCTTCAATAACCAAGAGACTTATACTATGAAAACCAAGTATCACATACTTACAAATCAAGTTCTTAACTTTCAAAATACTTCAAGTCTCTTAATAGTTAGAAAACAATTTTTCTTCTACTTTTTAAACCTCAAGTAACTTCACCCTTAACGCAAGTTACTTCTCTTAAATCATGTCATTTCTCCTCTTTTAAATCAAATAAGTAAATCACTCCTTTGACTCCCCTAAAGTCATTATAATGACCTTTAGGTTTTAGAACAAGGCACTAGCCAAAAGATTTGGAAACCATTTCCTTTTTAAGTCGCTATGTACTTTAAGAAAAATACCTTCACTTTTAAGAACCCAAACTTCATCAAGAAAATGGATTCTACAACTTACAATTTAAACATCAAGGTACACTCAAGGAAGTACATAGAACAAATTCTATTTTAGGCAATCCAAATACAAGCAAGGAATGGATCATTCAAGGAGTAGAACTTACTTTCTTTATTCTAAGGAATCATGCTAGAAGAGGAGATAGTTCACATACCTTTCGCTAAATCCACAAGGTAAGCGAATCGCCGCAGACGAAGTGTCAACCTATAATGGTCACAACAACGCTTATCAACTTCTAGTCTCTATGTAGAATAATACTAAGTACTTAGTCTCTAATTCTACGGAAAATCGGCAAAGACTTCCTTTGTTTCTACTCACTTTGCCACCTTTTTCAGGATCTAATACAATAACCAACAAGCCACATTTAAGGCTCCAAACAACAACCAAACAAAGGGATTACACGCCTTACACTACGTGTAAAATTCCGCCCATAATTCATAATGAAATAGTAATATACTTCACTAGCCATTCTCTACCAACATACAACCAACATCACTAAGTCTTTTCCAACCCTTTTCCAAATTCCAAGTTCTTAGGTCAACATGTTATTTAGTCATAGACAACATCAACAACTACAATTTCCTTCTTTATTCAACATGCGACGACTTAAACTAATAACCAACTTGAATTCCAATCTTAAAGCTAAACATGCTAGATTTCGGATTAGGGTTCCAATAGTCAAAATACTTATCAAACTTCATACAATATAACACATGCTTGCTAAAATCCATAGCTACAACAATAAGTAAGTCTTAACTACTAAAACGACAAAATTTATACCTTTCCAAGCCCTTAAAATTTCCAAGATCCAAAGTCGCGCCTTAGCAATTCTTAGCTCCTTTCCTTAAGCTCCAATCCGCTCCAAGCACTCCTTAGAGGCCTGAGAACCCATCTTCAAGTTCCAACTTCAAAGTTGAAGAACTCCCTTAGTTTCCGCCTTGCGACTAACGTAAAAATACGTTTTTTCCGAAATCTTTCTATTGAGATATCCTTACAATACCCCTAGGGACATTGGGTTAAAGTCTTGTGGCTAATGGATCAAAACTATAAAAATTTTGTGTGGGCATAACATGAAAGCCGAGAGCTTCACTTCTCTCTCTAAGGGTTCTAATTTTTTCTAAGTGTAGAAAATGCCAAGTCTTGCACTAGTAGGATATATATAACACATTGGAGGGTTAAGATTGCAACACATGAGTGGTTAGGATTTAAAATCACATGGATCAAGCCTAAGTGGCAAGTTGACTAGTCAATAATGTCAAGCTAGCAAGACAAATCTTCCAAGGTGGTCAATGACCATTTTACCCTCACTCTAATTTCGACCAAGACCTTGTGGGGTGCCACGTGTCGCCCTCTCATTCGTGCATAAAATTCCGTAACCCTCGTGGGCCCCACAAAACGTAAAATTCCTCGGGTGGGCCCCACGTGACCAAATCCGAACAAAATAAATTTCCATAATAATAAAAAGTTCTATACTTTACAAATAATACATTTTGAGAATCCAATTCTCAACAACGAACATTTTTCCTTTCCGACGTCCGGAAGACTTTCCGTCGGAAAAACAATCCTTCCTTTCGCACTAATTCCAAGTCTTGTGCTCCTTACGTACATTCACTTACACATGTCCTGAACTTACGGGGTGTAACAGTGGTATAGCGTCTTGGGGGTTTGCCCCTCACTGATACTCTTACCCTATCTCAAAACCGGTCGTCATACAATAATTAATCAAGTTAGCAATCCCCCTAACTTCTTATTAGTCTTATTCATCTACACTCTCATTTTAGTTTACTTAAGGTACTATCATGTCTTTTATAAGAATCCGGGAATTTAACCCAAAGTACCACGTACTTCTACTCTTTAAAAACAAATGACTCTTTTTTAGTAGAAAGCTTCCAAGACACTATTAACCATAGTATCAAGTCCAAATTACATTTCAAGGCAAGTCACAATACCTTTAGAATTAAAGTAGGTTTCTAAATCAAGTGACTCTTTTTCTTATTAAAACCTTAGGCAATTGATACCTTAAAATCAATTTGCCTTTCATTAACACAAGCCATTTACCTTTGCATAAAGTCAATATAACCAACTCCCCATAAAGTCGTTATATTCACTTTATACCTTAGTCAAGTACATTTTCCTATCCAAGGGACTTATACGATTAAAATGACACAAGTATCACATACTTTATATCCCTTCAAGTCCCTTAACTTTACTAAGACTTAAGACATCCTTAATATTTTCAAAGAAGTGAGTTAACTTCCTAACTCACCCGACTTGGAATTTTATAAGGCTAGTAAGGAATGTCAAAGTCTCAGACGCTCACCGCACTATATACGCGAAACTAGTCATGCTCAAAAGATAGGAAAAAATTCTACATACCTCATCGGGTCAAACCACTTGCCAAGTACAAAGTCCCGCCCGTAGTATGTCAACCTATAATATTCACAATACGTCTATTAAAGCCTTACTTCAATCGTAGAATATTATAAGTGTTAAGTCTATATTCTACGGAAAATCGGACAGCACCTCCTTTGTTTTTACTTACTTTGCCACCTTTTTCAAGGCCGAAATACAATAACCAAACAGCCCCAATTGGCTCACAACAATATAGAAGGTAGTCCAATACGAATGAATAACCAAACATCCCCAATTGGCTCACAATTTAGAAGGTAGTCCAATACAAATGAATAACCAAACTAATACAAACTACAAGTCCAAATTCGGCCACCTTGAGTTCAACAATACCAATTCTTATCCAATTTCCATTTCAATCCAAATTGGTAGCATAACATGATATCAAGTCGCATTTGATTATAATAACCATAATCTTTAAGTAAGTAACATGCGACGATTTCTAAAAACGACCAATTAGTAATCCAATTTTCAAGTGGATTGTATAACATTTCGGATTTAGCTACAAGAAATCCATAACACTTATAACTTCAACATATCAACTTCATGCTAGCAACAAGTAAAGCTAACAACAACAATATAAATATATAATCTTGTAACACCTTTAAAAGACAAGATTATACCTTAACGATTTTTAATCCAATTCCAAATCCGAAGTCGCTCCTAGTAGTTTAGAGCCTCTCCAAGACACTTCAATCCGCTTGTTGAGACCCTTAGAACAACACCAACAATTATCCTTCAAAACTCCAAACAAAACCTAGAAAGACCATTAGGTTTTCGTTTGCGACTAACCCGTAAACCATCTTTTTCCAAGATTTTTCTATTGAGATGTGTTTACAATACACCTAAGAACCTTGGTTTAAAGTGGGGATTTAAAAGAACAAGGAACAAAGATTTTTCCCTTTTTCCTTAGAGGAACCCGAGAGCTCCCATTAGTATAGTCTTCAATTTTTGTGAAAAAAATGGCTAAGTGTTAAGCCTTGTCTTGCACTACTAGTATTATAAAGTGATATGGAAGGTCAAGATACAACCATTTGGGTGGCTAGGATGAGCTCTAGTTAAATATCAAGACTAAAGTGGGGCCTTTGACTTAGTCAAGGAACTCAAGCTACACTTGCAAGACTTTTAGTCATCCAAGACTATGGTCAAATGACCATTTAGGCCATGCCAATTCGTCCAAGGCACTAAGAAGGGGGGGTGACACATGTCGCCCTCCCATTCGTCATAGTAATACGTTTTCCGACAAATTCCATAATTCCGATAAAAAAAAAATTTACAAGTCTCAAATCTTAACACTTGTGAGTTCTTACTTACGTTCTTAAAACATGTCCTGTAATTACGGGGTGTAACATTCTTCCCCCCTTAGAAACATTCGTCCCCGAATGTTCTTTCGGAGTCAAACTCATAATTAGCGACATAGTTTCCTTTCACAACCCCGACACACCAATACTGCCACACATGGCCACATAATAGCATTTAAGCAAAAGAAATACTTCAATTAAAACCTGACAAGTAAGGGAAAATGAATTACCTGAAGGTATAGGAAATAAGTGAGGATACCTCCTCAACATGTCCTCTTCCGTGTTATACCCCGTATTTCCAGAGTATGTACGTGAGGGCGTACGTATTAAAATTTATGCCTTAAGGATTGGCTAGGTTCGAATTTGGGCACAAGTGCCGAAAGGAGTCGTTTTTCGACGAAACGTTTTACTAAACTTGCGAAGGGAAAATTCCGGCTATGTCATTTCTAATTTTTGCGGATTTTTCCGAGAGACGAAACATTTTGGACCAACGGGAGGGTGACAAGTGTCACCCTCACATTGGATGGAGTGGGACGGCAATTGGACGAGAAAGGTGGCATGTAGTAGGTAGGATATTTTGTGCAAGTTGTGTGGTAGATGGATAAGGTACACATGGTTGAAATCTAGCCCTACACTTGCCTTACACTTGGATGAATCTTGGCCATTGGTTGGCCATTTCTTGACCTATAAATACCCCTCTAAGTTGATGAACTTATTCATCCAAAAATTGTTCCAAGTCTTGAAATCCTCCCCCCCCCCCTTGTTCTTGTGGTTCTCGTCCAACCCTTGGCCGAAACCCCTCCCCCTTTGTGAGCTAGCCGAGAGCCTCCCCCTCCCCCCTTTGTGGTGTCTAGCCGTGGGGTACCCCCCCCCCCCTAGCCTAGTTGTGCTAGTCGAAATACACTTCTCGCTTATTATTTTCGTATAAATACCCTTTGTGGTATAGAAATACTCTCCAAGTATTGTTATAATGCCCAAATACCTTGGCCCAAATACCTTGTAGTATTCCCAAGGTTACCCGTATACAAAAGCCCAGAAAATACTATTATACTTCCCTCAGTCACAAAAACGAAACCCTAAGGAAAACCTTCATAGTCGGTTGAAGTGTTTAGTAGAAGTCGTGGAACTTCTAAGGGTTGTTTGGAGTGGATTGAGCACTTGAGTAGAGCTAAACGTTGCTCGTGAGCGACATTATACTTGGATAATTTTGGGCTTATCGAGGTAAATACTATCATTCTTCTAGTGTAATTGGAAATTACATAAGAGTAGTATAGAAATGAATATAGGATTCATAAGAAGAGAGTTGAACTGTAATAGAAGGATATTACGTAAAAGACTTGAATCAATCACTTAAGAAAATAAGTAGAAGTTAAAGCAGATTTACATAGGATCGTATATACAAGAGATCGATAACCTTTATTGGTTGAATGTTCTGCAAGTAGCATGGGCTACTTAGAAGGTGGACCAAAGCAGCCGTTATAGCCGTGGAGCGCTTTGCTTATAGTCGATAATCGTCGAGGTATGTGATTCTTCCTATACTCTTGATCATGATATTTTAAAGGAAGATATATATAGTACGGCAATGTCTTTTTACTTAATCCTGAATAATATATAGTACTGTAGACGTACGTGTTCTAATTTAACGTAGTTGTACGGCAATGTCTTTGACTTAAGCCCAATAATAAGAACCTTGAATGTATTTCAAATGCTAAGAAACCATTTTTTAAAAGAAGAGTAACACTTGGTTTTAAAGGTTTTAAAAAGAGTTATACTAGCTTTATGGGAGTTAGGTATAACGCCTTAAGAGAGGTAAAGAAAATGGTTTACTAATGTTAGAAGTTAAGAGACTTAATCTTATAAGATAAGAGACTTAACTTAAATGAATTAATATGGATTTTGTGTGAAACCTCATTCGTGAGTAATGAGTACTTGGTTTTTTTAAAAGGAATAATGTTTAACTGATTTCGAAATCGTAACGTGTATCGATAAACCACCGCAATAAGCTAATAAAGGAAAATGTATTGAATAATTAAGTATTGTTAAAACCAGTAGAAACCTCCATCTGCATAGAAGCTAAGATGAGACAAAATGATATTACATTTTCTAGATCATGGCTGCTTAATAAGATTGATTATGAACAAGATTAACCTACTCACCTATGGCATATGTTACTCTATTGTTTTGAAAAGAGATTAAGACATTGAACTATGAAACTTTTCTAAAAAGAGACTTGCGTAATTGAAATTAGGCAAACTGGAACTTTAGGGAAATGAAAGGCATTGTGTTGTCTTAAAATGGTTTAAAACATAAAGTGTTATAACAGCTTTATGGGAAGTTGGTTATAACGACTTTATGAAAACAAAAGAAGGGTTTCATCATTGGTTTTAATGTGGTAACTTGACTTTAAAAAGAGAAGTGTTTTGGTCTAAAAAGAAGGCAGGGTATTGCCTTAATTTGGATTTAAAAAGGAAAGTATGAAAGTTGTTTTACTTAAAAGATATAAGTCACTCCTTTTTTTATATACTACGGGTATCGGGTGACTTTTATAAAAGGAATGGATCTCTTAAAAGGAATTTAACGTACGTAGTACTTTAGGGTTAAAATCCGGACCTTGTCATAAAATGAAAGTACCTTGAGTTGTGTATAACTTGCCTATGCTTGTTGTTGTGAAACTTGACCATGTTACGTGTGATAGCCTTGTTGTGCAAGTACTGTGTTCTACTCGACTACCGGTTCATGGGATGAACCGGGAATGTATTTCACTCGACTACCGGTTCATCCGGGAATGTATTTCACTCGACTACCGGTTCATCCGGGAATGTATTTCACTCGACTACCGGTTCATCCGGGAATGTATTTCACTCGACTACCGGTTCATCCGGGAATGTATTTCACTCGACTACCGGCTCATCCGAATGTATTTCACTCGACCACCGGTTCATCCGGAATGTATTTCACTCGACTCCCGGCTCATCCGGGAATGTATTTCACTCGACTACCGGTTCATGGGATGAACCGGGAATGTATCCCACACGTTTCTATACTGGGTCCATGAGATGGGCCGAGACATGTTATACGTATCACATGATTTGTACCTAGACTACCGGCAGTGGCGAAGAAGTTCCACGTACGGCGGATGTCTTTGAGGCGTGAGTCCCCGACTTGACATAACTACTTTTATGTCAGTGAATCGTAGTTTGGTTATCATACATGTCTCCCGCTTTATATAGACTATTATGATTTCATTTACGTAATTTTACGCTTTCACATACTTGGTACTTGTTGCATCGACCTCCTTCGGCCGCTCACGCCGCAGTAGAAGTACACCTACCGCCGATCCTCGCGCTTAGGATCTCATTTCAGCTTTGGGAAGCTCCGCCCTTCGAGGCTTATCTTTGTATGTTACCCCGAGTCCGTAGGTCCTTGTACATTCGTGGTATGGCGGGCCCCGTCCCGCCATAGTTGTCAGATAAATCTTAGAGGTCCAGAGTAATCGCTGCAAGTGTGGCTGTAAGGATTGTAATCGCTCAAATGTTTATATATATATATGTTGAAAGGCAACCGCTTTGGTTGGCCTATTTTCTTTCATCTTAATCCATGTCTATTTACATGTTTAACTTTAATTTCCGCCGGTTTTCTCGATGTTGTATCACCAGGTGCCCGGGTGAGGCACCACGCCCGGTTCGGTCTTGACAAAGTGGTATTAGAGCGCTTAGTCCTCTGAAAGTGTCTACGCATCGTGTCTAGTAGTCTTGATTATCGTGTTGTGCACCACATCTATAATCGTGAGGCTATAGGACATTTAGGATTGGTTTCCATTCTTCTCATTCCGAGATCGTGCCTTAGAGCCGTGATAAGTTGGACCCTCCGACGTATTCCTTTCCTTTACCGCTTATGCCTCCGTAAGGCAACCTGCAGCCCGTACGGGCAAGGCAATGAGGAGTCAGTGAGATACAGAGGAGTACGAGGGCGCAGCCCTGGCCAAGACTGAGACAAGGCTTCCGACGGCGGTTTCGCGCCGCCAAAGACCAAAGAGAGTTTAGAGTCAGCAAAGAAGGTCACTGAGACTACAAGACTGAGCCTCCACCCCACACCGGAGCAGATGAGACGGGTACAAGGAGATGTCCTGCCATCGCCGTGGTCGTGGGCCGATATGAGGATAGGTCGGATGCAGCAGCCTCAGCCCCAGAGCACCCGTAGTTCACCCCGAGCGCATGGGCTGAGACTACGGATTTTCCGAGATGTAACCCGCCAGAGTTTTACGGGTCGAGGCTCGAGGATGATCCGCAGGAGTTCATCCGGCAGCTACAGCGGTCGCGAGTGATCAAGGCATCGGAGACCGAGCCGCTGGTCCTAGGTTCGCATCGGCCGCGTGATACCGCAGCCGATCGTTTGATTCGCGAGCTGTCCCGGAGAGAATGCACTTCCACTGTATGGGACGAAGTTCTCAAAGGCATTTCTGCACACTTCTTTCCTCCACAGATGAGGAGCGCCGCCGGCAGATTTTTGACGCTGAGGCAGACGGCGGACGGTTAGAGAGTACAATGTGGAGTTCGACTCATTAGGTCGGTATGTCCTCGCCAGAGTAGCCGATATGGAGGAAAGAGTACACCGCTACGTCACCGGCTAGATTATTACTCGCGCAGGCTTGTACGGTGTAGCCCTTCACCGGCATGGACATTGCCCGCACGCAAGCTCACGCACTAGGATGCGAGGCACTGAGAGGTCGACGGAATGACCGAGATCGCCAGAAGAGGCCGTGACAAAGCAGGTCCTTTGGTAACTTTCAAGGCGGACCGCCTCAAAGAAGAAAGTTAGTTATGTACCTCCGCCAAGACAGAGTGGTCCTCCGCGCCTTCGTGACGCTCGGTATTCGAGCTGGTCGAGCTCCGTGGCTTCGTTCACAAGTTTACGTAAGTTAGCCGCCAGGATTCATGTCCCTCAAGGCACGATGTGGCAAACATCATCCCGGAATGTCGTTTTTATCGTGCTTGTTTCACTCGCGCCGTGGCCATGTGGACGAGAGATCAGGCTTATAGGAGAGGTACTGCAGCCATGCAGCTCACCGGATCGCGGCGTGTTCATCGCTTTCTACTATGCACCGCAGGCGTGCCTATGATTAGAGTAGAGTGGTAGATTCAGGTATATCCTTAACCCTCTAGAGTTTTGTATGTATTGATGTTGTGATGATGTGTTTAGTGTTATGTTCGGTTAGCGTTGCGCTAAAAATGTGATTTAGAACCTGGTTAGTAAAAGAAGGGTAAGCTCAAAGGGTAGAAAATGATGAACCTTAGAATATTACAATGAGACCTTAGATGTAAGCGCCGCCTTGAGTACCAGATTTTGCAAGTGATCCTTGTCGGTGCATTTTTATGCCTAGAACGCTTTATGATAAAGTCCCCGGTAGTGTGAAATGGAAGTGGTAGCTTTCATGACCTAGAGAGGTAAGATTGTTCGGATCGATAAACAAGAGAGTCGCGTGACGGAGGTCGGGTCGAGGGCGTGTTGCGTGTCAACCCGTGAGTCTTGAATGAGGCTGGTCACTGGTGGTCCCGCCAGTGGTAGGGTCACCAGGTGTTAGGCCCAAGTTTTGAGGACCATCGATGAGTTCGTGGATATGTTCGACCATAAGCGAACGTGAAGGCCGGAATGGCCTTAAGGAAGAATGAGGCTAGTAGATGACCAAGTTTGAGGTGGTGACTCCAAGGTTTTGGAAATCAAGCAATGATCAAGTATGGTGCGATACTGAAGGGTTCAAGTGTTCGGCGAGGCACGACGAGTAAGGAAGGAAGAGAACGTGTGTTAGTTCGTGGCCGCGTGGCATTGGCAACTTGTTAGAAGATCTTCATCGTAATTGCCTTGAGAAGGAACATTCGACGAATGTTTCTACGAGGGGAGAATGTTATACCGTATTTCCGCAGTATGTACGCGAGGGCGCACGATAAAATTTATGCCTTAAGGATGGCTAGGTTCGAATTTGGGCACAAGTGCCGAAAGGAGTCGCTTCGACTAAACGCTTTACTAAACTTCATAAGGGAAAATTCGCTATGTCATTTCTAATTTTTGCGGATTTTTCCGAGAGACGAAACATTTTGGACCAACGGAGGTGACAAGTGTCACCTCACGCTGATGGAGTGACGGCAATCGACGAAAGGTGGCATGTAGTAGGTAGGATATTTTGTGCAAGTTGTGTGGTAGATGGATAAGGTACACATGGTTGAAATATAGCCCTACACTTGCCTTACACTGATGAATCTTGGCCATTGGTTGGCCATTTCTTGACCTATAAATACCTCTAAGTTGATGAACTTATTCATCCAAAAATTGTTCCAAGTCTTGAAATCCTCCCCTTGTTCTCATGGTTCTCGCCCAACCCTTGGCCGAAACCCTCCCCTTTGTGAGCTAGCCGAGAGCCTCCTCCTCCCCTTTGTGGTGTCTAGTCGTGGGTACCCCAGCCTAGTTGTGCTAGTCAAATACACCCCCTCGCCTTATTATTTTCGTATAAATACCCTCAGGTATAGAAATACTCTCCAAGTATTGTTATAATGCCCAAATACCTTCGCCCAAATACCTTGTAGTATTCCCAAGGTTACCCGTATACAAAAGCCCGTAAAATACTATTATACTTCCTCACTACAAAAACGAAACCCTAAGGAAAACCTTCATAGTCGGTTGAAGTGTTTAGTAGAAGTCGTGGAACTTCTAAGGGTTGTTTGGAGCGGATCGAGCACTCTGAGTAGGAGCTAAACGTTGCTCGTGAGCGACATTATACTTGGATAATTTTGGGCTTATCGAGGTAAATACTATCATTCTTCTAGTGTAATTGGAAATTACATACCGTAGTAGTATAGAAATGAATATAGGATTCATAAGAAGAGAGTTGAACAAGAATAAGGATATTACGTAAAAGACTTGAATCAATCACTGTAAGAAAATAAGTAGAAGTTAAACTCATTTACATAGATCGTATATACAGAGATCGATAACCTTTATTGGTTGAATGTTCTCGCAAGTAGTACGGGCTACTTAGAAGGTGGACCAAAGCAGCCGTTATAGCCGTGAGCGCTTTTCCTTATAGTCGATAATCGTCGCGAGGTATGTGATTCTTCCTATACTCTTGAGCATGATATTTTAAAGAAGATATATATAGTACGGCAATGTCTTTTGACTTAAGCCCGAATAATATATAGTACTAGACGACGTGTGCTAATTGAACGTAGTTGTACGGCAATGTCTTTGACTTAAGCCCAATAATAAGAACCTTGAATGTATTTCAAATGCTAAGAAACCATTTTTAAAAGAAGAGTAACACTTGGTTTTAAAGGTTTTAAAAAGAGTTATACTAGCTTTATGGGAGTTAGGTATAACGCCTTAAGAGAGGTAAAGAAAATGGTTTACTAATGTTAGAAGTTAAGAGACTTAATCTTATAAGATAAGAGACTTAACTTAAATGAATTAATATGGATTTTGTGAAACCTCATTCGTGAGTAATGAGTACTTGGTTTTTTTAAAAGGAATAATGTTTTACCGATTTCGAAATCGTAACGTATCGATAAACCACCGCAGCTAATAAAGGAAAATGTATTGAATAATTAAGTATTGTTAAAACCAAGAGAAACCTCCATCCGCATGAAGCTAAGATGAGACAAAATGATATTACATTTTCTAGATCATGGCTGCTTAATAATATTTATTAAGAACAAGATTAACCTACTCACCTATGGCATATGTTACACAATTGTTTTAAAAATAGATTAAGACAATGAACTATGAAACATTTCTAAAAAGAGACTTGCGTAATGAAATTAGACAAACCGAACTTTAGGAAAAGAAAGGCATCAGGTTGTCTTAAAATGGTTTAAAACATAAAGTGTTATAACAGCTTTATGGGAAGTTGGTTATAACGACTTTATGAAAACAAAAGAAGGGTTTCATCATTGGTTTTAATATGGTAACTTGACTTTAAAAAGAGAAGTGTTTTGGTCCAAAAAGCATGTGGTATTGCCTTAATTTGGATTTAAAAGGAAAGTATGAAAGTTGTTTTACTTAAAAGATATAAGTCACTCCTTTTTATATACTACGTATCGTGACTTTTATAAAAGGAATGGATCTCTTAAAAGGAATTTAACGACGTAGTACTTTAGGGCTAAAATTCGACCTTGTCATAAAATGAAAGTACCTTGAGTCAGGTATAACTTGCCTATGCTTGTTGTTGTGAAACTTGACCATGTTACGTGTGATAGCCTTGTTGTGCAAGTACTGTGTTCTACTCGACTACCGGTTCATGGGATGAACCGGGAATGTATTTCACTCGACTACCGGTTCATCCGGGAATGTATTTCACTCGACCACGGCTCATCCGAATGTATTTCACTCGACTACGGCTCATCCGAATGTATTTCACTCGACACCGGCTCATCCGGAATGTATTTCACTCGACCACCGGCTCATCCGAATGTATTTCACTCGACTACGGCTCATCCGGAATGTATTTCACTCGACTACGGCTCATCCGGAATGTATTTCACTCGACTACGGCTCATGGGATGAACCGAATGTATCCCACACGCTTTATATCGGGTCCATGAGATGGGCCGAGACATGTTATACGATCACATGATTTGTACCTAGATCGCCGGCAGTGAGGAAGAAGTTCCACGTACGGGGATGACTTTGGTGGCGAGTCCTCGACTTGACATAATCGCTTTTATGTCAGGAATCGTAGTTTGGTTATCATACATGTCTCCTGCTTTATATAGACTATTATGATTTCATTTACAGTAATTTTACAGTTTCACATACTTGGTACTTGTTGTACTGACCTCCTTCGGGCCGCTCATGCCGCAGTGGTACACCTACCGCCGATCCCCGCTAGGATCTCATTTCAGCGTCTTGGAAGCTCCGCCTTCTGAGGCTTATCTTTGTATGTTACCCCGAGTCAGTAGGTCCTTGTACATCTGTGGTATGGCGGGCCCCGTCCCGCCATAGTTGTTGTATAAATCTTAGAGGTCCAGAGTAATCACAAGTGTGGTTGTAAGGATTGTAACTGTTCAAATGTTTATATATATATATGTTGAAAGGCAACCATTTTGGTTGGCCTATTTTCTTTCATCTTAATCCATGTCTATTTACATGTTTAAGTTTTATTTCCGCTGGTTTTCTCGATGTTGTATCACTAGGTGCCCGGTGAGGCACTACCACGCCCGGTTCGGTCTTGACATTCCGCTTCCCAAGTCATCTCCTCCTGCTATCATTTCTCCACAGACTTTGACGGAAGCTACGCCCTGGTCCGCAGCTCGACCGGGCGATCGAGTATCGCTATGGGACTCTCTCATACGATAACCCTCTCACACCGGACCTCACTAGTAGGAAAACTCGCCGATCTCCGATACACTTCCGCAACATAGAAACATGGAAGACCGGATGTACCGCCTCTAACTCGATGGCAGATCCAACTCATAAGCAACCCGACCCACTCTACGGACGATCCGGTAGGCCCAATGTACCTTGGGCCGAGTTTCTTCTACCGAATATCATCACACCCTTCACGGGTGACACCTTCAAGACCCAATCGCTCACCAAACTCCAAATGCCGCCGATTATCCGCATATGACTTCGCCGACTGGCTGCTAATAGCTCCCGATAAGCTTCACCTTATCCACAACTCGCTGTACCAAGTCCGCCAACCAACTGCACTCGCCCACGCCGAACCAACCGATCGACACTGCATTTCCGCCCATATAAAGCCTCGTATGACGCCATCCAGATATATCGAATGGTAGCCGTTATTATAAGCAAACTCCATGAGAGGCAAATGATCCTCCCACTACGAAATCAATCACGCAGCTCGCATCATATCCTCGTTGTCCGATAAGACGCTCCGCCGCCCACACCGAGGATGAAATGTCAGACTAAGACTCACCGTGTCCCTAGACCCTTCCGAAAGATCTCCAAAAGTTAGTCAGAATTGGGCTCCCTATCGATATAATCGACACCGACACCGCAATTTCACAATCTCTCCGATGTACACCGCATAGTCCTCATCCAAAACGCCGCCCCGATCGAAGGAAATGGGCTGATTTCACACTGTCAACAATAACCCAAATGGAGTCGATTTCCTCCGAGTACGAGGTAACCCTATAACAAAGTCCATGTTGATCATCTCCCACTTCCAAGTCGGAATCTCAATAGACCGCAATAATCCATCGCCTCTGGTGCTCGACTGACTGGCGCAATTAGGACATCAGGTAACAAAACTCGCCACGCCCCTCTTCGTGCCATCCCACCAATACAAACATCCGAGGTCATGGTACATCTTGGTCGACCGGATGAATAGAATAACAAGCACCGTGTGCCTCTGCACCGCCGACGGCCCTCGACACATCGGGAACACACAACCGACTCTCAAATCTCAAGACCCATCAGCGCTACTCGAATAGACTCTTTCTCCCGAGAGCCGCGCTCTATACCGTACTCAACACCGGGTCCTCAAACTGTCGCCTCTTCACCTCATCAACGATGGAAGACTCGGCAACCTCACGAACCCGCACTTCGCCATCGCCGGTGATCGATCAATCGAACCCCAAGGCTCGCTAATCGGTGGATTCGACGACCATGTCCTATCTCTCCGTTGTACTCGATGTGCTCCCCATCGATCTACGACTCAAGGCATCGCGAACTACGCTGGCTTTCCCGATGGTATAGAATATCAACATCATAGTCTTTCAAAGAACTCTAACCACCGATTGCCTCAAGTTCAGCCTCCTCGCTCAAGATATACCGAGGCTCTTGTGGTCCGTAAAAATATCCACATGAACCCCATACAAATAATGTCTCCAAATCTTCAAGGCATGAATAACCGCGCCAACTCTAAGTCATGGGTAGGGTAATTCCTCTCATGCTTCCAGAATCGCCGAAGCATAGGCTATAACCTTACCGTCTTTGCATCAAAACACACCCTAACCCGATACCCGACGATCACAATAGATCACGCATCCGCCTAACCCTCGTGAAGAGTAAGAACTGGGTCAGAGTCAACCTCTCCTTCAAAGAATCAAATCCCCGCCGCAAGCCTCGCCCATCGGAACTTGGCCGCTTTCCGAGTCACCTAGTCAATCTGCCGAAATCAAGCAACCGCTTCCACAAACCTACGATAATAACTCGCACCCCAAGAAATCGCGCACTTGGCCGGAGTAGTAGGTCTCGCCAAGACTTGATCGCTCAATCTTCGCCAGATCTACCCGAACACTATCGCCCCAATAATATGCCCCAGAATGCCACCGAGGCCAACCAAAACTCACACTGAGAACTTGGCGACAATCGCCGACCGAGAATCCCAAGCACCGCCTCGCCGTCCGCATGCTCCTCGCTCAGACGTGAATAAACCAGATGTCATCGATGAACACTATCACGAATGTATCCAAAATGGCTTGAACACCCGCTCATCAAATCCATAAATACCGCCGAGCGTTGGTCAAACCGGAAAGACATAACCTCAACTCATAGTGCCCATACCGTCCCGAATGCGATCTTTGGGATATCTCGCCTCTCGAACTCGAACTCGATGATAACTGCATCGCAGTCTATCTTTGAGAAACACTCGCACTCGCAATCGTCAAACAAATCATCAATCCCGGGAGGGTACCTATTCTTAATGGTTACCTTATTCACCGCTCAGTAGTCAACACACATACGCAGCTGGCCCCATCCTTCTTCTTCACAAACAACACCGCTTCCTGTGGAGATACATTAGGCCCGAGCAAAGCCTTTTTCCAAAGAAATCTTTCACTGGCAGTGCCATCCTCAGATGGCGGAATGGAAATAGGTCGAGTGTCCGCAACGTGTCAATACAAAACTCAATCTCCTCTCGTGAGGATACCCGAAAGATCATCCGGGAACACATCCGCAAATTCCTAACCATCGCATCGATCAAGAATCGCACTCACCAGACAAATACCCGAACCAGATGATAGATGTACCCTTCTCGCACCATCTTCCTAGCCTTGAGGTAAGAAATACACCTACCCTGCTACGATGCCGTGTTCTCCACTCGATAATCGTTCGCCAGAAATCGAACCGGCAACTCGTCCCTTGATACCAACGTTGGCATAACAAGAAGCCAACTACCCATACCCATAATGACATCAAAATCGCCATCTCCAGCTCTATCAAGTTCTGCAAGGGTCCGACGATCAGAATATAAACCTGACAACCTCAGACACCCGCCGCCTAACACCGAATCTCCCATAGGCGTAGCTACTCAAACGGCTCTATCGACACCGGCCTATCCCGATTCTACCCGCAATAAGAGGGGACACATAGGACAAGGTAGAACTGGATCTATCAAAGCATAAACATCACAAACAAATCAATAATGTACCCGTGACGACGCTGTGGAAGCTCTCCGATCTCGGCGGCCGGGTTAGAGAATATATGCGGTTCGTGGACCGCTAGAATCGAACCACCACCACGACTCTACCGCGCCCGCCTCGTCCGTGAGTACCTCGCGCTCCGGCGATAACCATCAAGGAAAAGAAGACCCAAAGAATAGATCCCGCTGGCCGCACCAGACCACCCATGCCGCCCTGACGGACAATCTTCTCAAATGGCCCCCGCTGCCACACGAGTAACAAGCTCCCGGCTCGCGACACTCGCCGTGGAACTTACCGACGAGCACACCGAGGCGTGGATGGTCCCGACGGTGACGGCTCTCGCCTCCCCGAAATCCAAGTCCCGAGCCTCGACCGCCCCGATCGACTGGCCGCTGCACCTCTGCCGTAAAAACCGCGAAGGAGCACTCAGACCGGCCGGAAAGTGGACTCGTCCGCCACGAGGTTGTCCGCCGAAATCGCCTCGAGACTCGATGTCCTCGCCTCGGGCCGGCTCGAGTCAACTGGTCCTCCTCTCTATCTCGATCTCGCGCAGATAGCTCGCATCCGGCGATGTTCATACCGGCCAAGAGCCACACCTAAGCACGCGGTAATCATATGACGGCCAAGCCCCATCACATAACGATGAACCCTATCCGCCATGTCGCCTACAATAGTATGTCCGCCAAGAAGTTAAACTCTGCTATACTCCCGACAGCCCTCCCGCTCGCCTCAAGGTCAAGAATGCCTACCCGGCTCTCTCATCTCGTGAGGCAAAGTGATCCATGAATGCCTCAGAAACTCCTCCCAACCACCGGAAGAGCATCATCACCTCTCGAAAGCAACCACGACTCAAACCAGCTCAACGCAATATCGCGCAACCTGCAGGGAGGCTAGCATAATGCACTGCCTCTCAAGCCCTAAGAACTCGCATGGTCCGTCAGAGTCGCCGAATGAACTCCTCGCGATCCTCATCCGACCAACCATAAAACTCGTGGGTGACAACCTAAAATCCCTAACCCGCAAACCGCTACCTAGCGGCCGCTCGCTTGCTGACGCCTAACTACTATATCGTCAACCACCGAACTGTTCCCTCGTAGTTCTATACTCAGCACCGGCCGTGGAACCGAGGCTCGCACGAACCTCTCGAGCTACCGCCGCTCGCCTCTAAAATCGCAGCGTGGTAACTTGCCGACCGCTTACTACCTCGTGCATAGTCCAGGCTCGAGCCCGTAACCCTCTCGAGTACCGCTAGCGCCTCGCCGCCGCTTTGCCCTTCTCGCCCCGGTCGCTTCCGCGAGGCATATCTGTTTCATAAGACTAGGTCAGAGAGAATTCAACATAATAAGACAGATCTACTGCACGATCTTAGAGAGAGAAGAATGGAAACCAATCCTAAATGTCCTGCAGCCTCCCGATTATAGATGTGGTGCACAACACACCGATAATCAAGACTCTACTAGACACGGTCTGTAGACACTTTCCGAGGACTAATCGCTCGATATCACTTTTGTCACGACCGACTCGGCCGCGATCGTGCCCTACCCGGGCACCCTGCTCGTGTATACATCGAGAGAATAGCAATGAACATACACAACATAAACACATGTGTAAACAATATAACAACACAAAGCTAGCCGAGCAAGGCCGCCTTCCGTAATATAAACAAAGTCAAAATACAACTTTACAACTCGCTCTTATAGCCCAACCACATACGTGAATACGCACTTAGAATAATAATCGTATGGACAGGGCCCCGCCATACCCCTGAATGTACATAAATCTACAACATCAGGGAAAGACTGTACCAAAAGAATGACAAGCCTCCGGAGAATGGAGCTTCCGACGTCTGATAAGCTATCCTAAGAGTGAGGATCCGCCACTGCTACTCCTTCCTCGCAGATGAACGCAATTTCCGAGGAAGGGTCAAGACACAATATGTACTAAGTATGTAAAACTGGAAAGTACTGTAATTGCAATATAAGTTTAAAACAAAGCCGGAGACATGTATGATAACAAAATTACAGTACATAGTGCCTTACTAACAATGAGAGTAAATCAAGAGAATACGTACAACATCACAATAGCAGTCTCGCAATCAAATCATGGGTAGTGAACCCATAAAAACAGGTGGTATAACGTCTTGGGGTTCTTACCCCTCATTTATACTGTTACCCCAAGCAGTGGTATAACGCCTCGGGGTTTTCCTCATTTATACTCTTACCTCAAGAAGATAGTAACGCAGTGGTATAACGCCTCGGGCTTACCCTCATTTATACTCTTATCCCGAGAATGTGGTATAGCGCCTGGGTTTGCCTCAATGATACTCTTACCCTATCTCAAACCGATCATACAATAATTAAGCAAGTTAGCAACTCTAACTTTATTAGTCTTATTCATCTACACTCTCATTTTAGTTTACTTAAGGCACTATCATGTCTTTTATAAGAATCCGAATTTAACCCAAAGTACCAATGCACATCTACTCTTTAAAAACAAATGACTATTTTTAGTAGAAAGCTTCCAAGACACTATTAACCATAGTATCAAGTCCAAATTACATTTCAAGGCAAGTCACAATACCTTTAGAATTAAAGTAGGTTTCTAAATCAAGTGACTCATTTTCTTATTAAAACCTTAGGCAATTGATACCTTAAAATCAATTTGTCTTTCATTAACACAAGCCATTTACCTTTGCATAAAGTCAATATAACTAACTCCCCATAAAGTCGTTATATTCACTTTATACCTTAGTCAAGTACATTTTCCTATCCAAGGGACTTATACGATTAAAACGACACAAGTATCACATACTTTATATCCCTTCAAGTCCCTTAACTTTACTAAGACTTAAGACATCCTTAATATTTTCAAAGAAGTGAGTTAACTTCCTAACTCACCCGACTTGGCATTTTATAAGGCTAGTAAGGAATGTCAAAGTCTCAGACGCTCACCGCACTATATACGCGAAACTAGTCATGCTCAAAAGATAGGAAAAGTTCTACATACCTCGCTGGTCAAACCACTTGCCAAGTACAAAGTCCCGCCTGTAGTATGTCAACCTATAATATTCACAATACGCCTATTAAAGACTTACTTCAATCGTAGAATATTATAAGTGTTAAGTCTCTATATTCTACGGAAAATCTGACAAAGACCTCCTTTGTTTTTACTTACTTTGCCACCTTTTCAAGGCCGAAATACAATAACCAAACAGCCCCAATTGGCTCACAACAATATGTAGGTAGTCAAATACGAATGAATAACCAAACAAGCCCCAATTGGCTCACAATTTGTAGGTAGTCCAATACAAATGAATAACCAAACTAATACAAACTACAAGTCCAAATTCGCCACCTTGAGTTCAACAATACCAATTCTTATCCAATTTCCATTTCAATCCAAATTGGTAGCATAACATGATATCAAGTCGCATTTGATTATAATAACCATAATCTTTAAGTAAGTAACATGCGACGATTTCTAAAACGACCAATTAGTAATCCAATTTTCGTGGATTGTATAACATTTCTGATTTAGCTACAAGAAATCCATAACACTTATAACTTCAACATATCAACTTCATGCTAGCAACAAGTAAAGCTAACAACAACAATATAAATATATAATCTTGTAACACCTTTAAAAGACAAGATTATACCTTATCGATTTTTAATCCAATTCCAACCAAGTCGCCTCCTAGTAGTTTAGAGCCTCTCCAAGACACTTCAATCCGCTTGTTGAGACCCTTAGAACAACACCAACAATTATCCTTCAAAACTCCAAACAAAACCTAGAAAGACCATTAGGTTTTCAAGCTTATGACTAACCCAGAAACCATCTTTTCCAAGATTTTTCTATTGAGACGTGTTTACAATACACCTAAGAACCTTGGTTTAAAGCTGGGATTTAAAAGAACAAGGAACAAAGATTTTTCCTTTTTCCTTGAGGAACCCGAGAGCTCCCATTAGTATAGTCTTCAATTTTTGTGAAAAAATGGCTAAGTGTTAAGCCTTGTCTTGCACTACTAGTATTATAAAGTGATACTAAGGTCAAGATACAACCATTTGGGTGGCTAGGATGAGCTCTAGTTAAATATCAAGACTAAAGTGGGGCCTTTGACTTAGTCAAGGAACTCAAGCTAAACTTGCAAGACTTTTAGTCATCCAAGACTATGGTCAAATGACCATTTAGGCCATGCCAATTCGTCCAAGGCACTAAGAAGGGGGGTGACACGTGTCGCCCTCCCATTCGTCATAGTAATACGTTTTCCGACAAATTCCATAATTCCGATAAAAAAAAAAATTACAAGTCTCAAATCTTAACACTTGTGAGTTCTTACTTACGTTCTTAAAACATGTCCTGTACTTACGGGGTGTAACACGAACACTTCCTAAATAAACTTACCACATTCCCGTTATCGCCTGGGCCTAAAATCTTGGTTACTATCTCCAACTTGGTCATCATTAATCGGAACACTGGATGGATCTCCGATACTTTTCCGAACATAGCAACATGAAAGATCGGACGATCGCCTCCTACGCCGGACGGCAAAGCTAACTTATAGGCAACCCGCCTATTCTCCAAATGATCTCGAAACGCCAAAGTACCTCGCTAAGTTTCCCATGCTTTCCAAATCTCACACGCCTTCCGGTGGTACCCCAAGAAAACCGACCGTCAACCTGAACTCCAAGTATCGACGCAGATTATCTGCACAACTCCTGTTGACCCTGAGCTGTCAATAACCTCTCCTGGATAAGCTTTACCCTATCCACATCCTGCTGAATCAAGTATGAACCAACTATCTGAACCTTGCCAATCATCGAACCAATCGACCGGCGACCTACACTACCGCCCATACAAGGCTTCATAAGGTGACATCCGAATACTGAAATGGTAGCTATTATAATACTCACTCAACCAGAGGCGAATAATCCTTACAGCTACCTCTGAAAATCAAAACACCGCCCGAGGTGAATGCACATCGAGACTTCGAGTTCCTAACCCCGCCTGGTAAAACCTCCAGAAAAAGAAATAGCCATAAACTGGCTCCACTGCCTGTCATAAAGTAAGAGTAGGAACCCCGTGCAGTCTTACAACCTTCCTGATATATATCATCTCGCATAACCCTCTGCCGAGTAAACAGTCTTGACTGAAAGACAAGATGGGCTGATCTCATCGGCCCGGCTGTTGGTCGAACGCATCCACGAACTCGTACAACGGTCATTTAAACTTGGGCCTAGCTCCCTCGTGACCCTACCACCTGGCGGGACCACCTCAAACTGACCCCACCACATCACAAAGTCGCTGGTTGACCCGCGATCGGTCCTCAACCCGACCCGCTATCGCGCCAAACTCTTGTTCCCCCGATCCGGAACAATCTTACTAATCAAGTCACGAAAACCTAGTGGTCTCCTTAGCTCAACTACCCTCTTTCATTTCATACCACTCAGGGACTTATCACACAAATATATCCCACGATACTATGCACTCCGATAAAGGTCAACATAAAAATAAATCTTTTACTCAAGATGGCCTCGCATCTAAGGTCTCTACGTATAATATTCTAAGGCTCACAATTTACCTGTCCCCAATCTTACCTTTCTAACTAACCATGTTTTCTAAACACAATTAACACAATGTTATCTGAACATAACACTTAAAATATACTCATCTTATCACACCTACTAATCTCTAGAGGGTTAAGGATATACCTGTATCATCTGCTTCATTTTCCTTTGTCGCTTAATCCTAATCTCACTGCCGCGCATAGCTATAAGGTGATGAACTCGCCACTCACCCGTAGGTCGTGTCATTCTACCAGATCCTCCTTCTAGGATACCCTCGTCACATGGCCCTCGACGGCCGCAGTGAAACAAGCACCGCAGAAGACGACACTTCGATGACGCTTGCGCATCACGCACACCGAGGAAAACATGAACCCGATCGCTGTAACCCATCTATACTTGTGAACTAAGCTCGAGCTCGACTCAGCTCCAATACCGAACGCCCCAAGATCGCGGAGGACCACTGCATCGGGCGGAGGTGCATAACTAACTCCGCCGAGACGGTTCGCCTCGAAAGTTACCAAAGGACTCGCTGCTCGCCTCTTCGCCGATCTCGCCATTTTTGTCGACCCTCCGCCTCACATCCTAGTGCATAAGCTCGCATGCGGCAATGTCCATGCCCTACCGGCGGCTACACCCTAACAAGCCTCGCCAAGTAGTCATCGAGCCCTGACGTAGCGGTGTACTGGCCCTCCATATCGCCTACTAACGCGGGACATACCGATCCAAAGAGTCAAACTCCACGTTGTACTCCAACCGCACGCCTCTCGCCTCAAAGATCGTAAATCGTTTACCGCGTGCTCTCTCATCCGCGAGGCAAGAAGTGGCTGAGAAATGCCTCCGAGAACTCGTCCCAAATAGTTGTAGGCGCATGCTCCCGACAGCTCCCACGATCAAACCACGATCGGCAGATCACGCAAACGATGCGAACCTAAGACCACCGACTCGGTATCCAAGTCTTAATCACTCATGATCCGTCAGAATCGCTTGATGAACTCCTCGCGATCATCCTCGTGCCTCGATCCATAAAACACTAGTGGCCGCAACTCGTAAAGTCCCGCAGCCTCAAACTATCCTCTCGGGTGAACTACGGTACTACGGTGACGAATCGCCAGATCCGCCTTATCCTCGTGCCTTGCCACTATCCTCGCCAATAACTAGGCCATCTCCTTGTAACCCATCTCATCTGCTCCAGGCTGTGGGACTGGAGGCTCAGGTACTGTGGTCTCCGTAGAGACCGCCGCTACTCTACTCACAGCCTCCTCTCGCTTTGCCGCTTCTCGGGCCCCGATTGCATGCGCGAGGCATAATCGCATAAAAGAATACGTTAGAGGGTCCAACTTATAACACACTCTAAGGCACGATCTCGTAATGAGAAGAATGGAAACCACCCTAAATATCCTATAGCCTCTCGACATTGGTGTGGTGCACAACACACCGATAATCAAGACACTACTAGATACTTGGCTCAGACACTTTCCGAGGATTAATCGCTTCGATACCACTTTTGTCACGACCGATCCTGCCCGTGATCGTGTCTTACCCGCACCCAAGTAGACATACATCAGAGTAACCAGCGGAATATAAAACAAGACATGAACAATAGATATGATAATAAAGCAGGCCAACCAAAACGGTTGCCTTCTTGCATATATACAGAAATTGAACAGTTACATCCTTTACAACCCTGCCCACAACAAGATTACATGCACTTCTAAGAATGTTATAACAACAATGGCGGGACAGGGCCCCGCCATACCCCTGAATGTAAGTACCTACAACGACAGGGGACTATACCACAGATAAGCCTCCGGAGAAACGGAGCTTCCCAAAACGCTGAACTGTGACCCTATGAGCGAGGATCAACAATCGCGTACTTACGTCGCGTATGAACGCAGCCCCAAGGAGGTCGCATAACAGTACCAAGTATGTGAAATCGAAAATATCAGAATGAAATCATAACAGCTTTATATAAAACAGAGACATGTATGATAATCAAACTACGCTTACAACATAAAAGTAGTCATGTCAAGGCGCAGGACTCACTCTCAAAGTCATCCTCACGCCCGTGGAACTGCTCTCACCGCCTAGCCTAGGTATAAATCGTATGATACGATAACATATCTCGCCCATCCCACGGGACTCGAGGTGGAATCGCGGGATACATGTCTCGCCCATCTCACGGGACTCGATGAAGAATCGTATGGAATACATGTCTCGCCCATCTCATCTGACTCGATAAAAATCATATGGAATACATGTCTCGCCCATCTCACGGACTCGATAAGGAATCGTATGGAATACATGTCTCGCCCATCTCACGGGACTCGATAAAGAATAGTATGGAATACATGTCTCTACCATCTTACGGGACTCGATAAAGAATCGTATGGAATACATGTCTCGCCCATCTCATGACTCGATAAAGAATCGCCCATAACATTTAAACCCTCTTTAAGACAGATTAAGACAATACCATGCCTTCATTTTAAACCAACACATTTTCCCTTTTAAGGTCCAGTAACAACATTCTTTTCCAAAAGTTCAAGTTGCATATTTTTAAATACTTAAGTCTCTTATTTTCGAAAGATTTCATAGTTCATAGTCCTAATCACTTAACAACGTAATTTCTTCTTTTAACAAAATTGAGTAACATATATCTTATGTGAGTAGTTTATTCTTGTTTATAACAACCTTATTAAAGCGAATGCATGATCTAGAAATGTAATACAATTTTGTCTTATCTTAGCTTCTATGCAGATGGAGATTTCTAACGTTTTAATATAATCAATTATTTGTCAATACATTTTCCTTTATTAACGTTGTAGTGGTTTGTCTGATGCTTATTCTCATTTCCAAATCAATACAAGGCTTTCATAAACAATTAAGTAAATCGTTCCTTTTATCTTTCTTAAGTCGTTATACCTAACTTCCCATAAAGCTAGTATAACTCTTAAGCTTTTAAAACCAAGTATTACTCTTCTTTCAAAAACGATTCATACTTCTTTTGAAATACTTCAAGATTCTTTTATTTAAAACTCAAGTCAAAAGACATCGAAGTAAAACCACGCTCATTAACACACGACGCTCACCGTACTATATATATTTTAAAATATCATGCTCAAGAGGATAGGAAGAATCACATACCTCCTCGGCGAAAATCCACCTGCCAAGTCGAATATGTCGCGCGCAGAGTATTAACCTATAATAGTCAAATACGTCTATCAACGTCTAGACTACTCTGTAGAATATTCTAAGCAGACGGTTCTAAATTCTACTAAAATTGGGCAAGACTTCCCTACCCACAAACTACACAAGTCTCATCAGAATACACCCCATGTAAGTACAGTTCAATTATCTTCTCTCATATCCTTCTATATCTTATACTCAAATCTAAACTACTCTTATATGTAATCTCCAATTACAATAGAAGGACAAGAGTATTTACCTCGATAAGCCCAAAATTATCCAAGTTTAAATGTCGATCCTGAACACGTTTAGCTCCTAATTTGCACGCTCTGATAGCTCCAAGAAACCCTTAGAAGTTTCTAAACAACTTCTACTTAGTACTTCAACCAACTATGAAGATTTCCTGTGGCTTCATTTAGGGACTAATGGATATAATGTAGTATTTCTGGGCTTTTAGTATAGAGGTGACTTTGGAATACTACAAGGTATTTGGCTAAGGTATTTGGGAATAGTAACAATACTTGGAGATATTTTCTACTGCAAGGGGTGTTTCGGCTAGAACACTCAAGAGGGGGGGGGGGGAGAGGGTGCTTTGGACGAGAGCTTCTCAAAGGGGGGAGGAAGTTTTGAGACTTGGAAATTGTTTTGTGGATGAAGAATTCTTGCAACTTAGGGGGGTATTTATAGGACCTCCAATGGTCAAGATTCAAGCAAGTGGAGGGAGGAGATTTGTACAAGTGTGAGTGGGTCCACCTTATCCATCTACCCACAAAATATCTCACCAAACATTGACCAAATGTTTAAGGCCTTTTTCACACAAAAAACGTGCCAAGAATGACCAACCAAAACCGTCCAACTTTGCCACCTAAGGGTGACACATGTCGCCTCCTATTGGTCCAAAATATTTCATCTCTGAAAATCCAAAATAAATATTTTCTTGAAAACGTAAAATTCCCTTACAAGGTTCGGAAAATTTTCCGTCGGAAAAACAAATCTTTCTCGTGGAAGTGCACAATTTCGTCCTTAACATAATTCGAGCTTACACAATTGTACGTACGTCCTCACATACATACTCTGGAAATACGGGATATAACAGGTGAGTTGTGCACCACATCTATAATCAGGAGGCTGCAGGACATTTAGGATTGGTTTCCATTCTTCTCTTTCGAGATCGCAAGAGAGTCGCCCTAGTAGGTTGAATCCTCTCCACTTCTTATGTAACAATTATGCCTCCACGGAAGGAGACCAGGCCCGTATGGCAAGGCAAAGCAGGAACCGCTAGTGGTATGCAAAGGGTTACTGTGACTCGCACGCACTATGCCTCGAGGTAAGGTGGATCGGCGAACTCACCACACGGCCAGATTAGAGGAGCCGAGAGCGGCAGTAGCTCCAGAGGTTCCGGTACCCGAGCCTCCAGTTCCGCAGCCAGGGGCAGAGTTTAGAGATTATGGAGAGCAGATCAGGCTATTGACTAACATAGTGGTAGGGCAGCGCCGATAGGAGCATGTAGCTAACCCTAGAGCCGACAGTTTGAGGATTCGGGATTTTCTGGGTTGTAGTCCACCCGAGTTTTATGGTTCGAGATCTGAGGATGATCCTCAAGAGTTCGCAGCTACACACAGACTATGCAGTGCTTAGGGCCTCGAGACAGAGTCGTCAGTGTTAGCTTTCACCGTTACGCCGATATCGCGTTGAACTAGTTTGAGTCTTGGGAGCCGCCGAGGCGCGTGCTCGTCCCAGCTTTGGGATGAGTTCACGGAGGCCTTTCTTGATAACTTTTTGCCTCCTGAAATGAGGAGAGCCCGTGTCGATAGGTTCTTGTCATTGAGGCAGAATGAGAGGACCATCAGGGAATACAACCTGGAGTTTGACTCGTTGCTGTACGCGCACACTATCGCGGGCCGAGCATGGCGATGAGTTCACCGTTATGTGATGGGGCTAGACCATTATATGATTATCGTGCATGCCCAGGAGTGGCCCTTCACCCGGTATGGATATTGCCAGATGCAAGCTTATGCGCAGGGATGAGGACAGAGAGAGAGGGTCACCTAGACTCGCCACCCAAGAGGGCGGACGCAGATTCCGTGGTAACTTTCGAGGCGGACAAATTTCAACAAAGCAGACTAGGTCTACATCTCACCAAGCACAGAGTGCTCCTTCCCGGCCTTCCGCCGAGGTTTGGTCGTCGGGGATATTCGGGAGCGTGTCAGGCTCCGTGGCTGTGTTCACGATGTCCGAGAATAGTAGCGAGGAAGCCACCTTTGCCTCGGTGTGGTCACCGTAGTAGATTCCATTTTGGGAATGCCGCACTACTGACACTTGTTATGCTTGCGACAGCAGGCCATTTCGAGAGACTTTCCACCAGAGTGGCACCGTGGGATAGCGCAGCCATCGGATCGGGCCATGGTTCTTCGCCTTCCATAGCTAGGGCAGATGTTTATGCACCGCAGCCGTGATGCAGGCCGTGGTGGTAGTTCAGCTTTAGCGTCCTTTGAACCGCCTATATGATTTCGTATGTCTTGGCCCTTTAGAAACTTGTATGCATGATAAAGTTGTGGTATGTTTAAGTTTCATGAACAGATTATATCGAGACTATGTATATGTTAAGGAGTTGGAAGCACGAAAGATAATCTCTTTGGGCTTATGATGGATGATACATGCTGCGAGGTATTAGGGCCATGTGTGGCATTGTTGGTATGTCGTTGTGAAAGGAAACTATGTCGCTACTTATAAGTTTGACTCAAAGAACATTCGGGGACGAATGTTTCTAAGGGGAAGAATGTTACACCCCGCTTCAGGCAGATACGTTGTAGAACGTACGTAAGAACTCACGAGTGTTAAGATTTGAGACTTGTAAAAATTTATCGGAATTATGGAATTGTCGGAAAACGTAATATTGTGACGAATGGGAGGGCGACACGTGTCACCCCCCTTATTGAGGTCTTGGACGAAATCACAAGGGCACAAGGGACAAGTCTTGCAAGTAGTAGAGCTTGAGATAATTGACTTGGTCAATGGGACCACAAGCTTGATATTTAAGAGAACCTCATCCTAGCCACCCATTTGGTTACATCTTGACCCTCCATGTCCTTATATAATACTACTAGTAGCAAGAGAGAGCCCAACACTTAGAAAAAATTTCAAGAAATTGGATGAAACTCACAAAGAGCTCTCGGGTTCCTTGCATTTGAAAAGAAATTTTTTTTGTTCCTTGTACATTAAGCTCCACACTTTAAACCAAGGTTCTTGAGTGTATTGTAAGCATATCTCAATAGAAAAATCTCGGAAAAAAATAGTTTTCGGGTTAGTCGCAAAGCGAAAACCTAGTTGTCTTTCTAGGTTTTGTTTGGAGATTTGAAGGAAGTTTGTTGGTGTTGTTCTAAGGGTCTCAACTAGCGGATCAAGCAAATTCGGATTGGAGTTGGATTGAGATTCGTTGAGGTATAATCTTGTCTCTTAAAAGTGTTACAAGATTATTTATATTGTTGTTAGCTTTACACGTGCTAGCATGTAGTTGTATGTGTTGAAGTTTATAAGTATTATGGATTGATTGTAGCTTAACCGAAATGTTTTATTAGCCACTAAGTTGGATTACTAATTGGTCGTTTATTAGAAATCGCCGACGTTACTTACTTGAAGATTATAGTAGTTATAATCGATTGCGACTTGATATCATGTTATGCTAACAATTTGGATTGAAATGGAAATGGATAAGAATTGGTATTGTTGTACTCAATATGGCCAAATGGACTAGTAGTTGTATTAGTTTGATATCTATCATGGGCGAAATTTTACACGCCTAGTAGGCGTGTAATACCCTATTGTTAATTGCTTTGATTGGGCCTTAAATGTGGCATGTTTGGTTATTGAATTCGCCTTGAAAAAGGTGGCAAAGTAACTAAAAACAAAGGAGGTTTGTCCGATTTTCCGTATAATTTAACGACTTAGCACTTAGAATATTCTACGTGAAGTAAGAGGTTAATGGACGATTGTGACCATTATAGGTCAAGTAATAAGTATAGTGTATCCTACTTGAAGGATGGAATAGCTATCAAGATTGAAGTACTTTGGAGCATTTTGCTACTTGTCGATAATCTTCGCGAGGTATGTGAACCTCTTCCTTCCTTTGGCATGATTCTATGTATGGAATATACCTGTGGTATCATTTCATGTTTCCTTCTACTCTGAAGTTAAGAGGTAGTTGTGTGATTTACTCTATGTAGAACTTTTCCTATCTTTCGAAAGCATGACTAGTTGCACGATGCAGATTTGAGACGTCAACACCTCGATATCCTTTACTAGTATTATGAATAGCCTAGTCGGGTGAGTTAGAGATTAACTCACTTCTTTGAAAGAATAAATGATGTCTTAAGTTTTATTAAGTTAAGGGACTTGAAGAGTTTTAAAGTATGTGATACTTGTTCCGTTTTAAACGTATAAGTCCCTTGGATATGAAATTATATTTTGGCTAAGGTATAAAGTGAATATAACGACTTTATGGGAAGTTGGTTATATTTGCTTTATGGAAAGATAAATGACTTGATTTTAGTGAAAAGGCAACTTGATTTTAAGGCATCAATTGCCTAAGGTTTTATAATAAAAGGAGTCACTTGATTTCTAAAGGTTAAGAGACTAATGGTACTTTGAAAGTTAAGAGAATTGATTTGAAAATATATAATACTTGGTTTTCAAAAAATATAAGTCTCTTGGTTATAAAAGGAATGGGTTTGTCTAAAATCATAAAGGGTTATAACGACTTTATGGGAAGTTGGTTATAACGGCTTTATGGAGGGTTAAGAGAATGGTTTTCACTAATAAAGTAATCAAAGAAATAACTTGAATTAAGGAAGGGCAATTTGATTTAAGGGTATCACTTGCTTAAAGCTTTAAGGTAAGGGTCACTTGATTTAGAAGCCGAGAAATGTATTTCTAAAGTATAGTGACTTATGTGAAATGTACACAAGCCTGATACTACGGGTGTTAGTATCTTGGGGTTTTATATGAAAAAAAGAATCTTTTGAAAAGAATGTAAGCATGTAGTACTTGGGGTTAAATTCTGATTTTTATGTGTGAAACTAAGTTATGAGTTTATAAAACGAAGTCTAAAGGTTTACTGAACTTGCCTGTATTTTCTTGTGATAGCTTTAAGTGCAAGTATTATATGTTACGTTGTCGTGACTCTCAGTTGGAGGGCCGCTGTCTTGTTATGAGTTTACTTGACGCATCGACGGTGACGGGATTCCACGTATGCTTCCATCATGATTGATCCTTGGACATGCTTATACGATGGAATTCCGGCATGTGACCAGACGCGTTAGATGCCCGAACATTTTATCGACGCATTCAGTGACGGGGATTCCACGTATGCTTCCATCACGATTGATCTTCGCCACGCTTATACGAGGAGGATGCCGGCATGCACCAGATACGTTAGATGCCCGCTGCTTTATTACTCCACGGCCACGCTTATACGATGGGATTCCGGCATGCGACTATGTTATATTTTACTCCACGGGCTAGCTCCCATGAAGACATGTACCACGATGAGGATTCCGGTCATGTTATATTATTACTCCATGGGCTAGCTCCCACAAGACTGCACCTACGATGAGGACGCCGAGGCACGTTATGGCCATGCTTATACGATGGGATTCCGGCACGCGCGATATATATATATATATATATATATATATATATATATATATACGTGTTGTATATGTGTACACCGACAAATGGAGCTGGATGCCACGGCCGTCACATGGTTATATTTTACGCTTATAGATGTTGCAGTGATGGGGATTTCACGGACACGCTTTGATATTTACGTGATTTGATCGCCCCGCATTGGGTCGTAGTATACGCGCCTCCTTAAAGCGGCCGGATTATCTTATGAAAGATACGTAAGTTATATGGTAATGAACTTAATGATTTTTCCTAATCACGCACGTAAGAATGTGACTATAACTTTTATTGAAAATGAAAAGATAATAAGGTACGATTATGTTCAAAAGTGGTAATGACACGGCGAGATCCGTATGTACTTTTATACTTGTCCTCGCTATTCTTTGTACGCTTATGATCCGCTTATCAGACGTTATTTCTGTTCCATATTCGCACTGTTGTATCGACTTCTTCTGGGCCGTTCATTCCCGCAGTTTTAGGTACCAGTGTGGTGATCCTTGCTCTTAGGATCTCGGTCGCTTTGGGAAAAGCTCCATTTGCTCCGAGGCTTATCTCTTGGTACGGTTTTCCCCGAGGTCATAGATTCATGTATATTCGTGGTATGGCGGGTTCGCCCCGCCACAATTGTTGTGCTAAAACTCTGTGAGGTCCTGTAGTCACATATTGTGGTCGATTGTAAAGGAAATGAGGCAACTGCTTTGGCCAGATATATATATGTCTGAAGGTAGCCCATTTACGGCTAACCCGTTGTTTTACTTTTGTTGATTTATTTATAAGTTTCATGTATGTTCACTGATTATCTCTCGATGTATACCGTAGCGGTGCCTGTAGGCACCGCCATGCCCGGTCGGATCGTGACAAGAACGTAGAGACCGTATGTGCTGGGTATACAGACCTTGATAGTACCACATGGGTCACGTATCCCGTATATTTTTGTAGAGCTCCGTGTATATTGTTCAATTTGTTGCGCTAATCCGTCATGTAAAATAAATGTAATGTATATATTTATACGGGTTCAGAAGGGGTAGAGGTAGGCTGAAGAAGTATTGGGGAGAGGTGATTAGACAGAATATGGCCCAAGTGCAACTTACCGAGGACATGACCTTAGATAGGAGTTTTGGAAGACACATTAGGGTAGAAGGGTAGTAGGTAGTCGAGCGTGGCCCTACTTACGTTTACAAATTGGTAGTTGTAGTGTTATTATTGTAGGCCCACATAGACTATCATACTATTAGGCGCAGTAGTACTTTATAGTAGCGTTTGATTTCTACTGCTATGTTTTCTTTAATGTACTTTATTTATCTTATGTATCTGCATTAGTTACTGCTTCTTTTTCAGAATGCGCTAGCGTGACTTATTTTCTTGTTTTGCTTGTGCTTATGTTTTGTCTTTCTAGTGTAATTGGAAATTACATACTGTAGTAGTATAGAAATGAATATAGGATTCATAAGAAGAGAGTTGAACTGTAATAGAAGGATATTACAGAAAAGACTTGAACTGAATCACTTCAGAAGAAAATAAGTAGAAGTTAAATCAGATTTACATAGGATCGTATATACTGATGGGCGATAACCTTTATTGGTTGAATGTTCTGCAAGAGTACGGGCTACTTAGAAGGTGGACCAGCTAGCCGTTATAGCCGTGAAGCGTTTTGCTTATAGTCGATAATCGTCGCGAGGTATGTGATTCTTCCTATACTCGAGCATGATATTTTAAAGGAAGATATATATAGTACGCAATGTCTTTTGACTTAAGCTCGATAATATATAGTACGTGACGTACGTGTGCTAATTGAACGTAGTTGTACGGCAATGTCTTTGACTTAAGCCTGAATAATAAGAACCTTGAATGTATTTCAAATGCTAAGAAACCATTTTTTAAAAGAAGAGTAACACTTGGTTTTAAAGGTTTTAAAAAGAGTTATACTAGCTTTATGGGGAGTTAGGTATAACGTCTTAAGAGAGGTAAAGAAAATGGTTTACTAATGTTAGAAGTTAAGAGACTTAATCTTATAAGATAAGAGACTTAACTTAAATGAATTAATATGGATTTTGTGTGAAACCTCATTCGTGAGTAATGAGTACTTGGTTTTTTTAAAAGGAATAATGTTTTACTGATTTCGGAAATCAGAATGTGTATCGATAAACCACTGCAGCGTTAATAAAGGAAAATGTATTGAATAATTAAGTATTGTTAAAACCAGTAGAAACCTCCATCTGCATAGAAGCTAAGATGAGACAAAATGATATTACATTTTCTAGATCATGGCTGCTTAATAAGATTGATTATGAACAAGATTAACCTACTCACCTATGGCATATGTTACTCTATTGTTTTAAAAAGAGATTAAGACATTGAACTATGAAACTTTTCTAAAAGAGACTTGCGTAATTGAAATTAGGCAACCGAACTTTAGGAAATGAAAGGCATTGTGTTGTCTTAAAATGGTTTAAAACATAAAGTGTTATAACAAACTTTGGGAAGTTGGTTATAACGACTTTATGAAAACAAAAGAAGGGTTTCATCATTGGTTTTAATGTGGTAACTTGACTTTAAAAAGAGAAGTGTTTTGTCTAAAAAGAAGGTGGTATTGCCTTAATTTGGATTTAAAAGGAAAGTATGAAAGTTGTTTTACTTAAAAGATATAAGTCACTCCTTTTTTATATACTACGTATCGGGTGACTTTTATAAAAGGAATGGATCTCTTAAAAGGAATTTAACGACGTAGTACTTTAGGGTTAAAATCCGACCTTGTCATAAAACGAAAGTACCTTGAGTTGTGTATAACTTGCCTATGCTTGTTGTTGTGAAGCTTGACCATGTTACGCGGTGATAGCCTTGTTGTGCAAGTATCGTGTTCTACTCGACTACCGGTTCATGGGATGAACCGAATGTATTTCACTCGACACGGCTCATCCGAATGTATTTCACTCGACTACCGGCTCATCCGAATGTATTTCACTCGACTACGGCTCATCCGGAATGTATTTCACTCGACCACGGTTCATCCGGAATGTATTTCACTCGACTACCGGTTCATCCGAATGTATTTCACTCGACAACCGGTACATCACTCAATGTATTTCACTCGACTACCGGTTCATCCGGGAATGTATTTCACTCGACTACCGGTTCATGGGATGAACCGGGAATGTATCCCACACGTTTCTATACTGGGTCCATGAGATGGGCCGAGACATGTTATACGTATCACATGATTTGTACCTAGACTACCGGCAGTGAGGAAGAAGTTCCACGGGCATGAGGGATGTCTTTGAGGGCGTGAGTCCCTGACTTGACATAACTACTTTTATGTTGTGAACTGTAGTTTGGTTATCATACATGTCTCCTGCTTTATATAGACTATTATGATTTCATTTACAGTAATTTTACAGTTTCACATACTTGGTACTTGTTGTACTGACCTCCTTCGGGGGGCTGCGTTCATGCCGCAGGTAGAAGTACACCGGCTGTCGATCCCCGCGTTTAGGATCTCATTTCAGCGTCTTGGGAAGCTCCGTCCCTTCGGAGGCTTATCTTTGGTATGTTACCCGAGTCAGAGGTCCTTGTACATTCTGGGTATGGCGGGCCCTGTCCCGTCATAGTTGTTGTATAAATCTTAGAGGTGCAGCAAGATCGCTGTAAGGATTGTAATCGCTCAAATGTTTATATATATATGTTGAAAGGCAACCGCTTTGGTTGCCTATTTTCTTTCATCTTAATCCATGTCTATTTACATGTTTAACTTTTATTTCCGCCGGTTTTCTCGATGTTGTATCACTAGGTGCCCGGGTGAGGCACTCCGCCCGGTTGGTCTTGACAAAGTGGTATCGGAGCGATTAGTCCTCTGAAAGTGTCTACGCACTGTTCAGTAGTCTTGATTATCGGTGTTGTCGCACCACATCTATAATCGTGAGGCTATAGGACATTTAGGATTGGTTTCCATTCTTCTCATTCTCGAGATCGTCTTAACGCCCGAACCCGGCCCGCATCGTGCCTTACCCTGCACCCTAGTGATACAACATCGAGAAAACCATGGAAAATAAAACATGAATCATGAAACAAGAGATATAATAAATAAACAGCAACCAAAACAGCTTGCCTTCAAGATATACATAAAACCCGACAGTTTAATCCTTTACAACCCCGCCACAATGCTTCTGCATGCACTTAAGATTTACAACGACTATGACGGACAGGCCCGCCATACCCTGAATGTACAAGAACCTACAACTCGTGGAACACATACCAAAAGATAAGCCTCCGAGAAACGGAGCTTCCCAAAACGCTGAACCGAGATCCTAAGAGCGAGGATCCACGACCGATGTACCTCTACCGCGGCATGAACGCAGCCGAAGGAGGTCGATAACAGTACTGGTATGTGAAATCACAACATCAAATGAAATCATAATAGCTTAAAAATCGTGAGACATGTATGATAACCAAAATACAAGACGCAACATAAAAATAGCCAAGTCGTGACTCACGCCTCAAAGTTACCACTAAATATAACTATGGGTCTCACGCCCATAACATCCATCATGTTCGCATCACGGCCGCATGCCCGAATCGCCTCGGTGTAGACATGTCCACGATGCAACACAATAACAAGGCCGCGTGGCCACATGCCCCGGAATCGTGATCGGTGTAGACATGCCCATGTAACCTCAATAACAATATATCGTGGTCAACCCCGCCGCAGCCACATGCCCCGGACATCAGACGGCAGACACGCCCATGTTGCGAATAACCATCTATCGGTAATCAACCCGGCCGCACGGCCGCGTGCCCGAATCTGCGACGGTGTAGACATGCCCATGTGATATCAACAACAAGACAAGAATCAAAATGGAAACATACCCGTGGAATTCTCCATCACCGCCAAAGACGCCCAAGTAAGTTATCAACAAGTCAACCGCCTCTATCGAGACGCAGAACACGTAAATACCACACTTGCACAAAGAAAGACTATCATCACAAGCATAGGCAAGTTTCACAACAACAAGCACAGGCAAGTTTCACAACAACAAGCATAGGCAAGTTTCACACAACTCAAGTACTTTCATTTTATGCCAAAGTCCGGGTTTTTAACCCCAAAGTACTACATACGTTAAGTTCTTTTAAAAGAGATCCATTTCTTTTATAAAAGTCACCCGATACCCGTAGTATTAGAATGACCAACCCACCTTCCTTTTCAAAACCAAGTAACAACATTCTTTTCCTAAGTTCCAGTTTGCCTAGTTTCAATTACTCAAGCTTCTCATTTTCAAATGGTTTCATAGTTCCCAAACTTAATCACTTGATTCCTTTTTAGAACAATTGAGTAACATATGTCTCACGTGAGAGTAGGTTATTCTTCTTTACAACATTCTCATTACAGCAGCCATGATCTAGAAAATGTATATCATTTTGTCTCATCTTAGTTTCTATGCAGATGGAGGTTTCTACTGGTTTTAATACAATTCATCATTTTTCAATACATTTTCCTTTATTAACGCTGCAGTGGTCTGTCGATACACATTCTGATTTCCGAAATCAGTAAAACATTATCCCTTTAAATAAAACCAAGTACTCATTACTCACGAATGAGGTTTCACACAAACATTCACATTAAAACAAATAAGTTAAGTCTCTTATCTTATAAGATCAAGTCTCTTAACTTCTAACATCAGTAAACCATTTTCTTTACCTCACTTAAGACATTATACCTAACTCCCCATAAAGCTAGTATAACTCTTTTTAAAACCTTTAAAACCAAGTGTTACTCTCCTTTCCAAAACGATTTATAAATCTTTTGAAATACATCAAGTTCTTTATTATAACTAGCCAGTTATAATTCACATCAGTTACCTTTTTAAAACCACAAAGAATTTTCTTACCTACATAAAGCTGTTATAACCAACTTCCCATAAAGCCGTTATAACACTTTATGTTTTAAGAACAATCAAACACGCTAACACATGACGTCTACCGCACTACATAGTTCACACATATCATGCTGTAAGAGATAGGAAGAGGTTCACATACCTCGCGACGATTGTCGACTAATAGCAAAACGCTCCAAGTACCTCACACGTAGTACTTCAACCTATAAGGCCACAAGGCGCTTATTAACATCTAGATCTCAACGTTCCATAATCTACGTAAAATTCAAAGACTCTCCCCGCCACATCGCAAATCTCCTTCTATCGAGGCCGCTACCAAGCCAACCGAGGGGGTTTACACGCCTAACCGGACGTGTACAATTCTACTACACGAATACTACAAGTCTCATCTGAATACACCCTATGTAATTACAGATTCGATTCTTAATTCTTCAGCTTAAGTCAAAAGACATTGCCACAAAGATTAAGTATAGTTCTATATATAGTATACTTCAACTATATATTCAAACATGTAATTTCCAATTACAATAGAAGGACAGTAGTGTTTACCTCGATAAGCCCAAAATTATCCAAGTATAAAGTCGATCCTGAGCAACGCTTAGCTCCTACTCCGAGCGCTCCAAACAACCCTTAGAAGTTCTAACCAACTTCTACTTACAACTTCAACAACGGGTGAAGATTTCCTTAGGGTTTCGTTTTTGTGGCTAAAGGAAGTATAATCGTATTTTCTGGGCTTTGTAAAGTGTAACTGGGAATACTACAAGGTATTTGGGCCAAGGTATTTGGACATTATAACAATATTAGGAGAGTATTTCTATACCACAACAAGGGTATTATACGAAACAACTAGGCTAGGGGTACCCTACTGCCAAGGCACCACAAAGGGGGAGGGTGGCCTCTCGGACAAAGCCAAACTAAAAGGGGGAGAGGGGCTCGAGGACGAGCGTCAACAAGCGGGAGGGGAGGGGTTTCCAAGACTTGGAAGATTTTTGGATGAATGAAGTCTTCAAAGAGAGGGGGGTATTTATAGCAAAACCAAAAGCCAACCAATGGCCAAGATCCTTCCAAGTGTATAGCAAGTGTAAGGCCAAGATCAAGCCAATAGCACCCTAACCCTACTCCACAAAACATGGCACAAAACAAGCCACAAAACAAGGCACAAAACCATGAACCAATCGGCCAAGGCCAAGCCTCCTCTTTGTCTCCAACGAGGGTGACAAGTGTCACCTCCCGTTGGTCCAAAATGTTCCGTCGCTTCTAAAAATCCGCAAAAATACTAAATGACATAGCCGAATTTTCCCAACGTAGTCGTGGGAAACGCTTTCGCCGTAAAACGACTCTATTCGCACTTGTGCCCAAATTTCGAACCAAAGCCAATTCTTAAGGCAAAAATTTAATACGCACGCCTCACGCATACTGAAATACGGGTATAACACGCCTTAGAAGTGTGTGATAAGTGGACCCTCCGACGTATTCCTTTCCTTTACCAGCTATGCCTCGCGTAAGGCAACCTGTGCCCGGGATGGGCAAGGCGATGAGGAGTCGTTAGTGAGATACAGAGGAGTACGAGGCGCAGTCCTGGCCAAGACTGAGACAAGCTTCCCGACGGGTTTCGCGACGCCGCCAAAGACCAAAGAGTTTAGAGTCGCGGCAGCGTCACCGAGACTACAAGACTGAGCCTCCACCCCACACCGGAGCAGATGAGACGGGCAAGGAGATGGCGCCATCGCCGTGGTCGTGGCCGATATGAGGATAGCCGATGCAGCAGCCTCCCCCAGAGCACCCGTAGTTCACCCCGAGCGATTTGAGACTACGGGATTTTCTCGAGATGTAACCCGCCAGAGTTTTATGGGTCGAGGCACGAGGATGATCCGCAGGAGTTCATCCGCAGCGATTCTGGTCATGAGTGATCAAGGCGCATCGGAGACCGAGTCGGTGGTCCTAGGTTCGCATCGGCCGCGTGATACCGCAATGATCGTTTGATTCGTGCGAGCTGCCCCGGGAGAGAATGCACTTCCACCATGGGACGAGTTCTCAAAGGCATTTCTTGCACACTTCTTGCCTCCACAGATGAGGAGCGCCGCCGGCAGATTTTTGACGTTGAGGCAGGCGAGCGGACGGTTAGAGAGAGTACAATGTGGAGTTCGACTCATTAGCCTCGGTATGTCCCGCAGAGTAGCCGATATGGAGGATGAGTACACCGCCACGTCACCGGCTAGATTATTACCGCGAGGCTTATGCGGTGTAGCCTTCACCGGCATGGACATTGCCCGCATGCAAGCTCATGCACTAGGATGTGAGGCACGGAGAGGTCGACGGAATGACCGAGATCGCGAGAAGAGGCCGGGACAGCAGGTCCTTTGTAACTTTCAAGGCGACCGCCTCCAAGAAGAAAGTTATGTACCTCCGCCAGTACAGAGTGGTCCTCCACAGTCTTCAGGACGTTCGGGGTATTCGGGAGCTGGTCAGAGCTCCAGGGCTTCTGGTTCACAAGTTTACGTAAGTGCTAGCCAGCAGGATTCATGTCCTCAGCCACGCGATGTGGCAAACATCATCCCGGAATGTCGCTTTTTATCGTGCTTGTTTCACTGCGCCGCCGTGGCCATGTGACGAGACAGGCTTATAGGAGAGGTACCGCAGCTGGCGCAGCCCTCGGATCGATGGCGGTTCATCGCTTTCATACTATGCGCCCTGCAGGGCAGGCCTATGATTAGAGTAGAGTGGTAGATTCAGGTATATCCTTAACCCTCTAGAGTTTTGTATGTATTGATGTTGTGATGATGTGTTTAGTGTTATGTTCGGTTAGCGTTGCGCTAAAAATGTGATTTAGAACCTGGTTAGTAAAAGAAGGGTAAGCTCAGGGTGAGAAAATGATGAACCTTAGAATATTACAGTTGAGACCTTAGATGTAAGGCCGTCTTGAGTACCAGATTTTGCAAGTGATCCTTGTCGGGGTGCATTTTTATGCCTAGAACGTTTTGCGTGATAAAGTCCCTGGGTAGTGTGAAATGGAAGTGGTAGCTTTCATGACCGGTAGAGGTAAGATTGTTCGGATCGATAAACAAGAGAGTTGGTGTGACGGAGGGTCGGGTTGAGGGCGTGTTGCGTGTCAACCCGTGAGCTTGAATGAGGTGGGTCACAGGTGGTCCCGCCAGTGGTAGGGTCACCAGGTGTTAGGCCCAAGTTTTGAGGACCATCGATGAGTTCGTGGATATGTTCGACCATAAGCGAACGTGAAGGCCGGAATGGCCTTAAGGAAGAATGAGGCTAGTAGATGACCAAGTTTGGAGGTGGTGACTCCAAGGTTTTGGAAATCAAGCAATGATCCGGGCGGTGCGCGATACTAGAAGGGTTCAAGTGTTCGGCGAGGCACGACGAGTAAGGGCGAAGAGAACGCGTGTGTTAGTTCGTGGCAGCGTGGCATCGCAACTTGTTAGAAGATCTTCATCGTAATTGCCTGAGAAGGAACATTCGGACGAATGTTTCCGAGGGGAGAATGTTATACCCGATTTCCGCAGTATGTACGTGAGGCGACGATAAAATTTATGCCTTAAGGATTGGCTAGGTTCGAATTTGGGCACAAGTGCCGAAAGGAGTCGTTTTTAACGAAACGCTTTACTAAACTTCAAGGGAAAATTCCGCTATGTCATTTCTAATTTTTGCGGATTTTTCCGAGAGACGAACATTTTGGACCAACGAGGTGACAAGTGTCACCTCACGCTGATGGAGTGGGACGGCAATTGGACGAGAAAGGTGGCATGTAGTAGGTAGGATATTTTGTGCAAGTTGTGTGGTAGATGGATAAGGTACACATGGTTGAAATATAGCCCTACACTTGCCTTACACTTGGATGAATCTTGGCCATTGGTTGGCCATTTCTTGACCTATAAATACCCCTCTAAGTTGATGAACTTATTCATCCAAAAATTGTTCCAAGTCTTGAAATCCTCCCCTTGTTCTTGTGGTTCTCGTCCAACCTTGCGAAACCCTCCCTTTGTGAGCTAGCCGAGAGCCTCCCTCCCCTTTGTGGTGTCTAGTCGTGGGTACCCCCAGCCTAGTTGTGCTAGTCAAATACACCCCTTGCCTTATTATTTTCGTATAAATACCCTTTTGTGGTATAGAAATACTCTCAAGTATTGTTATAATGCCCAAATACCTTGGCCCAAATACCTTGTAGTATTCCCAAGGTTACCCGTATACAAAAGCCCGAAAATACTATTATACTTCCTCACCACAAAAACGAAACTCCTAAGGAAAACCTTCATAGTCGGTTGAAGTGTTTAGTAGAAGTGCGTGGAACTTCTAAGGGTTTTTGGAGCAGATGGAGCACTGAGTAGGAGCTAAACGTTGCTCAGGAGCGACATTATACTTGGATAATTTTGGGCTTATCGAGGTAAATACTACTGTCCTTCTAGTGTAATTGGAAATTACATACTGTAGTAGTATAGAAATGAATATAGGATTCATAAGAAGAGAGTTGAACAGTAATAGAAGGATATTACAGAAAAGACTTGAATCAATCACTTGGAAGAAAATAAGTAGAAGTTAAATCATTTACATAGATTTGTATATACTGATGATCGATAACCTTTATTGGTTGAATGTTCTGCAAGTAGCATGGGCTACTTAGAAGGTGGACCAGGCTAGCCGGGTTATAGCCGTGGAGCGTTTTCCTTATAGTCGATAATCGTCGCGAGGTATGTGATTCTTCCTATACTCTTGAGCATGATATTTTAAAGGAAGATATATATAGTACGGCAATGTCTTTTGACTTAAGCCTGAATAATATATAGTACGGTAGTTGTACGGCAATGTCTTTGACTTAAGCCTGAATAATAAGAACCTTGAATGTATTTCAAATGCTAAGAAACCATTTTAAAAAGAAGAGTAACACTTGGTTTTAAAGGTTTTAAAAAGAGTTATACTAGCTTTATGGGGAGTTAGGTATAACGTCTTAAGAGAGGTAAAGAAAATGGTTTACTGATGTTAGAAGTTAAGAGACTTAATCTTATAAGATAAGAGACTTAGCTTAAATGAATTAATATGGATTTTGTGTGAAACCTCATTCGTGAGTAATGAGTACTTGGTTTTTAAAAGGAATAATGTTTTACTGATTTCGGAAATCAGAATGTGTATCGATAAACCACTGCAGCATTAATAAAGGAAAATGTATTGAATAATTAAGTATTATTAAAACCAGTAGAAACCTCCATCTGCATAGAAGCTAAGATGAGACAAAATGATATTACATTTTCTAGATCATGGCTGCTTAATAAGATTGATTATGAACAAGATTAACCTACTCACCTATGGCATATGTTACTCTATTGTTTTAAAAAGAGATTAAGACAATGAACTATGAAACTTTTCTAAAAAGAGACTTGCGTAATTGAAATTAGGCAACCGGAACTTTAGGAAAAGAAAGGCATTGTGTTGTCTTAAAATGGTTTAAAACATAAAGTGTTATAACAGCTTTATGGGAAGTTGGTTATAACGACTTTATGAAAACAAAAGAAGGGTTTCATCATTGGTTTTAATGTGGTAACTTGACTTTAAAAAGAGAAGTGTTTTGGTCCAAAAGAAAGGCGGTATTGCCTTAATTTGGATTTAAAAGGAAAGTATGAAAGTTGTTTTACTTAAAAGATATAAGTCACTCCTTTTTTTATATACTACGGGTATCGGGTGACTTTTATAAAAGGAATGGATCTCTTAAAAGGAATTTAACGTACGTAGTACTTTAGGGTTAAAATCCGGACCTTGTCATAAAATGAAAGTACCTTGAGTTGTGTATAACTTGCCTATGCTTGTTGTTGTGAAACTTGACCATGTTACGTGTGATAGCCTTGTTGTGCAAGATCGTGTTCTACTCGACTACGGTTCATGGATGAACCGAATGTATTTCACTCGACTACGGTTCATCCCGAATGTATTTCACTCGACTACGGTTCATCCGAATGTATTTCACTCGACTACCGGTTCATCCGGAATGTATTTCACTCGACTACCGGTTCATCCGGAATGTATTTCACTCGACTCACGGTTCATCCGGAATGTATTTCACTCGACTCACGGTTCATCCGGAATGTATTTCACTCGACCACGGTTCATCCGAATGTATTTCACTCGACTACGGTTCACGGGATGAACCGAATGTATCCCACACGCTTTCTATCCGGGTCCATGAGATGGGCCGAGACATGTTATACGTATCACATGATTTGTACCTAGATCGCGGTGAGGAAGAAGTTCCACGGGCATGAGGATGACTTTGAGGCGTGAGTCCTCGACGACATAATCGCTTTTATGTTGTGAATCGTAGTTTGGTTATCATACATGTCTCCCGCTTTATATAGACTATTATGATTTCATTTACGTAATTTTGATTTCACATACTTGGTACTTGTTGTCTTGACCTCCTTCGGGCCGTTCATGCCGCAGTAAGTACACCTACCGCCGATTCCGCGTTTAGGATCTCATTTCAGCGTCTGGAAGCTCCGCCTTCGAGGCTTATCTTTGGTATGTTACCACAGTCAGCAGGTCCTTGTACATTCGTGGTATGGCGGGGCCCCGTCCCGTCATAGTTGTTGTATAAATCTTAGAGTGCATGAGTAGACCATGCGGTGGTTGTAAGGATTAGAATCGCTCAAATGTTTATATATATATATGTTGAAAGGCAACCGTTTTGGTTGGCCTATTTTCTTTCATCTTAATCCATGTCTATTTACATGTTTAAGTTTTATTTCCGCTGGTTTTCTCTGATGTTGTATCACTAGGGTGCCCGGGGTGAGGCACCAGTCACGGGCCCGGGTTCGGGTCTTGACATTCCGCTTCCCAAGTCATCTCCTCCCGGTTATCATTTCTCCACAGGACTTTGACGGAAGCCACGTCCTTGGTCCGCAGTCGCCTGACCTGGCGATCGAGTATCGCTATGGGACTCTCCTCATACGATAACCCCTCTGTCACCTGGACCTCACTAGTAGGAAAAACTCTCGCTGGATCTCCGATACACTTCCGCAACATAGAAACATGGAAGACCGGATGTACCGCCTCTAACTCTGATGGCAGATCCAACTCATAAGCAACCTGACCCACTCTACGGACGATCTGGTAGGGCCCAATGTACCTTGGGCTGAGTTTCCCCTTCTTACCGAATCTCATCACACCCTTCATGGGTGACACCTTCAAGAAGACCCAATCGTCTACCTGAAACTCCAAATGCCGCCGCCGATTATCCGCATATGACTTCTGCCGACTCTGGGCTGCTAGCAGTCTCCCCTGGATAAGCTTCACCTTATCCACGACCGCTGTACCAAGTCCGCCAACCAATCGCATTTCGCCACGTCGAACCAACCGATCGGCGACCTGCATTTCCGCCCATATAAAGCCTCGTATGACGCCATCTGTATACTGGAATGGTAGCTGTTATTATAAGCAAACTCCATGAGAGGCAAATGATCCTCCCAGCTACCCCTGAAATCAATCACGCAGGCTCGCATCATATCCTCAAGTGTCTGGATAGTATGCTCGCCGCCGACACCGAGGATGAAATGTTGTACTAAGACTCACCTGTGTCCCTAGACCCTTCTGGAAAGATCTCCAAAAGTTAGCTGTAAATTGGGCTCCCCTATCAGATATAATCGACACCGGGACACCGTGCAGCCTCACAATCTCTCTGATGTACAATCTGGCATAGTCCTCATCCAAAAACGTCGTCCTGAATGGAAGGAAATGGGCTGATTTCGTCAGCCTGTCAACAATAACCCAAATGGAGTCGTACTTCCTCTGAGTACGAGGTAACCCTGTAACAAAGTCCATGTTGATCATCTCCCACTTCCAAGTCGGAATCTCAATAGATCGCAATAATCCACTGGGCCTCTCGTGCTCGACTGACTGCTGGGCAATTAGGACACTGTGCAACAAAACCTGCGACGTCCCTCTTCAGGCCATCCCACCAATACAAACATCTGAGGTCATGGTACATCTTGGTCGACCCCAGATGAATAGAATAACAAGCATTGTGTGCCTCCCCCAGAATCTGGCGGAAGCACGACACATCGGGAACACACAACCCTCAAATCTCGACTCCCATCAGCGCTACTCGAATAGACTCTTCTCCCCGAGAGCTGCGTCTATACCGCACCAACACGGGTCCTCAAATCGCCGCTTCTTCACCTCATCAACGATGGAAGACTCGCAACCTCACGAACCCGTACCCGCTATCGTCGGTATCGATCAATCGAACTCGAGCTCGCTAATCGGTGGATCGACGGACCATGTCCTATCTCTCCGTTGTACCTCGACGGGCTCCCCATGATCTACGACTCAAGGCATCGAGAACTACGTTGGCTTTCCCGGATGGTATAGAATATCAACATCATAGTCTTTCAAAGAACTCTAACCACCGTGTCTGTCTCAAGTTCACTCCTCTCGCTGAAGATATACCTGGAGGCTCTTGGTGCTGTAAAAATATCCACATGAACCCCATACAAATAATGTCTCCAAATCTTCAAGGCATGAATAACCGCGCCAACTCTAAGTCATGGGTAGGGTAATTCCTCTCATGCTTAAAATCGCTGGAAGCATAGGCTATAACCTTACCGTCTGCATCAAAACACACCCTAACCCGATACCCGATGCATCACGATAGATCACGCACTGCCTAACCCTCGGAAGAGTAAGAACTGGGTCAGAGTCAACCTCTCCTTCAAGAATCAAATCCTCGCCGCAAGCCTCGTCCATCGGAACTTGGTCGCTTTCTCGAGTCGACTAGTCAAGCGGTGAAATCGGCAAGCGCCTCCACAAACCTACGATAATAACTCGCGATCCCAAGAAATCGCGCACTCGGTCGGAGTAGTAGGTCTCGCCAAGACTTGATCGCCAATCTTGTTGTATCTACCCGAACACTATCGGCCCCAATAATATGCCCGGGAATGCCACCGAGGCCAACCAAAACTCACACTGAGAACTTGGCGAATAATCGCGACTCGGAGAATCCAAGCACCGCCTCGCCGTGGTGCATGCTCCTGCTCTGTCCGTGAATAAACCAGGATGTCATCGATGAACACTATCACGAATGTATCCAAAAATGGCTTGAACACCCGGTTCATCAAATCCATAAATACCGCTGGAGCGTTGGTCAAACCGAAAGACATAACCCTGAACTCATAGTGCCCATACCGGGTCCTGAATGCAGTCTTTGGGATATCTGCCTCTCGAACTCGAACCTGATGATAACCGGACATCGCAGTCTATCTTTGAAAACACCTCGCACTCGCAATGGTCAAACAAATCATCAATCACGGGAGGGGTACCTATTCTTAATGGTTACCTTATTCAGCTGCCTGTAGTCAACACACATACGCAGCGTCCCATCCTTCTTCTTCACAAACAACACCGGCGCTCCCCAGGGAGATACATTAGGCCTGATAAAGCCTTTTTCCAGCAAATCTTTCACTCGGCAGGTGCCATCCTGTATGGCGGAATGGAAATAGGTCGAGTGTCTGGCAACGTGTCAATACAAAACTCAATCTCCCTCTCAGGAGGGATACCCGGAAGATCATCTGGGAACACATCTGCAAATTCCCTAACCACTGGCACTGACTGAAGAACTGGCACCTCAGCCTCTGTATCGAATACCCGAACCAGATGATAGATGTACCCCTTCTGCACCATCTTCCTAGCCTTGAGGTAAGAAATAAACCTACCCCTCGGCGATGCTGTGTTGCCCCTCCACTCGATAACTGGTTCGCCAGGAAACTGGAACCGAACCAACCTGTCCCTACAGTCAACGTTGGCATAACAAGAAGCCAACCAGTCCATACCCATAATGACATCAAAATCTGTCATCTCCAGCTCTATCAAGTCTGCAAGGTCCGACGATCAGAATATAACCCGGACAACCTCTGTACACCCGCTCAGCTAACACCGAATCACCCACTGGCGTAGCTACCTCAAACGGCTCTATCGACACCGGCTCTATCCCGATTCTACCCGCAATAAGAGGGGACACATAGGACAAGGTAGAACCTGGATCTATCAAAGCATAAACATCACAGTCTGAAATCAATAATGTACCTGTGACGACGCCGTGGAAGCCTCACGATCTGGCGGCTGGCTAGAGAATATATGCGGTTCTGTGGACCGCTAGAACTGGAACCACCACCACGACCTCTACCGCGGCCTGCCTGTCCGTGAGTACCCTGCCCTCCGGGGCGCATAACTACTGAAGGAAAAGAAGACCCAGCAACAGATCCTGTCGGCTGCACCGTACCACCCATGCCGCCCCTAGACGGACAATCTCTCCTCAAATGGCCCTGCTGGCCACACGAGTAACAAGCTCCCGAAGCTCTGCGACACTCGCCCTGGTGGAACCTACCGCATCGAGCACACTGAGGTGTGGATGGTCCCGATCGGTGACGGTTCTCGCCTCCCCGAAATCCGAAGTCCCGAGCCACGACTGCTCCGACCGACTGGCCGCTGGACCTCTTGCCGAAAACGCGAAGGAGCACTCTGTCTGGCCGGAAAGTGGACACAGTCTGCGAGGTTGTCGCCTCAGCGCCCTGAGACCACGATGTCACAGCCTCTTGGCTGGCTCGAGTCACCGTCCTCCTCTCTCTATCCTCGATCCTGCGCATAGGCTGCATCCGGCGATGTTCATACCGGTGAAGAGCCACACCTGACATCACGGTAATCATATGGCGGTCAAGCCCCATCACATAACGATGAACCCTATCCGCCATGTTTACAATAGTATCGCGTAACCGCCAAGGAGTTAAACTCAAGCTATACTCCCGACATCCTCCCGTTCGCCTCAAGGTCAAGAATCTGTCTGCAGGGCTCTCCTCATCTCAGGAGGCAAAAAGTGATCCATGAATGCCTCTGTAAACTCCTCCCAACCAGCTGGAAGAGCATCATCACCTCTCGAAAGCAACCACGACTCAAACCAGTTCAACGCAATATCGCGCAACCGGTAGGAGGCTAGCGTAACAGACTCTGTCTCTGAAGCCCTAAGAACCTGCATGGTCCGCTGTAGCTGCCGAATGAACTCCTGCGGATCCTCATCCGACCTCGAACCATAAAACTCAGGTGGATGACAACCCAGAAAATCCCTAACCCGCAAACTGTCGGCCCTAGGGTGGGCTGCCTGCTCTTGTTGACGCTGCCCAACTACTATACTGGTCAACCACCGAATCTGTTCCCCGTAGTCTCTATACTCAGCAGCTGGCTGTGGGCCGAGGCTCTGTGCAGGAACCTCTGAGCTACCGCGCCTCGGCTCCTCTAAAACTGCAGGCGTGGCTGAACTCGCCGACCCGCCTACTACCTCAGGCATAGTCTGTGCCTGAGCCCGTGTAACCCTCTGAGTACCGCTAGCAGCTCCTGCTGCTGCCTTGCCCTTCTGGGCCCTGGTCGCCTTCCGTGGAGGCATATCTGTTTCATAAGACTAGGTCAGAGAGGATTCAACCTAATAAGACAGCTCTACTGCACGATCTCAGAGAGAAGAATGGAAACCAATCCTAAATGTCCTGCAGCCTCCTGATTATAGATGTGGTGCACAACACACCGATAATCAAGACTCTACTAGACACGGTCTGTAGACACTTTCCGAGGACTAACTGCTCTGATACCACTTTTGTCACGACCCGACCCCGGGCCGCGACTGGTGCCCTACCTGGGCACCCTGTTCAGGTATACATCAGAGAATAGCAGCGGAACATACACAACATAAACACAGGTGTAAACAATATAACAACACAGGCTAGCCGATAAGGCCGCCTTCCATAATATAAACAAAGTCAAAAGTACAACTTTACAACTCAGTTCTTATAGCCCAACCACATATGTGAATACAGACCTCTAGGAATAACAAATGTGGCGGGCCCGCCATACCACGAATGTACATAAATCTACAACATCGTGGAAAGAGCGTACTAAAAGAATGACAAGCCTCCGAGAATGGAGCTTAGGCGTCGATAAGCTATCCTAAGAGTGAGGATCCGCACCGCTTACCGCTCTTCCTGCGTGAACGCATCCCCAGGAAGGGGTCGAGACACAATATGTACTAAGTATGTAAACCGAAAGTCTTGTAATTGCAATATAAGTTTAAAACAAAGCCGAGACATGTATGATAACAAAATTACGATCATAGTGCCTTACTAACAATGAGAGTAAATCAAGAGAATACGTGACATCACAATATAGCGGTCATGATCAAATCATGGGTAGTGAACCCATAAAAGCAGGTGGTATAACGTCTTGGGGTTCTTACCTCATTTATACTCTTACCACAGGCGGTGGTATAACGTCTTGGGGTTTTCCCTCATTTATACTCTTACCTGAAGAAGATAATGCTTGGTGGTATAACGTCTTGGGGGCTTACCCCTCATTTATACTCTTATCCTGGAGAATGTGGTATAGCGTCTTGGGGGTTTGCCCTCAATGATACTCTTACCCTATCTCAAAACCGACCGTCATACAATAATTAAGCAAGTTAGCAATCCCCCTAACTTCTTATTAGTCTTATTCATCTACACTCTCATTTTAGTTTACTTAAGGCACTATCATGTCTTTTATAAGAATCCGGGAATTTAACCTAAAGTACCACGTACATCTACTCTTTAAAAACAAATGACTCTTTTTTAGTAGAAAGCTTCCAAGACACTATTAACCATAGTATCAAGTCCAAATTACATTTCAAGGCAAGTCACAATACCTTTAGAATTAAAGTAGGTTTCTAAATCAAGTGACTCCTTTTCTTATTAAAACCTTAGGCAATTGATACCTTAAAATCAATTTGTCTTTCATTAACACAAGCCATTTACCTTTGCATAAAGTCAATATAACTAACTCCCCATAAAGTCGTTATATTCACTTTATACCTTAGTCAAGTACATTTTCCTATCCAAGGGACTTATACGATTAAAACGACACAAGTATCACATACTTTATATCCCTTCAAGTCCCTTAACTTTACTAAGACTTAAGACATCCTTAATATTTTCAAAGAAGTGAGTTAACTTCCTAACTCACCCGACTTGGAATTTTATAAGGCTAGTAAGGAATGTCAAAGTCTTGTACGTCTACCGTACTATATACGCGAAACTAGTCATGCTCAAAAGATAGGAAAAAGTTCTACATACCTCGTCGGGTCAAACCACTTGCCAAGTACAAAGTCCCGCCCGTAGTATGTCAACCTATAATATTCACAATACGTCTATTAAAGACTTACTTCAATCGTAGAATATTATAAGTGTTAAGTCTCTATATTCTACGGAAAATCGGACAACACCTCCTTTGTTTTTACTTACTTTGCCACCTTTTTCAAGGCCGAAATACAATAACCAAACAGCCCCAATTGGCTCACAACAATATAGAAGGTAGTCAAATACGAATGAATAACCAAACAGCCCCAATTGGCTCACAATTTAGAAGGTAGTCCAATACAAATGAATAACCAAACTAATACAAACTACAAGTCCAAATTCGGCCACCTTGAGTTCAACAATACCAATTCTTATCCAATTTCCATTTCAATCCAAATTGGTAGCATAACATGATATCAAGTCGCATTTGATTATAATAACCATAATCTTTAAGTAAGTAACATGCGACGATTTCTAAAAACGACCAATTAGTAATCCAATTTTCAAGTGGATTGTATAACATTTCGGATTTAGCTACAAGAAATCCATAACACTTATAACTTCAACATATCAACTTCATGCTAGCAACAAGTAAAGCTAACAACAACAATATAAATATATAATCTTGTAACACCTTTAAAAGACAAGATTATACCTTAACGATTTTTAATCGATTCCAAATCCAAGTCGCTCTAGTAGTTTAGAGCCTCCAAGACACTTCAATCCATTGAGACCCTTAGAACAACACCAACAATTATCCTTCAAAACTCCAAACAAAACCTAGAAAGACCATTAGGTTTTCGTTTGCGACTAACCCGTAAACCATCTTTTTCCAAGATTTTTCTATTGAGATGTGTTTACAATACACCTAAGAACCTTGGTTTAAAGTGGGGATTTAAAAGAACAAGGAACAAAGATTTTTCCCTTTTTCCTTAGAGGAACCCGAGAGCTCCCATTAGTATAGTCTTCAATTTTTGTGAAAAAAATGGCTAAGTGTTAAGCCTTGTCTTGCACTACTAGTATTATAAAGTGATATGGAAGGTCAAGATACAACCATTTGGGTGGCTAGGATGAGCTCTAGTTAAATATCAAGACTAAAGTGGGGCCTTTGACTTAGTCAAGGAACTCAAGCTACACTTGCAAGACTTTTAGTCATCCAAGACTATGGTCAAATGACCATTTAGGCCATGCCAATTCGTCCAAGGCACTAAGAAGGGGGGGTGACACGTGTCGCCCTCCCATTCGTCATAGTAATACGTTTTCCGACAAATTCCATAATTCCGATAAAAAAAAATTTACAAGTCTCAAATCTTAACACTTGTGAGTTCTTACTTACATTCTTAAAACATGTCCTGTACTTACGGGGTGTAACACGAACACTTCCTAAATAAACTTACCACATTCCCGTTATCGCTTCAGTTTCCAAAATCTCGGGGTTACTATCTCCAACTTGGTCATCATTAACTGGGAACACTCTGGATGGATCTCCGATACTTTTCCGAACATAGCAACATGAAAGACCGGACGTACTGCCTCCTACGTCGGACGGCAAAGCTAACTTATAGGCAACCTGGCCTATTCTCCAAATGATCTGAAAACGCTCAAAGTACCTCGGGCTAAGTTTCCCATGCTTTCCAAATCTCGTCACGCCCTTCCGGGGTGGTACCCCCAAGAAAACCGACCGTCAACCTGAACTCCAAGTATCGACGCAGATTATCTGCACAACTCCTGTTGACCCTGAGCTGTCAATAACCTCTCCTGGATAAGCTTTACCCTATCCACATCCTGCTGAATCAAGTATGAACCAACTATCTGAACCTTGCCAATCATCGAACCAATCGACCGGCGACCTACACTACCGCCCATACAAGGCTTCATAAGGTGACATCCGAATACTGAAATGGTAGCTATTATAATACTCACTCAACCAGAGGCGAATAATCCTTACAGCTACCTCTGAAAATCAAAAACACTGGCCCGAGGGTGAATGCAATACTGAGACTCCCCTGAGTTCCTAACCCCGCCTGGTAAAACCTCCAGAAAAAGAAATAGCCATAAACTGGCTCCACTGCCTGTCATAAAGTAAGAGTAGGAACCCCGTGCAGTCTTACAACCTTCCTGATATATATCATCTCGCATAACCCTCTGCCGAGTAAACAGTCTTGACTGAAAGACAAGATGGGCTGATCTCATCGGCCCGGCTGTTGGTCGAACGCATCCACGAACTCGTACAACGGTCATTTAAACTTGGGCCTAGCTCCCTCGTGACCCTACCACCTGGCGGGACCACCTCAAACTGACCCCACCACATCACAGGCCGCGGGTTGACCCGCGATCGGTCCTCAACCCGACCCGCTATCGCGCCAAACTCTTGTTCCCCCGATCCGGAACAATCTTACTAATCAAGTCACGAAAACCTAGTGGTCTCCTTAGCTCAACTACCCTCTTTCATTTCATACCACTCAGGGACTTATCACACAAATATATCCCACGTATACTATGCACTCCGATAAAGGTCAACATAAAAATAAATCTTTTACTCAAGATGGCCTCGCATCTAAGGTCTCTACGTATAATATTCTAAGGCTCACAATTTACCTGTCCCCAATCTTACCTTTCTAACTAACCATGTTTTCTAAACACAATTAACACAATGTTATCTGAACATAACACTTAAAATATACTCATCTTATCACACATACTAATCTCTAGAGGGTTAAGGATATACCTGTATCATCTGCTTCATTTTCCCTTTGTCGCTTTAATCCTAATCACCTTACTGTAGCGCATAGCTATAGAAGGTGATGAACACGCCACTCACCTGCAGTGTGTCATTCTACTGTATCCTCCTTCTAGGGCGATCCCTCGTCACATGGCTCGACGGCCGCAGTGAAACAAGCACCGCAGATGAAGGCGACACTCCCCGGGATGACGTTTGCCGCATCACGCACACTGAGGAAAACATGAACCCGACTGGCTAGAACCCATCTATACTTGTGAACGAAGCCACGAGCTCGACCAGCTCCGAATACCGAACGCCCCAAGATCGCGGAGGACCACTCTGTATTGGCGGAGGTGCATAACTAACTCCTGCCAGGCGGTTCGCCTCGAAAGTTACCAAAGGACCCTGCTGTTCTGGCCCTCTTCTGCTGATCTCGGTCATTTTGTCGACCCCTCCGCTCCTCACATCCTAGTGCATAAGCCTGCATGCGGGCAATGTCCATGCCCGGCTGAAGGGCTACACCCGAACAAGCCTCTGCCAAGTAGTCATCGAGCCCGGTGACGTAGCGGTGTACTCTGTCCTCCATATCAGCTACTAACGCGGGGACATACCGATCCAAAGAGTCAAACTCCACGTTGTACTCCCGAACCGTACGCCCTCTGCCTCGATCGTAATCGCGCCGCGTTCTCTCATCTGCGGAGGCAAGAAGTGGCTGAGAAATGCCTCCGAGAACTCGTCCCAAATAGTTGGAGGTGCATGCTCCCCCCGGGACAGCTCCCACGAATCAAACCAGTCGACTGCAGTATCACGCAGCCGATGCGAACCTAAGACCACTGACTCGGTATCCGAAGTCTTAATCACTCTCATGATCCGCTGTAACTGTCGGATGAACTCCTGCGGATCATCCTCAGGCCTCGATCCATAAAACACTAGTGGGCTGCAACTCAGAAAGTCCCGCAGTCTCAAACTATCCTCTCTCGGGTGAACTACGGGTACTACCGGTACCGGAATCGCTGCATCCAGCTTATCCTCGTGCCTTGCCACTATCCTGGCCAATAACTAGGCCATCTCCTTGTAACCCATCTCATCTGCTCCAGGCTGTGGGACTGGAGGCTCAGGTACTGTGGTCTCCGTAGAGACCGCCGCTACTCTACTCACGCCTCCTCGCCGCTTGCCCTTCTGGGCCCTGATTGCCTTGCGTGGAGGCATAACTGGCATAAAAGAATACGTTAGAGGGGTCCAACTTATAACACAGCTCTAAGGCACGATCTCAGAATGAGAAGAATGGAAACCAATCCTAAATATCCTATAGCCTCCTGATTATTGGTGTGGTGCACAACACACCGATAATCAAGACACTACTAGATACGGTCTGTAGACACTTTCCGAGGATTAACTGCTCTGATACCACTTTTGTCACGACCGATCCGGGCGTGATCGTGCCTTACCGGGCACCCAAGTAGACATACATCGAGTAACGGAATATAAAACAAGACATGAACAATAGATATGATAATAAAGCGAGCAACCAAAGCGGTTGCCTTCTTGCGTATATACGAAATTGAGCAGCATCCTTTACAACCACGCCACAACAAGATTACTGCACCTCTAAGAATGTTATAACAACAATGGCGGACGGGGCCCGCCATACCCTGAATGTACCTACAACGGCGGACTATACGAAAGATAAGCCTCCGAGACACGGAGCTTCCCAAAACGCTGAATCGTGACCCTATGGCGAGGATCAACAATCGTGTACCTCGTGCGGCATGAACGCAGCCCCGGGAGAGGTCGACAACAGTACCAAGTATGTGAAATCGAAAATATCGTAAATGAAATCATAACGGTTTATATAAAACAGAGACATGTATGATAATCAAACTACGATTTACAACATAAAAGTAGTCATGCCGGCGAGGACTCACTCCCTCAAAGTCATCCCTCATGCCCGTGGAACTCGTTCCTCACTGCCGGCAGTCTAGGTATAAATCGTATGATACGTATAACATATCTCGGCCCATCCCATGGGACTCGAGGTGGAATCGTGTGGGATACATGTCTCGGCCCATCTCATGGGACTCGATGAAGAATCGTATGGAATACATGTCTCGGCCCATCTCATCGGACTCGATAAAAAATCATATGGAATACATGTCTCGGCCCATCTCATGGGACTCGATAAGGAATCGTATGGAATACATGTCTCGGCCCATCTCATGGGACTCGATAAAGAATAGTATGGAATACATGTCTCGGCCCATCTTATGGGACTCGATAAAGAATCGTATGGAATACATGTCTCGGCCCATCTCATGGGACTCGATAAAGAATCGTCCATAACATTTAAACCCTCTTTTAAGACAGATTAAGACAATACCATGCCTTCATTTTAAACCAACACATTTTCCCTTTTTAAGGTCAAGTAACAACATTCTTTTCCAAAAGTTCAAGTTGTATATTTTTAAATACTTAAGTCTCTTATTTTCGAAAGATTTCATAGTTCATAGTCCTAATCACTTAACAACGTAATTTCTTCTTTTAACAAAATTGAGTAACATATATCTTATGTGTGAGTAGTTTATTCTTGTTTATAACAACCTTATTAAAGCAGCCATGATCTAGGAAATGTAATACAATTTTGTCTTATCTTAGCTTCTATGCAGATGGAGATTTCTACTGGTTTTAATATAATCAATTATTTGTCAATACATTTTCCTTTATTAACGTTGTAGTGGTTTGTTCGATGCTTATTCTCATTTCCGAAATCAATACAAGGCTTTCATAAACAATTAAGTAAATCGTTCCTTTTATCTTTCTTAAGTCGTTATACCTAACTTCCCATAAAGCTAGTATAACTCTTAAGCTTTTAAAACCAAGTATTACTCTTCTTTCAAAAACGATTCATACTTCTTTTGAAATACTTCAAGATTCTTTTATTTAAAACTCAAGTCAAAAGACATCGAAGTAAAACCACGTTCAGTTAACACACGTACGTCTACCGTACTATATATATTTTAAAATATCATGCTCAAGAGGATAGGAAGAATCACATACCTCCTCGGCGAAAATCCACCTGCCAAGTCGAATATGTCGCGCGCAGAGTATTAACCTATAATAGTCAAATACGTCTATCAACGTCTAGACTACTCTGTAGAATATTCTAAGCAGAAGGTTCTAAATTCTACGGAAAATTGGGCAGCACTTCCCTACCCGTCAAACTACACAAGTCTACTGTAAATACAGTCCTATGTAAGTACAGTTCAATTATCTTCTCTCATATCCTTCTATATCTTATACTCAAATCTAAACTACTCTTATATGTAATCTCCAATTACAATAGAAGGACAAGAGTATTTACCTCGATAAGCCCAAACTTATCCAAGTTTAAATGTCGATCCTGAACACGTTTAGCTCCTAATTTGCACGCTCTGATAGCTCCAAGAAACCCTTAGAAGTTTCTAAACAACTTCTACTTAGTACTTCAACCAACTATGAAGATTTCCCCAGGGCTTCGTTTAGCGACTAATGGATATAAGGTAGTATTTCTGGGCTTTTAGTATAGAGGTGACTTTGGAATACTACAAGGTATTTGGCTAAGGTATTTGGGAATAGTAACAATACTTGGAGATATTTTCTACCAAGGGGGGGGGGGTGTTTCGGCTAGAACACTCAAGAGGGGGGGGGGGGGAGAGGGTGCTTTGGACGAGAGCTTCTCAAAGGGGGGAGCAAGTTTTGAGACTTGGAAATTGTTTTGTGGATGAAGAATTCTTGCAACTTAGGGGGGTATTTATAGGACCTCCAATGGTCAAGATTCAAGCAAGTGGAGGGAGGAGATTTGTACAAGTGTGAGTGGGTCCACCTTATCCATCTACCCACAAAATATCTCACCAAACATTGACCAAATGTTTAAGGCCTTTTTCACACAAAAAACGTGCCAAGAATGACCAACCAAAACCGTCCAACTTTGCCACCTAAGGGTGACACATGTCGCCCTCCTATTGGTCCAAAATATTTCATCTCTCGGAAAAATCCAAAATAAATATTTTCTTGAAAACGTAAAATTCCCTTACAAGGTTCGGAAAATTTTCCGTCGGAAAAACAAATCTTTCTCGTGGAAGTGCACAATTTCGTCCTTAACATAATTCGAGCTTACACAATTGTACGTACGTCCTCACATACATACTCTGGAAATACGGGATATAACAGGTGTGTTGTGCACCACATCTATAATCAGGAGGCTGCAGGACATTTAGGATTGGTTTCCATTCTTCTCTCTTTGAGATCGTGCAGTAGAGCTGTCCTAGTAGGTTGAATCCTCTCTGACCCCTTCTTATGTAACAATTATGCCTCCACGGAAGGAGACCAGGGCCCAGAAGGGCAAGGCAGCAGCAGGAACTGCTAGTGGTATGCAAAGGGTTACCAGGACTCGGGCACAGACTATGCCTGAGGTAGTAGGTGGATCGGCGAACTCAGCCACGCCGGCGGTATTAGAGGAGCCGAGAGCGGCAGTAGCTCCAGAGGTTCCGGTACCCGAGCCTCCAGTTCCGCAGCCAGGGGCAGAGTTTAGAGATTATGGAGAGCAGATCAGGCTATTGACTAACATAGTGGTAGAGGCACGATGGAGTAATGTAGCTAACCCTAGAGCCGACAGTTTGAGGATTCGTGATTTTCTGGGTTGTAGTCCACCCGAGTTTTATGGTTCGAGATCCGAGGATGATCCTCAAGAGTTCGTCGCAGCCTACAGCAGACTATGCAGTGCTTAGGGCCTCGAGACGAGTCGGTTGTGTTAGCTTTCACCGTTACGCGATATTGCGTTGAACTAGTTTGAGTCTTGGGAGCCGCCGTGTGGGTGCTCGTCCCAGCTTTGGGATGAGTTCACGGAGGCCTTTCTTGATAACTTTTGCCTCCCGAAATGAGGAGAGCCCGTGTCGATAGGTTCTTGTCATTGAGGCGTAATGGGAGGACCATCGTGAATACAACACGAGTTTGACTCGTTGGCGGTATCGCACACTATTGTGGGCGATATGGCGACGAGTTCACCGTTATGTGATGGGGCTAGACCATTATATGATTCTCGCATGCACAGGAGGCCCTTCAGCCCGGTATGGATATTGCCAGGATGCAAGCTTATGCGCAGGGGATAGAGGACAGAGAGAGAGAGGGTCAGCTAGACACAGGCCAGCCCAAGAGGGCAAGGACGGCAGGATTCCAGGGTAACTTTCGAGGCGGATGCCTCAACAGCAGACTAGGTCTACATCTCACCGCAAGACAGTGCTCCTTCCCGCCTTCCGCCGGAGGTTTGGTCGTCGGGATATTCGGGAGCAGTCGTGGCTCCAGGCTCTGAGTTCACAGATGTCCGAGAATAGTAGCCAGGGGAAGCCACCTTTGCCCCGGTGTGGTCACTGTAGTAGATTCCATTTTGGGGAATGTCGTACTACTTCGACAGCTTGTTATGCTTGCGGACAGCAGGGCCATTTCGTGAGAGACTTTCCGACCAGAGGTGGCACTGGTGGGATAGCGCAGCCATCTTGGATCGATTGGTTCTTCGCCTTCCATAGCTAGGCAGGATGTTTATGCACCGGCAGGCCGTGACAGAGGCCGTGGTGGTAGTTCCCAGTTTTAGCGGTCCTTTGAACCGCCTATATGATTTCAGGTATGTCTTTGGCCCTTTAGAAACTTGTATGCATGATAAAGTTGTGGTATGTTTAAGTTTCATGAACAGATTATATTGAGACTATGTATATGTTCGAAGGAGTAGGAAATGCGAAAAGATAATCTCTTTTGGGCTTATGATGGATGATGCGTGTGCGAGGTATTAGGGCCATGTGTGGCATTGTTGGTATGTCGGGGTTGTGAAAGGAAACTATGTCGCTACTTATAAGTTTGACTCCGAAAGAACATTCGGGGACGAATGTTTCTAAGGGGGGAAGAATGTTACACCCCGTTTGTGCAGGACATGTTGTAAGAACGTACGTAAGAACTCACGAGTGTTAAGATTTGAGACTTGTAAAAATTTATCGGAATTATGGAATTGTCGAAAAACGTAATATTGTGACGAATGGGAGGGCGACACGTGTCACCCCCCTTATTGAGGTCTTGGACGAAATCACAAGGGCACAAGGGACAAGTCTTGCAAGTAGTAGAGCTTGAGATAATTGACTTGGTCAATGGGACCACAAGCTTGATATTTAAGAGAACCTCATCCTAGCCACCCATTTGGTTACATCTTGACCCTCCATGTCCTTATATAATACTACTAGTAGCAAGAGAGAGCCCAACACTTAGAAAAAATTTCAAGAAATTGGATGAAACTCACAAAGAGCTCTCGGGTTCCTTGCATTTGAAAAGAAATTTTTTTTGTTCCTTGTACATTAAGCTCCACACTTTAAACCAAGGTTCTTGAGTGTATTGTAAGCATATCTCAATAGAAAAATCTCGGAAAAAAATAGTTTTCGGGTTAGTCGCAAAGCGAAAACCTAGTTGTCTTTCTAGGTTTTGTTTGGAGATTTGAAGGAAGTTTGTTGGTGTTGTTCTAAGGGTCTCAACTAGCGGATTGAAGCAAATTCGGATTTGGAGTTGGATTGAGATTCGTTGAGGTATAATCTTGTCTCTTAAAAGTGTTACAAGATTATTTATATTGTTGTTAGCTTTACATGTTGCTAGCATGAAGTGTATGTGTTGAAGTTTATAAGTATTATGGATTGATTGTAGCTTAAATCCGAAATGTTTTATTAGCCACTTGAAGTTGGATTACTAATTGGTCGTTTATTAGAAATCGTCGCATGTTACTTACTTGAAGATTATAGTAGTTATAATCGATTGCGACTTGATATCATGTTATGCTAACAATTTGGATTGAAATGGAAATTGGATAAGAATTGGTATTGTTGTACTCAATATGGCCGAAATTGGACTAGTAGTTGTATTAGTTTGATATCTATTGTGGGGCGAAATTTTACACGTCTAGTAGGCGTGTAATACCCTATTGTTAATTGCTTTGATTGGGCCTTAAATGTGGCATGTTTGGTTATTGAATTCGGCCTTGAAAAAGGTGGCAAAGTAACTAAAAACAAAGGAGGTGTTGTCCGATTTTCCGTATAATTTAACGACTTAGCACTTAGAATATTCTACGTTTGAAGTAAGAGGTTAATGGACGTATTGTGACCATTATAGGTTGAAGTAATAAGTATAGTGTATCCTACTTGAAGGATGGAATAGCTATCAAGATTGAAGTACTTTGGAGCATTTTGCTACTTGTCGATAATCTTCGCGAGGTATGTGAACCTCTTCCTTCCTTTGGCATGATTCTATGTATGGAATATACCTGTGGTATCATTTCATGTTTCCTTCTACTCTTAGAAGTTAAGAGGTAGTTGTGTGATTTACTCTATGTAGAACTTTTCCTATCTTTTGAGCATGACTAGTTGCACGTATGCGATTTCCAGACGTCAACACCTTGATATCCTTTACTAGTATTATGAATAGCCTAGTCGGGTGAGTTAGGAGATTAACTCACTTCTTTGAAAGAATAAATGATGTCTTAAGTTTTATTAAGTTAAGGGACTTGAAGAGTTTTAAAGTATGTGATACTTGTTCCGTTTTAAACGTATAAGTCCCTTGGATATGAAATTATATTTTGGCTAAGGTATAAAGTGAATATAACAACTTTATGGGAAGTTGGTTATATTTGCTTTATGGAAAGATAAATGACTTGATTTTAGTGAAAAGGCAACTTGATTTTAAGGCATCAATTGCCTAAGGTTTTATAATAAAAGGAGTCACTTGATTTCTAAAGGTTAAGAGACTAATGGTACTTTGAAAGTTAAGAGAATTGATTTGAAAATATATAATACTTGGTTTTAAAAAAATATAAGTCTCTTGGTTATAAAAGGAATGGGTTTGTCTAAAATCATAAAGGGTTATAACGACTTTATGGGAAGTTGGTTATAACGGCTTTATGGAGGGTTAAGAGAATGGTTTTCACTAATAAAGTAATCAAAGAAATAACTTGAATTAAGGAAGGGCAATTTGATTTAAGGGTATCACTTGCTTAAAGCTTTAAGGTAAGGGTCACTTGATTTAGAAGCCGAGAAATGTATTTCTAAAGTATAGTGACTTATGTGAAATGTACACAAGCCTTGATACTACGTGTTAGTATCTTGGGGTTTTATATGAAAAGGAATCTTTTGAAAAGAATGTAAGCATGTAGTACTGGGGTTAAATTCTGATTTTTATGTGTGAAACTAAGTGCCATGAGTTTATAAAATGGAAGTCTAAAGGTTTCATCGAACTTGCTGTATTTGCTTGTGATAGCTTTAAGTGCAAGTATTATATGTTACGTTGTCGTGACTCTCAGTTGGAGGGCCGGCTGTCTTGTTATGAGTTTACTTGGACGCATCGACGATGTGGATTCCACGTATGCTTCCATCATGATTGATCCTCGACATGCTTATACGATGTGGAATTCGGCATGTGACCAGATGCGGGTTAGATGCCCGAACATTTTATCGACGCATCGGCAAATGACGGGGATTCCACGTATTCTTCCATCGCGATTGATCTTGGCCACGCTTATACGGCGAGGATGCCGGCACGCAGCCAGACGCGTTAGATGCCCGCGCTTTATTACTCCACGGCCACGCTTATACGATGTGGGATTCCGGCATGCGACTATGTTATATTTTACCCACGGGCTAGCTCCCATGAAGACATGTACCATCGATGAGGATTCCGGTCATGTTATATTATTACTCCCTGGGCTAGCTCCCCATGAAGACCTGCACCTTCGATGAGGGATGCCGTGGGCACGTTATGGCCATGCTTATACGATGTGGGATTCCGGGGCATGCGGCCGCGATATATATATATATATATATATATATATATATATATATATATATATATATATATATGTGTGGTATATGTACACCGATGAGGTGGATGCTGATGCCGCGCCATTACACGGTTATATTTTACGCTTATAGATGTCCGGTGATGGGGATTTCACGGACACGCTTTGATATTTATGTGATTTGATCGCCCCGCATTGGGTCGTAGTATACGCGCCTCCTTAAAGGGCCGGATTATCTTATGAAAGATACGTAAGTTATATGGTAATGAACTTAATGATTTTTCCTAATCATGCACGTAAGAATGTGACTATAACTTTTATTGAAAATGAGAAAAGATAATAAGGTACGATTATGTTCAAAAGTGGTAATGACACGGCAGGATCTGGTATGTACTTTTTATACTTGTCCCTGTCATTCTTTTGTACAGTTATGATCTGCATCAGACGTTATTTCGCTCCATATTCGCACTGTTAGATCGATTTCTTCGGGCCGCTCATTCCCGCAGTTTTAGGTACCAGTGTTGGTGATCCTTGCTCTTAGGATCTCGGTTCGCTTTGGGAAAAGCTCCATTTGCTCCGAGGCTTATCTCTTGGTACGGTTTTCCACGAGGTCATAGATTCATGTATATTCGTGGTATGGCGGGGCTCGTCCCGCCACAATTGTTGTGCTAAAACTCTAGAGGTCCAGTAGTCACATATTGTGGTCATTGTAAAGGAAATGAGGCAAATGTTTGGTTGTATATATATATGTCTGGAAGGTAGCCTATCGGCTAACTCGTTGTTTTACTTTTGTTGATTTATTTATAAGTTTCATGTATGTTCACATTATCTCTCGATGTATACTGCGTGGTGCCTGTAGTAGGCACCGCCATGCCCGGCCTGGATCGTGATGTTAACGTAGATCAGATGCGCTGGGTATACAGACCTTGATAGTACCACATGGGTCACGTATCCCGTATATTTTTGTAGAGCTCCGTGTATATTGTTCAATTTGTTGCGCTAATCCGTCATGTAAAATAAATGTAATGTATATATTTATACGTTCGTGGCGGCAGAGGTAGGTGAAGAAGTATTGGGAGATGTGATTAGATGCATTATGGCCCAAGTGCAACTTACCGAGGACATGACCTTAGATAGGAGTTTTGGAAGACACATTAGTGAAGGGTAAGAGTAGTCGAGCGTGGCCCTACTTACGTTTACAAATTGGTAGTTGTAGTGTTATTATTGTAGGCCCACATAGACTATCATACTATTAGGCGCAGTAGTACTTTATAGTAGCGTTTGATTTCTACTGCTATGTTTTCTTTAATGTACTTTATTTATCTTATGTATCTGCATTAGTTACTGCTTCTTTTTCAGAATGCGCTAGCGTGACTTATTTTCTTGTTTTGCTTGTGCTTATGTTTTGTCTTGAGCCAAGGGTTTCTCGGAAACATCCGCTCAACCTATCAAGGTAGATGTAAGGTCTGCGTATAATCTACCCTCTCAGACCCCACGTTGTGGGGCTCCACTGGGTATGTTATTATATATTTGTCTTAGATCCAAAACAAATAAAGAAAACACTTATTTAAGTTGACCTGATCTCTTCTCTCCATAATCTAAATACTAAAATATTTCCGTGATCTTTTCAAAGATATTTAGAGAAAATAGAACATTTGGATAAGCTTCTTATTATGAAGTATTCACTTAAAGGATTATAATCATCTCCCAAAGTCAAATTCTAGAGGGTTATATCTACCTCCTAAAGTATAAATTTGACATCCAATAACGGGTTTTACCATTACTATTATTAAGGTATAATCTTTTATTTCTGAGAATTTTCTATAATAAATAAAAAATGTTGTGGAAGAAAGGCAAGAGTAAAGTGGAAAGTGAATTTCCATTAGTGAAATGGCTTACAAAGGAATTTAGAGGTTTAAGATTTACTGAAAGTGATATGGAATACCTCTTCAAGAACTTAGATCCTGTTGTGGAAGAAATAGCAAACAAAGAAGGCGAAGTCATGATTCCTATTTGGGATGAAGATATAGGAGTTAATCATTTATTAAAATTGAAGAAGGATCATAATGGAGTTTTTGGGCTTTATGAAGATTGGATTGAACGTGTTGCTGAAGGAAGAGGATTTGAGGGAACAGAGCTCATTGGTTTCTATGTTAATCGGTTGAACTTGGAACTTACATTTTCAGTGATTGATACTACGACATAAAGTTCAAAGTAGAAAAATTGAATGATAATAATTTTTATTTTCGAATGCATGTAGATTAATTATTAGATATCAACATTTCAAGTTTTCTTTTACAACATTTTTCTCCTGAAATATTCAACTCCGGATATACATGTCTCGCCAACAGGCTTTTTTCTTCAGAAAAAATGATAAATGTTCTCATAGAATATAGACAATATCAGTTGTTGGTGTTTTTAGTAATGGTTGATAATAGCGAAGTCAAAAACTCATCGTGGATCACTTATTTCTCTTACTTGTCTTATATGAAAGATAAAAGTCCTTATCGATTAGGAAGAGTTTTTTCTTCCTCATATTGAATTTTCTTTAATTGGACTTGTTGTGAAGAGTTAGTAGAAAGGAGTCTCCTTGCACACATGAAAAATTAACTTCAAGGCAAAACTATTCCATTTGAGCCCTCCTCTTTGCACGCCAGATATACGTAAGGCCTGATTCAAATTTGGTTTTGAAAAAAATCTTTTTTATATTTTGAGCTTACCCGAAATATGTCCAAGTACATGCTTACAAGATTAGTGTCCAGGTTCATTTCTGGAATTAAAATGCAGTCATTATATTTGTCAACACCCAAAACATGGGAGGCATGTGTTTACCTGCAAATCGGTACAATTGAATTTATACACGTGGTCAAGAACACATAAATCTCAAGTTACTAAATTAGCAGATTAATCAGTAAATAATTCTAATAAAATCTGAATATAAAAGAAAGGTTAGAATATAATTAGCCTGAGCCTAGAATAAGCTTCGTGCTATGGCTTCAGGGCTTGATGTTGTCAATAATATTGGAATGCAATATTGAGACAAGAACTTGGAAAATAGTGAAACAATGAATGAGTATTGTATATCTCGGATGTGATGCCTTATAATGAGTTAATCCGTCCTATTTTTCTAGGACTCATGGGTACACATTCCATGAATTATGCCCCTCATAATAACAATACATTAATGATGTAATAAACACACAATTAGTATATTCTTAAATGCTTTAAATGCTATCTTGGAAGATGTAAAGCCAAGTAGCGGTCGCCCGTTGAGATTTGAACCGACCTCTCGATTCTTCTTCTTTTCAGTATATGTGACTCCTTGGTGCCCCCGGTGTGAAGCTAGTACCTCCGGAGGTACTGGAAGCTGACTTGGGTCTGACCCACCTCCTTCTGCCACATGTCATGACATAATTCATCCACCTATATAATACGATTTTTTCCTATACAACATGGCCGACACCCGGTGCCTTACTTGATCCCGAGCGTACCAATCTGTAACTCATATACCCTAGATACATACAAGAAATCTAGGCCGAGAAGGACAATTTGTAAAACAATCAACATCATCCTAGGCCGACAAGGTCGTACTTTGAATAATCTGTAAATGACAACTCTTTGAACTGATATGGGATCAACCCAAAATATACATACATATATACGGGCTAAAAAAGCCACCATACTGATATACTGAACGTATAGGAGATATCTACAAGCCTCTAATAATACAACAACTATATTGTGGTCAGAACTGGGCCCCATGCCTAACTAACAAAATAACTCCAAACTCTAGACCTGGTAACTCAGAATGAAGTGGAGCTTACCAATCAAGAAGGAACTCAACAATGTTTACTGAGGAAGATTATTTACCTGTCTGTCAGGACCTGCATATATGAAATGCAGTACCCCTGATAAAAGGGGTGTCAGTACGAAATAATGTACTGAGTATGTAAGGCAAATGAATAACTGAAACTGATATGAGATACATAATATACTGAGTGTAATATAGGAAGTCAATAATAATCTGGAAGTATACTTATCTGTATCTAACTCATATCAAATGAGTAATATTGAAATAAACTATCCCGCCTCATATAGGGCTTGGTTGTGTATGTGAATAGCCCTGAGGCGATCAGGTCACGACCGACTCTGCCCGCGATCGTGCCTTACCTGCACCCTAGTGATACAACATCGTAGAAAATCAATGAAATAAAACATACAGATATGAAACAAGATAAAGAAAACAAAGCAACCAAAACGGTTGCCTTTTGCATATATACGTAAATTTGAACAAGCTATATCCTTTACAACCCCGCCACAACAAGATTACAGGCACTTAAGAGTGTAATAACAACTATGACGGACAGGCCCCGCCATACCCCGAATGTACAAGAACCTACAACTTAGGAAACATACCAAAAGATAAGCCTCCGAGAAACGGAGCTTCCTAATACGCTGAATCATGATCCCATGAAATGAGGATCAACAATCGATGTACTTCTACCGCGGCATGAACGCACTTCAAGGAGGTCAAGATAACAGTACCAAGTATGTGAAATCGAAATATCAGAATGAAATCATAGTAGTCTATATAAAACAGGAGACATATATGATAACCAAACTACAGTACATAATATGTAAGCAGTCACGTTGAGTCAGAGACTCACGCCCTCAAAGTCATCACTCAAATATAACTATGGGTCTCATGCCCGTAACATCAATCATGCCCGTGGAATACCTTCCTCACTGCCGGCAGTCTACGATAACCACACCAAGGAGTACACATGAACACCAGGTCCCACCTGTGTCATAAAACCGACGGGCAAGTACGGCGCTAACTACCGTGATACCAAAGCCGCATCATCAATCGACCGGCAAGTACGAAAGCCAACTACCGGATACCAAAGCCGTACTCAACAAATCTATATAACCATACCACGGTCGACCAGGCAAGTACGAAAGCCAACTACCAGATACCACCTGCGCCACGTAGCTGGCCGGGGCAAGTACGAAGACTAACTACCAGATACCAAGCCGGAATCACGAGACTTCGTCACAAAACTGAACGGGGCAAGTACGAAGGCTAACTACCAGATACCAAGCCGAATCAGCCACGACCCTGGCAAGTACGAGAGCCAACTACCGATACCAAGCCGAATCAAGAAACCTCGGAGAGCTAGTCCATGGAATAATAATCACGTGTGCACCGTGGAATGCTCACACCGCTGCAGACGCCCAAGTAAGATCATAATAAATCAACCGGCCCTCCATCGAGAGACGCGGTGGTATAGAAATACAATACTAGCACGATAAGGCTATCACACGCAAACATAGGCAAGTTACACACAACTCAAGGTACTTTCATTTTATGCCAAAGTCCAGGTTTTAACCCCAAAGTACTACGTACGTTAAATTCTTTTTAAAAGATCCATTTCTTTTACAAAGGTCGCCCGATGCCCATATTATAAAAATAGAGTGACTAACATTTTAAGTAAACCAAAACAACTTCCATACTTTCTTTTTAAACCAAATCAAGATAATACCATGCCTTCTTTTTAAACCAAATCACTTCTCCTTTTAAAGTCAAAGTTACCATTTTAAAACCAATGATAAAACCATTCTTTTGTTTTCATAAAGTCGTATAACTAACTTCCCATAAAGCTGTTATACCCCTTTATGTTTTAAACCAAATTAGGACAAAACCATGTCTTTCTTTTAAACCAAAACTCTTCAATTCCTCAAGACTCTTTTCTTTTTGAAATCAAGTTCCTTACTTTGGAAAATTTAAGAAAATTTATACTTGTTTATAATGATTCTTATTAAAGCAGCCATGATCTAGAAAATGTAATACAATTTTGTCTTATCTTAGCTTCTATGCAGATGGAGGTTTCTACTGGTTTTAATAATAATTAATTAGTCAATACATTTTCCTTTATTAACGCTGCAGTGGTTTGTTCGATACTTATTCCCATTCCCGGAATCAATATAACGTTATTATTTTAAAACCAAGTACTCATTACTCACGAATGAGGTTTCACAATTTTCTACACAATTCAAGTTCTTCACATATCATATCAAGTCAAATATAAGTCAAGTCCTTTATCTTTTAAAATCAATAAACCCTTCTTTTACCTACATAAAGTCGTTATAACAAACTTCCCATAAAGCCGTTATAACACTTTATGTTTTTAAACAAACCAAATTCACTTAGCACATGTACGTCTACCGTACTACATAGTTCACAACAATCATGCTAGAAAAGATAGGAAGAGGTTCACATAGCTCGCGACGATTATCGACAAAAAGCAAAAAGCTCCAAAGTACTGTAACCCCGCTAGCCTTTTCCACCCTTCAAGCAGAATACGCTAGTCATAGAACTTCAACCTATAAAGGTCACAAAAACGTCTATCAACCTCTAGATCTCTTCGTAGAATATTTCTAAGTACAAGGCCCCTTATTCTACGGAAAATTCGGCAGCACCTCCCCCCGCAACTACATAAATTTCCTCCTCTAACAAGGCCTGCTACCAAGCCAACAACTACATGTGGGGTTACACGTCTAACCGGACGTGTTCAATTCTACTCCACAGTAATACTACACAAGTCTATCAGAATACACCAATGTAAATACAGCTCAATACTTTATAATATTCATTCTACGATAGTATACTCAACTATACATTACTACAACGTGTAATATCCAATTACAATAGTGGGTAAAGATCATTACCTCGATAAGCCCAAAATTATCCAAGTTTTTAAGTCGATCCTGAGCAACGTTTAGCTCCACTTCTTACGCCCAACCCGCTCCAGCAACCCTTAGAAGTTTCTAGACAACTTCTCTTAACACTTCAACTCCAACAAGTGAAGAACACTTAGGCTTTAAATGTGGCAACTCTCGCCAAGGGTAATTTAGGGCTAGAGGTGTGAAATATTTTCTAACTCTTGGTTACTAATCTTCCTAACACCCTAAGGAAGAACACTTAAAGCTTTAAGAATTTTTGGACAACTTTTGCTCAAGAATCTAGGCAAAGCCGAGAGCAAGCTGTGAAGGGGAGGAGTATTTCAAGCTTGGAAATCTCTAAGCTGGATGAAAAGTCTTGCAACTAAGGGGGTATTTATAGGCCAATCAATGGCCAAGATCAAAGCAAGTGTGTGGTCTAGATTGAGCCATGTGTGTGTGGGTCCCACTTATCTATCTACTACACAAAATATCTTCAAGACTTTGACCAAATGTTTTATCCATTTTACATGCCAAAAACGCGAACATCACGCCACCAATTGCTCCAACCATGTGTCACCTAGGGGTGACACATGTCGCCCTCCTATTGGTCCAAAATAGTTCATCTTCCGAAAATATCCGTAATGCCAAAAATCTCGAAAAAAATAAAGTGGGCCCTACAACCGTAATTTCCTTCCCGCGGGCCCCACGTGACCAATTCCGGAAAAAATAAAATTCCAAATTCTCAAATATTCCAAAAGTCCGAATACCAAACTGGGAATCCACCCCATTAACGAACCTTTTCCTTCACAAAATCCTAAACTTTTCCGCGAAAAATCACATCTTTCTTTCTTTCCAAAATTATCGTCAGATTCTCGCACGCACGCCTTCACATACATACCTCGAACTACTGGTGTAACATTCTTCCTCTTAGAAACATTCGTCCCGAATGTTCCTTCTAAGTCTCCAACACGCTTGTGCCGGTATAGTCTTCACTACCACATTTACAAAACCAATCATGCCACCAATGGCCATAATATAACACATGCGCAAAACTCGAATCCAAGCCAACGAGGAATCATCTCTAACGTCACAAAAGCTTCCACTCATGGTCTAAAGGATACTTTCTTCACCTCGCATTTCACAAAATGATCACTTCCTTCTCTTACTCGCCGACCTTCTCGCACACCCGAACTCTTTCTAGTACACGAGCATACCCGCCATCGCCTGGGCTTTCCAAAACATTGGAGTCACTACCTCTAACTTGGTCATCTCACTAGCTTCACTTTCCTCTAAGGCCATTCCCGACCTTCACGATCCGATTCTGGTCGAACATATCCACGAACTCATACGATGGTTACCTAAATCTGAGCCTAGCACCCTCGTGACCCTACCTCCTGGCGGGACCACCTCGAGCTGACCCCACCTCATTCCGGCCGCGGTTGACCCGCGATCCGCCTCAACCCGACCCGCTATCGCGCCAAACTCTTGTTCCCCAATCCGGAACAATCTTACTAATTCACGTCATGGAAGCTACCACTCCCATCTTAAACTACCCATGGAATTATCACACAAAACTCCACGTACTATGCACTCCGACAAGGATTAACCGTAAAATCTTTTACTCAAGACGGTCTTACATCTAAGGTCTCAAAATTCTCTCATCCCCAGACTTACTCTTTTCACTAACCAGGCTTCTAAATCACATTTTAACACAAAGCTATCCGATCATAACACTTAACACATCAACATAACATCAATACAAACTAGTCTCTAGAGGGTTAAGGATATACCTGAAAATCAAATAGGCGGTTCAAAGGACCGCTAGAACTGGGAACTTCCACCACGACCCCTGCCCTGGCCTGCCGGGGTATGAACATCCTGCCTCGCTATTCAAGGTGAAGAACCCGCAACTGATCCCGTAGTCTGTGCTATCCCACTAGTGCCACCCCCGGTCGGACAGCCGCAAATGGCCCCGCCGCCGCATGTAAAGCAAACTCCCATACTAGCACGACACTTCTTATGGATTTTACCGCACTGGCCACACTGAGGTAAGCGTGGCCTCATCTGGCCAACACCACTACTCCCCAAAACTCAACCCTCGTGCCTCGACTCGCCTCAATACTCCCGACGCCCCAAGATCGCGAGGACCACTCAGATCGGGCGGAGGTGCATAACTAGCTCACACAGGCGGTCCGCCTCGAAAGTTACCAAAGGACCTGCTGCTCGCCTTCTTCGCTGATCTCGGCCATTCCGCCGACCCTCCGCCTCACATCCATGCATAAGCTCGCACGCGCAATGTCCATGCCCGGCTGAAGAGCTACACCCGAGCAACTCTCTGCTAGATAATCATCAAGTCCTGTGACATATCGGTGCACTCTATCCTCCATGGCTGCCACTAACGCAGGTACATATCGGGCCAACGAGTCGAACTCCACGTTGTACTCCCGAACCGTACGCACGTCCTGCCTCAACATCAAAAATCTATCGGCCCGAGCCCTCCTCATCCGCGAGGCAAGAAATGTGCAAGAATGCCTCGAGAACTCGCCCCATACACCGAAGCGCATGCTCCCGACGCTCCCATGAATCAAACCACCGATCGCAGATCACGCAGCCGATGCGAACCCAATATCACCGACTCGCTCGAGGCCTTGATCACTCATGATCCGTCAGAATCGCTTGATAAACTCCCGAGGGTCATCCTCGCCTCTCGATCCATGTAACACCGTGGATCGCAACTTAAGAAGTCCCGGTCTCCAACTATCGCCCTGTGGTGCACCATCGTACCACCGGCCCCGCCTCGCCCTCAAGTCTCGCCATAAACCTAACTAGTAATCGCCATCTCCTTGCAACCCATATCCTCTCGGTTCGCCGCGGATGAGGCTCGATATCGTGGCCTCGTGAGCTACCGCCGCTTCTAAACTCACTGGGCCGGGCGGCATCGTAGAATCCGGCCGTCAGAGCACCACCTCGTAAAATCGGGCCTCGCTCGTAACCCTCCGCTCTACTCGCAGCCTCCTCTCGCTTTGCCCTTCTCGGGCTCAAGCTTTGCGCGAGGCATAATCGATATAAAAGAATACGCTAGGAGTCCAACTTACAACACATCTCTAAGGCACGATCTCGAGTGAGAAGAATGGAAACCAATCCTAAATGTCCTGCAGCCTCCCGACATAGATGTGGTGCACAACACACCGATAATCAAGACTCTACTAGACACGGTATGTAGACACTTTTCGAGGACTAACTGCTCTGATACCACTTTTGTCACGACCCGACCTCGGGCCGCGACTGGTGCCTTACCCCGGGCACTCTAGTGATACAACATCAGAGAAAATCAGTGGAAATAAAAACATACATATATGAAACAAGATAAAAGAAAACAGGCTAACCAAAACGGTTGCCTTTTTGCATATATACAGAAATTTGAACAGTTACATCCTTTACAATCCTGCCCACAACAGTACTACAAACCTCTAAGAGTGTAACAACAACTATGACGGGACAGGGCCCCGCCATACCCCTGAATGTACAAGAACCTACAACTCAGGGAAACATACCAAAAGATAAGCCTCCGGAGAAACGGAGCTTCCCAATACGCTGAACTGTGATCCTATAAGCGAGGATCAACAATCGATGTACCTCTACCTGCGAGATAAGCCTCCGGAGAAACGGAGCTTCCCAATACGCTGAACTGTGATCCTATAAGCGAGGATCAACAATCGATGTACCTCTACCTGCGGCATTTAACGCACTTCGAAAGAGGTCCGCATAACAGTACCAAGTATGTGAAATCGAAATATCAGAATGAAATCATAGTAGTCTCAGATAAAATAGAGACATATATGATAACCAAACTACAAGACATAATATGTAAGATACGCTAAGTCGTGACTCACGCCTCAAAGTCATCACTCAAATATAACTACGGGTCTCATGCCCGTAACATCAATCATGCCCGTGGAATACCTTCCTCATCAAGCAGCCTACGATAACCACACCAAGGAGTACACATGAACACCGTGTCCCACTGTGTCATAAAACCGTGACGGCAAGTACGGGCGTTAACTACCGATACCAAAGTCGTGATCATCAATCGACCGGCAAGTACGAAAGCCAACTACCATATACCAAAGCCGTACTAACAAATCTATATAACCATACCACGGTTCGACCTGTGGCAAGTACGAAGCCAACTACCGATACCACCGCACCACGTAGTCGTCGGCAAGTACGAAGACTAACTACCGATACCAAGCCGGAATCACGAGACTTTGTCACAAACTGAACTGGCAAGTACGAAGGCTAACTACCGATACTGCCGAATCACCACGACCCTGGCAAGTACGAGAGCCAACTACCGATACCAAGCCAAATCGGTAAAACCTCGCGGAGAGCTAGTCCATGGAATAATAATCACGTGTCGCACCGCGGAATGCTCCACAACGCCAGACGCCCAAGTAAGATAATAACAAATCAGCCGGCCCTCCATCGAGAGACGCGGTGGTATAGAAATACAATACTAGCGCGACAAGGCTATCACACGCAAACATAGGCAAGTTACACACAACTCAAGGTACTTTCATTTTATGCCAAAGTCCAGGTTTTAACCCCAAAGTACTACGTACGTTAAATTCTTTTTAAAAGATCCATTTCTTTTACAAAGGTCGCCCGATGCCCATATTATAAAAATAGAGTGACTAACATTTTAAGTAAACCAAAACAACTTCCATACTTTCTTTTTAAACCAAATCAAGACAATACCATGCCTTCTTTTTAAACCAAATCACTTCTCCTTTTAAAGTCAAAGTTACCATTTTAAAACCAATGATAAAACCATTCTTTTGTTTTCATAAAGTCGTATAACTAACTTCCCATAAAGCTGTTATACCCCTTTATGTTTTAAACCAAATTAGGACAAAACCATGTCTTTCTTTTAAACCAAAACTCTTCAATTCCTCAAGTCTCTTTTCTTTTTGAAATCAAGTTCCTTACTTTGGAAAATTTAAGAAAATTTATACTTGTTTATAATGATTCTTATTAAAGCAGCCATGATCTAGAAAATGTAATACAATTTTGTCTTATCTTAGCTTCTATGCAGATGGAGGTTTCTACTGGTTTTAATAATAATTAATTAGTCAATACATTTTCCTTTATTAACGCTGCAGTGGTTTGTTCGATACTTATTCCCATTCCCGAAATCAATATAACGTTATTATTTTAAAACCAAGTACTCATTACTCAAGAATGAGGTTTCATAACTTTCTACACAATTCAAGTTCTTCACATATCATATCAAGTCAAATATAAGTCAAGTCCTTTATCTTTTAAAATCAATAAACCCTTCTTTTACCTACATAAAGTCGTTATAACAAACTTCCCATAAAGCCGTTATAACACTTTATGTTTTAAACCAACCAAATTCACTTAGCACATGACGCTCACCGCACTACATAGTTCACAACAATCATGCTAGAAAAGATAGGAAGAGGTTCACATACCTCGCGACGATTATCGACAAAAGCAAAAAGCTCCAAAGTAATCAGAACCCCGCTAGCCTTTTCCACCCTTCAGCGTAATATGCTAGTCGTAGAACTTCAACCTATAAAGGTCACAAAAACGTCTATCAACCTCTAGATCTCTTCGTAGAATATTTCTAAGTACAAGGCCCCTTATTCTACGGAAAAGTCGGCAGCACCTCCCCCCGCAACCACATAAATTTCCTCCTCTAACAAGGCCTGCTACCAAGCCAACAACTACAAGGGGGGGGGGGGTTACACGTCTAACCAGACGTGTTCAATTCTACCCCACAGTAATACTACACAAGTCTACTGTAAATACAATCCAATGTAAATACAGTTCAATCCTTTATAATATTCATTCTACGTATAGTATACTCAACTATACATTACTACAACGTGTAATATCCAATTACAATAGGGGGGGGGGGTAAAGATCATTACCTCGATAAGCCCAAAATTATCCAAGTTTTTAAGTCGATCCTAAGCAATGTTTAGCTCCAATTCCTTACGCTCCAACCCGCTCCAAGCAACCCTTAGAAGTTTCTAGACAACTTCTCTTAACACTTCAACTCCAACAAGTGAAGAACACTTAGGCTTTTAATGTGGCAACTCTCGGCCAAGGGGTAATTTAGGGGCTAGAGGTGTGAAATATTTTCTAACTCTTGGTTACTAATCTTCCTAACACCCTAAGGAAGAACACTTAAAACTTTAAGAATTTTTGGACAACTTTTGCTCAAGAATCTAGGCAAAGCCGAGAGCAAGCTAGGGAAGGGGAGGGAGTATTTCAAGCTTGTAAATCTCTAAGTGTGGATGAAAAAGTCTTGCAACTAAGGGGGTATTTATAGGCCAATCAATGGCCAAGATCAAAGCAAGTGTGTGGTCTAGATTGAGCCATGTGTGTGTGGGTCCCACTTATCTATCTACTACACAAAATATCTTCAAGACTTTAACCAAATGTTTTATCCATTTTACATGCCAAAAACGTGAACATCATGGCCACCAATTCGTCCAACCATGTGTCACCTAGGGGTGAAACATGTCGCCCTCCTATTGGTCCAAAATATTTCATCTTCCGAAAATATCCGTAATGCCAAAAATCTCGAAAAAAAATAAAGTGGGCCCTACAACCGTAATTTCCTTCCCGCGGGCCCCACGTGACCAATTCCGGAAAAAATAAAATTCCAAATTCTCAAATATTCCAAAAAGTCCGAATACCAAATCTGGGAATCCAATTCCCATTAACGAACCTTTTTCCTTCACAAAATCCGGAAACTTTTCCGTCGAAAAATCACATCTTTCTTTCTTTCCAAAATTACTGTCGTATTCTCGTACGTACGTCTTCACATACATACCCTGGAACTACGAGGTGTAACATATTGTATAGCCCAAAAGGTAAATGTATATAGCCTCGAAGCTAAAGTTGTCATACCCCGACCTTGGGGGGTCTGGACGACACCCGACACCAGAAGGCCAGAGCGAACCAACTATAGTACCTGCAATCTCTAACACAAAACTTGGGCCAACAAGGCCTTCAAATAACAATAACGTTACAAGAATATAACAAAAACCAGCAAGAAGAACAGGACCAACAATAGTATATGTACATAATTAAGGCCGACAATGTCGTAACTAAAGTATCGTCAACCAACAAGAAGGCCGACAAGGCCAAACAAATGAAAACACAATATACACTGGTCTGCAAGCCTCTATAAAAGGCGATACAATACATCAATTGGTTGGGACAGTGCCCCGCCATACCCAAAATGCAAGAAATATATATGCAACATTACCTATCGACTTTGTACAACACCTTAAAAAAAGTAAGAGTGCGACTTCCAATAGCTGGAAATAGGTACCTTACTGAGGATGTACATCACTATATCTATATGTACATATAGACATGACACAGTGCCCCATAAGGGAACATCAATATGAAAGAAGTACTAACTTTTTATGTCAGGCAGATAATATAGATAAACAAGAGATGTAATACAAGAGAGAAGGGTACAGAAGTCAACCTAAATCTTAGGGAAAGGGCCGCTGAGGGCATAAAACTAATATAATTATGAATATATACATGTAAGTAAAATTAAGACTCTCTGTGTGGCCATATAGTATCATATCAATCCCCTTTGTGGGGTTACCTCATAATAAATTGCTCGGTTATAGAGGACACGGTAATCTGCCCAACTGATCAGTGGTATGCATATATAAGTGCATGCCCGGAAGACTATAGCATGACGTGGTAAGAAAGTAGATACATATATATAAGTGCAATGCAAGAATAATCTCAAGAGACATCACAATCATAGTTGGAGTGACCTATTGTCGTTATCCTTCGACTATCTTTATTGTCGCTATGTTCTTCAACTTTAACTAATCATCATGAGACATAACGAATACGGATAATACGATTGACAAGGATACTCAAGAGCCATGAATAACTAACATGAAATAGCATAGAAATCTTGAACTTCTTTATAGAGAAAATCATTTCGAGGAGTGTTTATATCAAATCATGCCAAGAAGGAAATTAACCCTACATAACTTATTAATGAGGTTATCTATGTTTCACGAGTTTTCACATGTTCTATGGATTATTATCTACATTATACGAAGCATTTGTATAAGTTTATGATTCATAACTTATAAGAAAGTTCATTTAGATATTTCGTCGAGCAACTTGTGTGCGTAAGTTCATGAGATCATTTATAGCTCAAATTATATCCATAACATCACAACAATCTTCATACTACTTTTACTAATCACCATAATCCGATCCATAACTACATAACTTCACATAACACTTCCAAATCATGTAAAACATCCCTAATAACAATACATACTCGAAGACCTTACAAATATTTGATTTCTAGTAACCCTCAAACAATTCCATCCTAAACACTTGTAGAATTTTAGGTAGATGATATAAAATATTAAACGTACCTCAAGTTATAATAAACACTCCAACTCAAATCTTACTTCACCACCAAGTTTCCTCCAAAGTTGTTAGAACAAGGAAGAATACGATCTAGCAACGATTACGAGATTCTTTATATCGGGTTTACATCATTTGCCTTCGATTTCACATTAGTTATCTTGGAATTTCTTTCAGTGATTATTAGAGCTGATTAGGGTTGTAATATGGATAGGAAATGAGGTCCAAGGCATGGAGGAACTATATATAGCAAAAACAAAACTTGCACCAACTCCACAAACTGGGTCACAAATTCATTCAGAAACTTGAAAGTTTATGGCTTAATCTGTGGTGCATTTTATGGCTCGCAGACCTAATCTGCGCCTCACATATCACCTCGAGCAGTTATATTTTGTCAAATTTTCATTAAAACTTACTTCCGTTGATCGGATGAGTATCCTCCTCTCTTAAGAACATTCATTTTCGAATGTTGAGGAAAATACAAACTATCAAGATTTTTGAAAATTTTCGTAGAGTTTTCTCTATAAATAGGGCTATCCAAAATCTGTCAAATAGCCCAAATACATATTCAATGCCACTGTTACACCCCGTAATACCAGGGCTACTAATTGAGGACGTGATTAAGGAATCAAGATTTGAAGGTTGAAAGAAAAGAATATTACATTTTACTCCGAAATTTTTTTGGAAAAATGTGATGACGGAAAAATTATTAACTTGGAGTTTAATACTTCTAATTAGATTTATGGTATTAGTATTGAATTACGAAGAATTGGAATTGATAATATGGGGTCCGCCGAGAATTTCACAATTTTGCGGGGCCCTTCGATTTTAAGATATTTTGGGCTACATATCTTCATATTTTGAAGAGGAAATTATTGACCAATGAGAGGGCGACATGTGTCCCTCTCCACTTGTCATTACAAGTTGTGCTATATAGGATAAGTTTTGCAAGACTTTGAGACATAATATCTCATCTCCTCCAAAGCTCCTTCTCTCATCTTTATTGAGCTACAAGATTTCGAAAACTTCCATAGCCAAAGAGAAGATCAAAGGTTGATTATTATCCAAGATTAAGAACCCTAATCAAGTCTTAAACCAAGTTAACTCTCCAAAACCCTACAAGAATCCATTTGGGCCGAGAATGGCCATTAAAACTCTAGCTTGTTTGTCGACTTTTTGGAAGTAAAACAAGAAGGGAACTTGGTTATAAGCTTGTAGATGATACATGTGTGTGATTGGAACTTGAAGAAGTGGAGCAAAATGAAAACTGTGGGCCAAATCTCTAGGGACTGTTTTGGACGGTTTTGACTATAAATTAAGGTAAAAATTCTTCTCCCTTTTGAATTAATTGGATATTGCATATTGTTATAATGTATAGATGAGCTCGTGCTAAAAATAATGAAGAATAAAAAGTGTTTGGACAATTTTTGTGAAGTTGGCCGAGAATGGGACAGATGTGGTGTCTTGAATTCGTTGGTCATTATTGTTGTTATTTTCACTTGTTACATGTGTTGGGCGGCTTTGAAATAGAAAACTTGACTTTTACGCGAATACCACATATGATCAAGAAAAGAGTACCTATAATCACATGAAACCATGAAAGCCAGAATGGAGTAATATTGTTGTTAATAAGTTGATATAACTAATAATGAAGTTTTGGAACTTTAATTGAAATAAAAAGGATTAAGGAAGGAGTTATCAGATTGTAGTTGATGGCCGTGGAATCTATAAAACTGTTGGATATTTTCGTGCAGTTTTTATGGACTGTTTTGTGGCGTGTATATGTTGGAAATTTAGTTTCCAACATGCATGATTAATGTGGTTAAATTGCTAATGAAAGTCCTAAGGAATAAGGGTGTAAATGGGTGTTAAAGGCTTCACATTTTACCCTTATCGTTGATAGAATTATGGACTGTTTTTATGGGCTATTTTGTATAGATTAAGGGGCCGAATTTTACACGTCATGTAGGCGTATAATCCCCTTTGGTTGTTGTTGTCACGACCCGACCCCGGGCCCGTGACTGGTGCCCCACCTGGGCACCCCGCTCTATTTCCCTCACAACACATATAAAACATAGGCCAATAAAATACGGAAGAACTGTATAAATAGCAACAAGGCGAGTCGGTGAGGCTGCCGCTATATAAACAAACGGGTACACCCCGATACATACAGTCATACAACAGGCCAAAAATAAGTACATCTCTCATAAGTCCGGCCCACATATGAATACAGATCTCTGAGAGTTTGGACCCTATCTATGATGGGACAAGGCCCCGCCAAACCCTTGAGTGTACAAAAATTTACAAAACAAGGGATCCGTACCAAAAGATAAGCCTCCGGAGTAATGGAACTTTTCCCAAAAACCGAACAGAGATCGTAATAGCGAGGATCACCAACCTATGTACCTAAACCTGCGGCATGAAACACAGCCCCCCGAGGAAAGGGGGTCAGTACGAAAGATGTACCAAGTATGTGAAACTGAAAGTACTGTAATGAAATCATAACAGTCCAAAATAAAGCAGGACACATGTATGATAAATATGAAAGTAATGAGAGTCAATTCTTACATTTTCAAAATCTGCAAGTCATGCCAAAATCAGGGACTCCTACCCTCAGAATATGATATCACGGGACTCGAACCCGCACAAGTATAATGATATCATGGGACTCGAACCCACGCAATGTACAAATGGTAACCTGGGATTTTAACCCACATCATGGAGAGCTAATCCATGGAATAATACGATGTCATGGGACTCGAACCCACCATACATCGAGAGTGGTCCATGGAATGATATGATGTCATGGACTCGAACCCACCATACATCGAGAGATAGTTCATGGAATGATATGATGTCATGAGACTCGAACCCACCATACATCGATAATGTTACCGCCCCTTTAGTGAGGGACACGGTGATATAGGAATACAACACTTGCATGGAAGACTATCATGAGCAAACATATGCAAGTTAAAATACTCTTTGACTCTCATTAAAACACGTAGAATGAACTATCATTTTATAAACTCAAGGCATTTTCATTTCATGTAAAATTAAGGACTTGAACCCCAAAAGTACTACGTACATCTATTCTTTATAAAGAGAATCATTTCATGAAATATTAGGGACTTGAACCCCAAAGTACTACGTACACTCATTCTTGTAAAAAGAATCCTTTTGTGTAATAAACCCCTAGATAACAACACTCGTAGTATCAAGACACTTCCTCTTTTAAAATCAAGTTACTACACCTTTTAAGGCACTTATTCTTTCAAATCAAGTAACTCATTCTTTTTCAATAACATCACTCCTATCTTTTAAAATCAAGTACTATAATGAATTCGATTTCATTTAAAACATGTATGTCCACCGTACTACACATTTTATAAGGTTCATGCTCAAAGAAAGATAGGAAGAGTTCCACATACCTCTTCGGCTTAATTCACACGCTAAGTAGAATATGCCACTCGTAGTACTTCAACCTAAAATGACAATAGCATTTCTATCAGCTTCAAGCTTTCTAAGGTAGAATAATGCCAAGTAAAGGATCTATTATTCTACGGAAAATTGGGCAACACTTCCCCTGTTTCTACGCACTTTTCCACCTTTTCCAAGGCCTGAATTCAACAACCAACAAGCCACATTTAAGGCACAATCAAGACAACAACCAAAGGGGATTACACGCAACTTGACGTGTAAAATTCTGCCCCACAATTATATAAAAGTGGTCTATAAAACAATCCATAATTAGCCAACATTAAGGGTACAATATGAAGTCTTTAACACCCTTATTCCTTAGGACTTTTATTAGCCATTTTACCACATTAAACATGCAAGTTGGTGGCTGATTTTCCAGCATATATATACTTCTAAAACAGTCCCAAAACTGCCCACAATATCCAACAATTTAAAGGGCCATTCTCAGCCACTACAACAACTACATCCAAAGCCTTTTCCTTAATTCCTTTTAATCCAATTCTCATTTCAACATGTTATATAAATCATAAAAACTAACGAAAACAATATTTCCTTCATTATATAATATGCAACAAGTGAAAATAACCACAACAAGACCAACGAATCTCAATGGCCGAAACTGCCATGTTTCGGCCCCAACATCCAATATTGTCCAAGCCTTTTTTAATCTTCTTTCTTTTTTGTACAAGCTTATTTATACGTTACTACAACATGTAATATCTAATTACATCAAGCGGAGGATGAAATCTTACCTCAAATATGCCCAAAACATTCCACTTAAAGTCGGTCCTTAGAATAGTCTTAGCTCATATTCTTCAAGTTCCAATCACATATATGTATCTCTTACAAGCGTATAACCAACTTCCCTTCACGTTTCAACACAAAAAAGTTGAAGAACAACTCTAGGGTTTCAACCCTTTCTCACGTCTCAAAGGGATTTAAAAGGTCTTGGAGAGATTATCTTGGCTTAGCACTCCATTAGGGAGCTAATGTTGGATCAACAAACTAAACTTTGAAGATTTAAGAATTTTGCTCTTCAATTATTGGGCTTGGTCGGGAGAAAAAGGAGAAAGAGAGAGATATTTTCTTGAAATGTTTCTAAGTGTTGGAGTCTTGCAAGCCTCTATGTATATATAATATCTAGTGTTAGCAAGACAAGTGGATGGGGCACTTTGTTATACCCCGTAGTTCCAGAGTATGTATGTGAGGATGTACGTACATTTGTAAACCCTAATTAGGTTAAGGATGAAATTGTGAACTTTCAACGGAAAAGATTCCGAACCTTGTGAAGGAAATTTTACGCTTTTAATATTTTAACTAATTACGAATTTTTTCGAGAGATGAAATATTTTGGACCAATAGGAGGGCGACATGTGTCACCCTTAGGGGGCATGTTTGGACGAAAATAGTGGGCTAGTGGCCAAGTCAAATAGTCAAGTCTTGGAAGATATTTTGTGGGCAAGTGGGAAGGGGTGCCTTGGACGTTTTCTTTGTTGCAAGTGGATAGCCACATGTCTCTTTGTTGTGGGGGACATATGTCCCAAAGTTGTGGTGGACATATGTCCCAATGTTGTGGTGAACACTTGGTGGAAGACTCCACTCACACAAGCTACCAAATCTTCACCCTCCACTTGCTTGAATCTTGGCCATTGAAGGTTCTATAAAATACCCCCCTTAAGTGCAAGACTTCTTCATCCACTTAACAATTTCCAAGTCTCCAAAAATCCTTCCCCCTTGTAGTGCTCTCGTCCAAAACACCCTCCCCCCTTTCTAGTTGCTTCGTCCGAAACACCCCCCCCCCCCTTGGTAGGAAAATTGTCTTCTAGTATTGTTGCTATCCCAAATACCTTAGTCTAAATCCCTTGTTGTATTCCAAAGTTACCTCTATACTAAAAGCCCGGAAATACTACTTTATATCCTTTAGTCACAAAACGAAACCCTAGGAAAATCTTCATAGTTGGTTGAAGTATTAAGTAGAAGTTGTTTAGAAACTTCTAAGGGTTTCTTGGAGCTATCGGAGCGTGCAAATTAGGAGCTAAACGTTGTTCAGGATCGACATTTAATCTTGGATAATTTTGGGCTTATCGAGGTAATAATCTTTATCCTTATATTGTAATTGGAGATTACATATTGTAGTAGTTTAGAATTAAGTATAAGATATATGGAAGGATGGTATAAAAGAAGAGAATTGAATCAGATTTACACGCGATCAGATTTACAGAGACTTGTAGGTTGACGGGTAGGAAAATGCTGCCCAATTTTCCATAGAATAGAGAACCTTCTGCTTAGAATATTCTGCGAAGTAGTCTAGACGTTGATAGACGTATTTGACTATTATAGGTTGATACTCTGCGCGCGACATATTCGAATTGGCAGGTGGATTGAGCCGAGGAGGTATGTGATTCTTCCTATCCTCTTGAGCATGATACTTTTGAAATATATATAGTACGGTAGACGTACATGTGTTAACTAAACTTGGTTTTACTTTGATGTCTTTTTTTTTTTTTTTTTAGGTAAATGCAAATATTATTACTAGAAACCGAAAGAAAAGTGGCTACAATCCATCATTGAGGGTTCTCAGTCCTCAACGTAATTTAAAGAAGAAACGGGGGAGTAAGGAGTCACACCGAAGGTGCCATTATAAGAAGGGATAAAATCATAGAGTACTCTATAGGATGTTGTTTTAATCTTGGTAATGACCTCTTCACGGTGAGTTTGTGCCATCAAAGAGCAAAGTGTTCCTTGTCCTCCAAATCTCATGTACCATAATGCGTAAGGCAATTAAGGTTGCTTTTGCTCGGATGCCTGCTCCGCGGTGGTCTTTTTAATCCATTTGAGAGAGCTTTCAATAGTGGTCATTTCTCTTAATTCCCAACCGCCTCTTATGCTTTTCCAAATCAAACGGGTGTAGGGGCATGTGAAGAAGAGGTGCTCCTTGTTTCATTTGCTTGCTTGCAGAACCCACAAGACTTATCCTCCAAGTTGAGATAGGAAAGGGTGTCCTTTGTAGCTAACCGCTTACAATTTAACCACATGGTGAATGAGAACTTTGGGGGGATGAATCCTCTCCAAATTTGTGACATCCAAGGCTTTTTTTCTTGCTTAGAGCGCAAGATCTCATATACGAGACTTGAATCAAATTTACCGTTGGTACAACACTTTGCTAATCCGGCAATTGCAACTCGCTACCAAAGATGGAAATAAGTTTGTCGCGTATCCCGCAAATCTTTCTCGAATGGGGAGTCTCTAGGACGCACTCATAGTCCCAAAAGAACCGCCTCAAATAAAAGTCATTGACCCATGGACCCAAAGTGAGTCCGCTTCACGTGTGTTTGCCAAATAGATCGGGAAAGGTGGCATTGTTCCAATCCTTGATATTCATAAGGCCCAAACCTCCTTCCGATTGAGGCGTGCAAATGGTTTCAAGCAACTCTTGGTGGTTTCCACCCCATAAGAACTGGATACAGCATACCTTACCTTGTTGAGTACAAAGGCGGAATAGGAAGGGCCGGAACCAAAAACTCTCAACCCTCGATGATGCACCTAATAAGCTCTAGCTTGCCTGCATAGAAAGAGTGTGGTGTCCCCATTTCTGAATGTAATTCGAAATAGCACTACCGAAAGGAGCAAATTGTTCCACCGAGACTGAAATTGGGGACAAAGGATCCCCAAGTACCGCACTGAAAGCTACCAATGCCGAATCCAACTCGGCCAAGATCAAATCACGTACTCATCATGTACTCCCGCTAAGTAGACGGAGGATTTGGATGGATTAAGGGTTAACCTGCAGACATCCTCCAACTCCTCTAGACAGTTCATAAGAATCTCAACCGAAGAAATATCACCTTTGGCAAAAAGCATGAGGTCATCCGCAAAAGCAAGATGAGTAATACCCATCCTTTTACATTTTGGATAATAAGAGAAAGCTCTAGCCTCAGTCCTCATTTTTAGCATCCTCGAAAGATAATCCATACACAAGATAAAGAGCGTTGGGGACATAGGATCACCTTGTCTAAGACCGCGCTTACCCTCAAGTAACCATGTAACTCACCGTTGATAGAAAGAGAGAAGGACGTTGAGCAAACACACTCCATGATCCACCTGACAAATCTGTCTGGAAAGTTGAGGCCTCTTAATACTGAATCAAGGAAACTCCAAGAGACCGTGTCAAAAGCTTTCCTAAGATCCACCATGAGCATACACCTAGGTGAGATTCTGGCTCTATTAAATCCTCTCACAAGCTCTTGTGCTACATAGACATTGTCCATCATATTTCTCCCTTTCACAAAAGCCCCTTGCGATTTGTCAACGATAGAAGGAAGAATCTTTGCCATTCTGTTAGCTAAAATCTTTGTAATAATCTTATAGACCACATTAGTCAGTCCAATAGGCCTAAAATCTGTTACCTTAGGATCTCTATCGGTCTTGGGCAGCAAGGCAATGATGGTGTGATTAAGTTGTTTCAAAAGAACCCCAAGAGAAGAACTCCCGTGACGCTTCTTACTACATCATGTCCCACATCTCTCCATCTATTCTTAAAGAAGGTCCGAATACCCATCCGGTCCAGAGCTTTATCATTTCCAATATCGAAAGAGCTTCCCAAATCTCCTTTGGGGATAACGGCGCAAAAGTTGTAGACTGTCCTCTTCACTTAGCTTCGGCCCAAAGTTGCACACTTCAGGATCAAAGTTCGATGTGGGTCGAGATGTGCCAAGAAGATCCTTATAAAATTCCTCTAGAAGCTTTCTTACCTCCCCTGGTGATGTAGTGATAATCCCATTAGTTTTGACAAGAAAATTGATGGAGTTCTTGACATTACTTCTCTTGATCAAGCTATGGAAGTATTTGGAGCATTTATCACTTCCAATCAAGTGTTTCTGTCTCGACTTTTGCCTAATGAAATGTCTCTCAGCTTCCATTAAGGTGTTGGCTTTAACTCTTGAGGACTTAACCTTTGATTTAAGCTCCTCATCAAAGGGGTCCCCCATATGTGCACTAATAGCCTCCTTAAACTCCATGTTTGCCTCCTTAGCTCTTTGATCAATACTGCCGAACTCACTTATATTCAATGCCCTCAGTGGTTGTTTCAAGGCTTTCAATTTCGATGCTAGAACGAATTGAGCAGTACCTAGAATGTCTTGTCTCCAGCATGAAGTCATAATGTTGTCAAAAGCGGGGGTGAGAAAGCCACATATTCATGAACTTGAAAGGCCGCTTCCCAATATTATAGGATGCAATTACCGTAGCCATCACAGGACAGTGGTCCGAGACAGGTTCCATAGGCATGAAATTGGTTGTGCATTCTAAGGTCAAATCGCCCCAATTTTGATTCATCATTACTCTATCAAGCTTGGACCAAATCGAACCATTTGTCCAAGTGTAGAAAGAACCGGAAGATGGAGTGTCTTCTAGTCCATGAGCATTCCTGAAATCTCCAAGGTCCTTAAGTGCATACGGCGTTAGAGGAGGGCCTCCCGCCTTATCTTGAGGGTAGCAGTAAGTGTTGAAATCTCCCATAATCATCCAAGGTTTAGTGATGCCAATGCCCAAGTGAGTAAGGTGATGCCAAAGGATCCTCCTATCCGTGATGTTGTAAATCGGATACACGAATGTTGCGAAGGACACTTGAGTAATCTTACAACTTGCTCGAACATGGATATGTTGAGAATCCATTCCAAGCACTTCACAATGCACCTTTGAGGATCCCACAAGATTAGCATTCTTCCACCATCGATGAATTCCATATTTGAGCATAAATTCCAACCTTTGAATCTATTAGAAGTGAAAGACTCAATCCTTTCCTTAGAGAGTTTTGTTTCCAAAAGACAAATCAATGCCACATCATGTCATTAGTGAGACTACACACTAGTGCTTGCGTGGCTGCTCTCCCTTAGTCCGCAAAGACCGCGGACATTCCAACAAAGTATTTTCATTAGGAAACAAAGGAGGTTTTCCCAAAGACTCCGCTGCTTGTCGCCTTTGTCTTCCCAACGCCTTTGATATGAACTTCTTTGGCATAACTTCTTTCCACCATCATCTTTCGCCGGAAGCCATAGCGTGTGTATCGCCCAAGCTATGCTCCCGCGTTCAAAGGTAACACTCTTAGACGCCGCAAGGACACTCTTAACACCCATGTTAGTACCTTCGCCTGAAGGTTGCGGGTTCAAAGGAACTGCAGGATCGAATGCATAGACTTATAACGCACTCCTATCGGCTTGTGCATAGCCTTCCCGTGAGCCGGGCCTAGAGGCAAAGCATGTGGTTTCCGCAACGCTGCCGGGCCAGATTACCTAAAACCGGCGACCGCAGAACGCGATGCATCCTGCGCACAACCGGGACCAGAGGCCGTGTGCTCATTATCTTCAATATCCATCAAGTTGTCCGCTCGGGATGTAGGGAGGTTGGTGGATAAGGTGTGGGAGTGGCACCATCCGCGCCTCTGCCGATTAGCACAAGTAGGAACTTCCTTATTATAAGGAGGAACCACGCACTGCGCTTCTGGGAGCAGCTTCCATGTTGGCATCATATCCCGGAATTTTACACTTCATATGGTTGTGTCCAAAAGCCGCACAATGAAAGCAAAAGTCCGGATAATTTTCATAGTTAACCCTTTGAGTGTACCTTCCGCCATCGGAAGATTGACAATAAACTCACTTGTAGGCTCGCACGACATTCACTTCTACAAGAACTCTAGCATAGTTCATTTTAGATCTTTCCTTAGTAAATTGATCCGTAAAGAGGTATTCCTACACGGAAGCAATCTTATCGAGGCCCTGCACCTGGATGGAAAGGGAATGTCCGGAAAGTGACCCAAATAGGAATGTCCATAAACAACTCATCCGCATGAGAACTCCTTTATTGATAGCTTTGAGCATCATAGTCTTCCCGTAGACCATATAAGGGCCACCATGAAGTACATTAGTGCGCTCTTCTTCCGTCATGAACTTGAACACTGTCCAACCTTTGCCATATGGTATGATACGGCATTTCACTCCCCATCCCTTCACAATGGTGTTCAACGCCTCTCTTCCCGGGAAGGGACCCGTGAAGCAACCAATTAAGCAATAACCCCAAGTTTCTATGAATGGGACTTCATCCTCCACCTCAATGTCTACTTCCTTACCTTGCTGTTCAATAAATTGCAATTTCATTCCTTTTGCTTCAATCCTAGTACCCGCAAAGACTCCTGCATAAGTCTTCTTTGGAGGGGTGGGACCTTGCCATGATTCGGGGTGATTCTTAGGAGTAGTGTCCATGGTGGGGTTTGATATGGTTTTGAAGGAGCATTTGTGTGTAAATCATAGGGAGGCATTTCAGGAGGTAAGCGGCAGAGGGGGAGGTAGAATGATTTGTGCTTGGACCCGCGTTGGGAGAAAGAATACGCGTGCCATTTGGTAGGGTAGGGAAAGTGTCTCGGTTTTGGTAGGTAGAGAAGGAAGGGAAGGAAGAAGAGGTGTGGTGTTGAGTAAATCAGGTAGTAGTGAGGGGGTATTGGTTGAGAGAGGGTGTTTGTTAAAGTTTATGCTCGTGCTCAAGGAAGAGCTAAAGACGAACGGTTTATTTAAGTTCTTGATGTTTGCTCCTTCAAGCACACTGCCTAAAGAGGGGAAGGCATCATTAGTTACACTTAGTGAATTCTGGAGTTGGTGTCTAACTACACGAGAGGGCGCATTGGATCCCGAAACATTTAATACAGACCCCTTGGCTCCCGTGTTATTAATGGCGATGTAGTTCCTAGGCTCCTTGGGAATAGAATTCGTTTGTTTCCTCAACCGACTTTAATCCTCAGACACGGAATAATAGAAGACCCATGAGTGCCCACCTGACCCGCCTTGGTAGTCTGATCCTCATTAAGTCCCGTCCAGGAGAGAGACTCCTTGGTACCCAAAGACTTAAAGTGTGACGCCTCGGCTCCCACAATATTAATGCGAGGCACTTGTCCCACAACTGACTTAGCTCGTTGAATAACGGGGGTAATCAATGTTCCATGGGTGTCCTCTTGGCCCGCCTTGGTAATCTGATTGCCATAAAGATCCGTAATTGGAAGTGGCTCATTGGTACCCGCAGCATTTAATTGAGACGCTGCCGTGATAATTAATGCGAGGCTCTTCGGGGATGGAGACTTCCTCGAGCCCAGCATCTGGCCTAGAAACTAACATCCTTGGTGTGTATTCTGATGTATGGACACCCTCCATACCCGCCTTAGCATTAAGACCCACGCCCTGACCCGTAATGGGAGGGGTCACATCGTTTCCCGGGGCAATAATGTTAGGAGCTTTGGCTCCGCGATCGCTTTGGGAATGTGAGCAACATCAATGCTATCTACGACTTGGAATCATGCAAAACTTGGATAGCCTCGCACCCATCGACATCCACCCGACCCCATAGACTCCCGACCCGCGCCCATACCCTGCTTCGACCAAGTAGGCCATCGCCCTTCAGGCCTCATTCACGTTGTTCGACCTAAATTATCCTTTTCCGCATGCCCGAGCAAATTTCCGTAGTGTTGGTACTAGAGCCGCCAAGACCGCCTTGTTCTTTCGTGGTAATCCGGAATCAACCATTGACCCGTGATAGGATCGACCACCATAGTAGCACGGTTTTCCGCCTTCAAAATCCTAATATCCAAGTTCTTCAGATCAATGCTTTTGCCCCATTCATGAATCTTTTGGAGCATAGCATCATCTACTACATTCTCCGGAGGGATACGTGAGTCCGCTTAACATGTACCAACACGTAGGGTCCAAATTGCCGAATGAGAACTTCTTCACAATAATAGGATCGCCCATTCTTTTTCTTTTTCCTTGTTCTAGCCTTCGTTGAACTACCTGAGCCTCCTGAATCATTGCCGAACGTATAACGCTTAGATTTCTTCATATTGAGAATCAAAACTTCAAACCATTAGGGTATAATCGTTAAACATAGGGGGGGAGGGGGGGGGGGGGGAAGAACAACCTAAGGAGCAACTAAGGCAAAACGTTGAGAGCGTTTTCCTTAGTGAGAGAAACTTCTCTCTAACTCCTCCTCTTCCTTAATTGTGGACTTACTTTGATGTCTTTTGACTTGAGTTTTAAATGATAAAAATCTTGGAAGTATTTCAAAAGAGTTATGAATCATTTTTGAAAGAAAAGTAATACTTGGTTTTAAAAGCTTAAGAGTTATACTAGCTTTATGGGAAGTTAGGTATAACGACTTAAGAAAGATAAAATGAACGGTTTACTTATTTGTTTATGAAAGTCTTGTATTGATTTCTGGAAAGTGTAGTAAGATGGTTTGATAAGTAAACATGTTATGATGCTACATGTGTTAGTGTCTTGTGATGTTTGTGTAAGGGGGTTATTCTTTGTGCTTACGTTGTTAAACGATAAGCCCGCCAGGTCGCTATTATATCACATTCCCGACTTGTTATGATGCCGAGGACTTGCACCGATGCGAGGAATACCTCACGCGGTCCACGTGACCTATGCGAGTCGCGGAGTTCCGTGATTGATCACCCGGGTGTTACGCCGACGCGAGGATACCTACGCGTCCATAGACTACGCGACCGGGGTCCAGGATGATGCCGCGTTAGCTACCCCGATGCGAGAATACCTCACGCGGGCCTATGTGGCCTATGCGATCGCGGAGTTCCAGGATTAGGCACGCATAATGATACTATGGGCGAATGGCCTTGCTTCGATTATTAGCGGCCTAGAAAAGACCAGTTATGTTATATCTATTTTGCTCTTGGTTATGTTGTGGCACTATGTGCGGTTACATTGGTTGTTTCGTACATATTTGTAAAATTGGTTTTAAAATGATATGATTTCATTTAAGTACTTTACAGTTTCACATACTTGGTACCTGTTATCGACCTCCTTCGGGCCGCGTCATGCCGCAGTAGAGGTACTCGTTGTTGATCCCCGCCTCCTAGGATCACCGCCGCTGGGAAATCCCCCTTTCTCCGGAGGCTTATCGTTTGGGTATGATCTCTCTGTCATTATAGCTTTATGTACATTCAGGGTATGGAGGGGCCCTGTCCCGCCATAGTTGTTTACATTCCTAGAGGTCTGTAGTCCTGTTGTAAGTTGGGATGTAACTGTTCACTCTTGATATATATATATATGCCGAAAGGAAATCTTTTCTTGGATAAACTGTGTCTCATTTTACATATGTTTCATGTCTTGTTTTTATATTCCGCTGGTTACTCTGATGTATGTCTACTTGGGTGCCCGTAGGCACGATCACTGCCCGGATCGGTCGTGACAAAAGTGGTATCGTGAGCGCTTAATCCTCTGGAAAGTGTCTACCGACCGTATCTAGTAAGTCTTGATTATCGGATGTTGTGCACCACACCAATAATCGTGAGGCTATAGGATATTTAGGATTGGTTTCCATTCTTCTCACTCGAGATCGTGCCTTAGAGCCGTGTTATAAGTTGGACCCTCTAACGTATTTCTTTTCTTTACCGCTTATGCCTCCACGCAAGGCAACCCGCCCGTATGGCAAGGCAGCGGCGGAGCTGCTAGTAGGACACCGAGGTCACGAGGCCTGTGCCCGACTTTACCCGAGGCGATACCTCGACGACGAGTTCTACGACGCCGCCCCAAAGAGAGTTTAGAGTCGCAGCAGCGGCCACCGAGACCACAAGACTGCGCCTCGGTCCCACACCGGGAGCAGGAGATGGGTTACAGGAGACGCCCATTTACTAGCCGTGATTGTGGGCGACATGAGGATAGGCCGACGCAGCAGCCCAAAGAGCACCCGTGGTTCATCCTAGATCGGATAGCTTGAGACTACGGGATTTTCTGAGTTGTAGCCCGCCAGAGTTCTACGGGTCGAGGCCTGAGGATGATCCGCAGGAGTTCATCCGACAGTTACAACGGATCATGAGAGTGATCAGGGCTTCGGAGACCGAGTCAGTGGTCTTGGGTTCACATCGGCTGCGTGATCGCAATCGATTGGTTTGATTCGCGAGCCGTCCCGGGAGAGCATGCACTTCCGGTATGGGATGAGTTCTCGAGGCTTTTCTCACCACTTCTTGCCTCCGCATGATGAGAGCACGCCGGCTGTTTCGAAGGCCGAGATGCGAGGACGACGGTTTGGGAGTACAACGTGGAGTTCGACTCGTTGGCTCGATATGTCCCTGCGTTAGTAGCAGATATAGAGGATAGTGTACACCGCTACGTCACGGGACTGGATGACTACTTGGCAAAGTCTTGCTCAGGTGTGTCTCTTCAGCCGGGCATGGACATTGCCTGCATTCAGGCTCATGCACTTGGGTGCGAGGAGCGTAGAGGCCGACGGGTTGACCGATATCAGCAGAAGAAGGCCAAGACGGCCGGATCTCGGGGTGGACGATCTCAGCAGCAGACTAGATTTGCACCACAGCCAGCTCAGAGCACTCCTACACCATCTTCGTGATGCCTAGGTATTCGGGAAGATCGGGGCCCTGTGGCTTCTGGACTTCGGGCGGTAGGGTGCTAACCGATCGAGGTCCTCTCAGTGTCCGTGTGGTAGATTCCATCACGGAGTTGTGGTACTACTTCGAGTTTGCTACACTTGCCGCAGGTCACTATGCGAGAGACTGTCCGACCAGGCGCAGATGGTAGTGGGTCACCACAGGTATTTCACGGGTCTTCACTCATTTACTCGCCCGAGGCAAGGTGCTCAGGGACCAGCAGGTCGCGGCAGAGGTCGTGGCAGGAGTCCTAGTTCTAGCGGTCCTCAGAACCGCATTTATGCCTTGTCCAGCCGACAGGACCAGAAGGCATCGCCGGATGTCGTCACAGGTACCTTATCAGTTTCTTGTTGTGACGTGTGTGCCTTGATAGATCCGGGTTCTACTTTGTCCTATATATCTCCCTATATTGCTAGTAGGATAGGGATAGAGCCTGAGTCCATAGACCCTTTTGAGGTAGCTACGCCAGTGGGGGATTCGGTGGTAGCTCGGCGGGTATATAGGGCTTGCCCGGTGTCTTTATGCGATCGTCCGACTTAGCCGACTTGATAGAGTTGGATATGACCGATTTTGATGTGATCATGGGTATGGTTTGGTTAGCTTCTTGCTACGCCAATGTAGACTGCAGGGAGAGAGTGGTACGGTTCGCTTTCTGGGAGCCGGTTATTGAGTGGGAGGAACACCGTGTCGCCGAGGGTAGGTTTATTTCTTACCTCAAGGCGGGAAGATGGGCATGCGGGTATATCTACCATCTCATTCGGGTGTTTGATATCGAGGTCATGGTACCAGATTTTCATCGCCCAGAGTCGAGAGTTCCTAGATGTGTTCCGGATGACTGCCGGGTATCCTCCCGAGAGGAGATAGAGTTTTATATCGATGTCTTTGCGTAAACTCGGCCTCTATCCATTCCGCCATACAGAATGACACCTGCCGAGTTGAGAGAATTGAAGGACCAGCTGAGAGATTTGCTGGAGAAGGGCTTCATCAAGCCTAGTGTTTCTCCCTGGGGAGCGCCGGTGTTGTTCTTGAAGAAGAAGGACAGGACGCTGCGCATGTGTGTTGATTACAGGCAGCTGAACAAGGTGACTATTAAGAACAGATACCCCCTTCCCATGATTGATGATTTGTTCGACCAGTTGCAGGGTGCGAGATATTTCTCCAAGATTGACCTGCGATCGGGCTATCATCAGGTGCGACTTAGAGAGGCGGATGTCCCTAGGACTGCATTCCGCATCTTGACGCACTATGAGTTCGTGGTTATGTCTTTCGGTTTGACCAATGCTCCGCAGATTTATGGATTTGATGAACCGAGTGTTCAAGCCATTTTTGGATACGTTTGTGATAGTATTCATTGATGACATCTTGGTTTATTCTCGCCAGCGGTAGCGACGCGAGCATTTCGGCGATCTTGGCCGAGTTCTCCAGGACCAGCGGTTGTACGCCAAGTTTTCGAAGTGTGAGTTTTGATTGGCTTCGGTGGCGTTCTTAGGGCACATTGTTGGGGCCGATGGTATTCGGGTGGATACGGCCAAGATCGAGGCAGTCAGGAGTTGGCCTAGACCTACTACTCCGACAGAGGTGCGCAGCTTTCTGGGCCTTGTAGGTTACTATCGGAGGTTCGTGGAGAAAGTTGCTTCTATTTCAGCACCCTTGACTAAGCTGACTCAGAAGGCAACTAAGTTTCAGTGGACGGATGCTTGTGAGGAGGGCTTCCAGTTACTGAAGGAGAGGTTGACGACCGCCCCAGTTCTTACTCTTCCAGAGGGTCCAGACGGCTATGTGGTCTATTGTGATGCGTCAGGCATCGGGCTGGGATGTGTGTTGATGCAGCAGGGTAAGGTTATAGCATACGCATCTCGGCAGCTCAAGAAGCATGAGAAGAATTACCCATGATTTGGAGTTGGCAGCGGTGATTCACGCCTTGAAGATCTGGAGGCACTATTTGTATGGAGTTCATATGGATATTTACATAGACCACAAGAGCCTCCAGTATATCTTCAGCCAGAGGGAGCTGAACTTACGACAGAGACGGTGGTTAGAGTTACTCAAGGATTATGATGTCGATATCCTGTACCACCCAGGGAAGGCCAATGTTGTGGCAGATGCCCTTAGTCGTAGGTCGATGGGGAGTCTATCGATGCGGCAACAGAGAGGAGGGCATGGTCCGCGAGTTACATCACCAGCGAGCCTCGAGTCCGATTGATTGGTTCTGATAGCAGTGGGGTTCGGGTTCGAGAGGTTGCCGAGTCTTCCATCGTCGAGGAGGTGAAGAGGCAACAGTATGAGGATCCGATTTTGACACGGTATCGTGATACGACTCTTCGTGAGGGGAAGGGTCCATTCGAGGTAGCACCTGATGGGGTGCTAAGATTTGAGGGCAGGTTGTGTGTTCCAGATATTGCAGGACTTCGGCAGCAGGTTCTAGGGGAAGCACACAGCGCGCGTTACTCTATCCATCCGGGGTCGACAAAGATGTACCACGACCTCGACCGTGTATTGGTGGGATGGCACGAAGAGGACGCTGCGCAGTTTGTTGCTCGGCCCGTGTTGTCGCAGTAAGGTAGAGCACCGCAGGCCCGTGGATTATCGCACGATAGAGATCCCGACCTGGAAGTGGGAGGTGATCAACATGGACTTTATCACAGGATTACCTCGCACTCAGAGGAAGCATGATTCTATCTGGGTTATCGTCGACAGGCTGACGAAATCCGCCCACTTTCTTCCCGTCAGGACGTCTTTTTCGGTTGAGGATTATGCTAGACTTTACATCCGAGAGATCGTGAGACTGCATGGGGTCCCTATTTTTATCATATCGCATGCATGAGCCCAAATATGGCTAACTTCTGGATGTCTTTCCGTGGGATTAGGACGCAGTGAGCCTCAAGATCGCATTCCATCCTCGCATGCACGGACAGCAGAGCGCACTATCCGCACTCGAGGATATGATGCGAGCCTGTGTTATTGATTTCAGGGGTAGCTGGGAGGATCATTTTCCGCTAGTAGAGTTTGCGTATAATAACAGCTACCACTCCAAAGATCCACGGCGCCTTATGAGGCCTTATATGAGGAAGTGCAGTCCGATAGGCTGGTTTGACGGGCGAGGTTCGCTAGTGGGACCGGACTTGGCGCAGAAAGCGGTGGATAAGGTGAAGCTTATCCAGAGCGATTCTCGATACCAGAGTCGATGTAAGTCGATGCAGATCATCGGGTCGACATTTGGAGTTTGAGGTCACGATTGGGTTTTCTGAAGGTGTCACCCATGGCGGTGTGATGAGATTCGGAAGAAAGGGAAACTCACCAAGGTACATCGGGCCTTATCGATTGTCACGTGCAGGTAAGGTTGCCTATGAGTTGGATCTGCCGTCCGATCCGGAGGCAAGGCATCCGCTTTCCATGTTTCTATCTTTGAGGAGATGTATCGGGATCCATCGAGAGTGCACCCTATTGACGATGTCCAGGTGACCGAGGGGTTATCGTATGAGGCGAGTCCCATCGCGATACTCGATCGTCGGAGTTAGGCCTGCGGACAAAGGATGTGGCTTCCGTCAAGGTCTTATGGCGGAACGAGCACAGAGAGGAGATGACGTGGGAAGCAGAGGAGGACATGAGGCAGAAGTATCCTCACTTATTCCCCACACCTCCAGGTAACTCACTTTCCTACTTGCTGGTTTTAATTATCATATATGCTTAAGTGTTGTATTGTGGCCATGTGTGGCATTTGCAAACTGTTTAAGTTGTGAGGAGATGTCGTTTCTGTTTTAATTGAATCTAGAAGGAACATTCGGGACGAATGTTTCTAAGAAGGGGAGAATGTTATACCCCGTAGTTCCAGAGTATGTATGTGAGGACGTACGTACATTTGTAAACCGTAATTAGGTTAAGGATGAAATTGTGAACTTTCAACGGAAAAGATTCCGAACATTCTGAAGGAAATTTTACGCTTTTAATATTTTAACCAATTATGGATTTTTCCGAGAGATGAAATATTTTGGACCAATAGGAGGGCGACATGTGTCACCCTTAGGTGGCATGTTTGGACGAAAATAGTGGGCTAGTGGCCAAGTCAAATAGTCAAGTCTTGGAAGATATTTTGTGGGCAAGTGGGAAGGGGTGCCTTGGACGTTTTCTTTGTTGCAAGTGGATAGCCACATGTCTCTTTGTTGTGGGGGACATATTTCCCAAAGTTGTGGTGGACATATGTCCCAATGTTGTGGTGGACACTTGGTGGAAGACTCCACTCACACAAGCTACCAAATCTTCACCCTCCACTTGCTTGAATCTTGGCCATTGAAGGTTCTATAAATACCCCCCTTAAGTGCAAGACTTCTTCATCCACTTAACAATTTCCAAGTCTCCAAAAATCCTTCCCCTCAGAAGTGCTCTCCCAAAACACCCTCCCCCCCTTTCTAGTTGCTTCGTCCGAAACACCCCCCCCCCCCCATTGGTAGGAAAATTGTCTTCTAGTATTGTTGCTATCCCAAATACCTTAGCCTAAATCCCTTGTTGTATTCCAAAGTTACCTCTATACTAAAAGCCCGAAAATACTACTTTATATCCTTTAGTCACAAAACGAAACCCTAGGAAAATCTTCATAGTTGGTTGAAGTATTAAGTAGAAGTTGTTTAGAAACTTCTAAGGGTTTCTTGGAGCTATCGGAGCGTGCAAATTAGGAGCTAAACGTTGTTCAGGATCGACATTTAATCTTGGATAATTTTGGGCTTATCGAGGTAATAATCTTTGTCCTTCTATTGTAATTGGAGAATACATATTGTCGTAGTTTAGAATTAAGTATAAGATATATGGAAGGATGGTATAAAAGAAGAGAATTGAATCAGACTTACATAGACGTATTTACGAGACTTGTAGAGTTGACGCAGGGAAATGCTGCCCAATTTTCCATAGAATAGAGAACCTTCTGCTTAGAATATTCTGCGAAGTAGTCTAGACGTTGATAGACGTATTTGACTATTATAGGTTGATACTCTACGCGCGACATATTCGACTTGGCAGGTGGATTGAGCCGAGGAGGTATGTGATTCTTCCTATCCTCTTGAGCATGATACTTTTGAAATATATATAGTACGGAGACGCGTACGTGTTAACTAAACTTGGTTTTACTTTGATGTCTTTTGACTTGAGTTTTAAATGATAAGAATCTTGGAAGTATTTCAAAAGAGTTATGAATCATTTTTGAAAGAAAAGTAATACTTGGTTTTAAAAGCTTAAGAGTTATACTAGCTTTATGGGAAGTTAGGTATAACGACTTAAGAAAGATAAAAGGAACGGTTTACTTATTTGTTTATGAAAGTCTTGTATTGATTTCTGAAAGTATAGTAAGATGGTTTGATAAGTAAACATGTTATGATGGTACGTGTGTTAGTGTCTTGTGATGTTTGTGTAAGGGGTTATTCTTGTTGTGCTTACGTTGTTAAACGATAAGCCCGTCAGATCGCTATTATATCACATACCGACTTGTTATGATGTCGAGACTTGCCACCTCGATGCGAGGAATACCTCATGCGGTCCACGTGACCTATGCGAGTCTGCGGGAGTTCCAGATTGATCACTCGGTGTGTTACGACGCGAGGATACCTCATGCGTCCATAGACTACGCGACTTCGGGGTCGAGGATGATGCAGCGTTAGCTACCCCGATGCGAGAATACCTCACGCGCCTATGTGGCCTATGCGATCGCGGGAGTTCGAGATTAGGCACGCATAATGATACTACGGGCGAATGGCCTTGCCCGATCATTAGCGGCCTAGAAAAGACGGTTATGTTATATCTATTTTGCTCTTGGTTACGCTGTGGCACTATATGCGATTCTTATCACACGACCGACCGGGCCTGGATCGTGCCTTAACCCGCACCCTAGTGATACAACATCGAGAAAATCAGAAATAAAAACTCATAAAAGATAAACAAGTGAAATAAGAAAATAGGCTAACCAAAACGGTTACCTTTCAGATATATAAATAAAAACTTGAATAGCATATCCCTTTACAAACCCCGCCACAACAAAGATTCATGCACTCTAAGAGTTTTATAACAACAACGACGGACAGTGGCCCCGCCATACCCCTGAATGTATAAGAACCTACACTCTCAGGGAATCATACCACAAGATAAGCCTCCGGAGAAACGGAGCTTCCCAAAACGCTGAACTGTGATCCTATGAGCGAGGATCAACAACTGGTGTACCTCTACCTGCGGCATGAACGCACTTCGAAGGAGGTCGATAACAGTACCAAGTATGTGAAATCAGAAGTAATCAAATAAAATCATAACATTTTTAAAACCAATTACAAATACGTCATTTAACAACCAATTTAATCGCATATAGTGCCACAAACATAAACAAGAGCAAAATAGATATAACGTAACTGGTCTTTTCTAGGCCGCTAATGATCGAAGCAAGGCCAATCGCCCATAGTATCATTATGCGAGCCTAATCCTGGAACTCCCGCAGTCCGCATAGACCACCTAGGTCCGCATGAGGTATTCCTCGCATCGGGGGTAGCTAACCCGCGGCATCATCCTGGACCCCCGAAGTCCGCATAGTCACCTGGACCGCATGAGGTATTCCTCGACGGGCGCAACACACCCGGAGTGATCAATCCTGGAACTCCCGCAGCTCCGCATAGGTCGCATGGACCCGCATGAGGTATTCCTCGCATCGAGGGTGGCAAATCCTCGGCATCATAACAAGTCAGGGGGGTATGTGATATAATACCAGTACAACGGGCTTATCGTTTAACAACGTAAGCACAACAAGAATAACCCCCTTACACAAACATCACAAGACACTAACACACGTAGCATCATAACATGTTTACTTATCAAACCAACAAGAAAGTATTACAAGGCTATCACAAGCCAACATAGTCAAGTTACTCACACAAAAGTCACACGATACCCGTAGTATCAAAATAGAGTAACTATCTTTTAAGTAAACCAAAACAATTTCCATACCTTCTTTTTAAACCAATCTTAAGACAAAAGCATGCCTTCCTTTTTTAAACCATTTTAAGACAAAACCATGCCTTCCTTTAAAACAAAGACACTTTTTTCCTTTTAAAGTCAAGTAGCAATATACTTTTTAAACCAAGTGTCTTACTCTTTTAAAAACAAGTAACCTATACCTTTTAAATCAAGTTACTTCTCCTTTCCCAAAATCAAGTTGTTTATAAGTCAAGTCTCTTTACTTTCAAAAGTCAGGCTCTTAATCTTTAAATCATATCTTTTAAGGAAACCAACCTCCAGCCTTTAAATGTCAAGTTATCATTTTAAATCCAATGATAAAACCATTCTTTTGTTTTTATAAAATCGTTATAAATAACTTCTCATAAAGCTATTATAACACTTTATGTTTTAAACCAACCAAGGACAACTATTCACATTTTCGAAATCAAGATAACTTTATTCTTTAAAAGACCACACACCCATTACTTATGAGTGAGGTTTTACAACTTTTTAACATAATTCAAGTCCTTAATATTTCATAACAAGTCACTTAACTTTGGAATCAAGTCAAGGACACAAAAGGAAAATCAAATTCCTTTAAACACACGTGCGTCTACCGCACTATATATATTTCACAAATATCATGCTAGAAAGGATAGGAAGAGGTTCACATACCTCGCGACGATTATCGACAATTAGCAAAATGCTCCAAAGTACTATAACCCTGCTAGCCTTTTCCACCCTTCAAGTAGAATATGCTACTCGTAGTACTTCAACCTATAATGGCCATAAAACGTTTATCAACTTCCCGATCTCTTGGTAGCACAATTCCAAGCACAAGGTCATTATTCTACGGAAAATTCGGCAGCACCTCCCCCCCGTAACCACATAAATCTCCTCCTCTATCAAGGCCCGCTACCCATCCAACAACTCCAAGGGGGGGGGGGGGGGGTTACACGTCTAACCGGACGTGTACAATTCTACTCCACAATCCCATGGTCCTTGGGAGTGACAAGCCATCTCATTTAAGGCGCCTTCGAAATTCGATTTCGGTGTGAACCGGTTTTGACAATAGCCCGCCTCATTCAATGGGTGCTACAATCGAAATTGCTCATATTCCAACGGATCTTGGTAAGGAAAAAGCTGCGGAAGTTGAGAGGTTTTCTCTCCAAAAGATGCCTATTAACTCAAAACTTTTAATTGGCATGGGGAATGTAGAGTCATCTCGTTTTAATGAACTTCATTACTCGATTTGGGGGGAAACCGGTGTTGCCAAAACCGAGAGCCATAGGAACTCTAATGCATTAATTGATAATGTATTAATACAACAAAAGACTTTTGGGACACCAATTCCCAATGATACACGTTTTTTGACTTCATTTGCGGAAACCAACACTTTTCATGGTGGCCCCTATACGATTAGAAGTGCTATGGGTATCATGAATACGCCGAGGGTGTACATGCAAACACCACTTTGTGCGGGTCATGATGGATGGCCAGAAGTTACTTCAAGGAAGAATTGTATCAAGTACAAAGCCTAGCAGCAATTTTGAGAAGTGAAAAGAGTATTTCAACTTTCCAAGATTGAGTTTATGATTTAATCCTCCCCGTAACGTCACCGTTGTGTGAACGCCCATCCCCACTCTTTCATTTCGTGTTTATGCTTACGTTGAGGATTGAGAACCTCAACGATCGATCAGAGCTCCTGTTCTTTCGTTTGTTCTTTTATAATATTTGCATTTACGGAAAAAAAGTCTATCAGAATACACCCAATGTAAATACAGTTCAATTCTTATCAATATCATTCTATATATAGTATACTCAACTATACATTACTACAACATGTAATCTCCAATTACAATAGGGGGATAAAGATCATTACCTCGATAAGCCCAAAATTATCCAAGATTTATAAGTCGATCCTGAGCAACGTTTAGCTCCAATTCCTTACGCTCCAACCCGCTCCAAGCAACCCTTAGAAGTTTCTAAACAACTTCTCTTAACACTTCATCTAAGCTATGAAGATTTTTCTAGGGCTTCATTTTACGACTATTGAAATAAAGTAGTATTTTCGGGCTCTTAGTATAAAGATAACTTTGGAATACAACAAGGGATTTAGGCTAAGGTATTTGGAATAACAACAATACTTGAAGAAATTCTTTCACAAGAGGCGGGGTGTGTGGGACGAGAACCTCAACAAGGGGGAGTATTTTTGTGACTTAGAAATATTTAGTAAGTGATGAAGAAGCCTTGCAACATAAGGGGTATTTATAGAGAAATCAAGGGCTACGATTAAAGCAAGTGTATGGTGAGGATTTGGTCCAAGTGGGAGTGGAGTCTTCCAACCAAGTGTCCACCACAACAATGGGACATATGTCCACCACAAAAATGGGACATATGTCCACCACAAAAATGGGACAAGTGGCTTGCCACTTGTCCACAAAAACGTCCAACCACATGTCCTCTAGCCATTCGGCCAACATGGCCCCATGGGGGTGACACGTGTCGCCCCCCTACTCGTAGAAAATATTTCATCTTCCGAAAATATCCGCAATGCCAAAAATCCGAAAATAAAGTGGGCCCTACAAAATCGTAAATTTTTCCCCGTGGGCCCCACGTGACCAATTCCGGAAATAAAATTCCATAATTCTCAAATATTCCGAAAAGTCCGAATACCAAATCTGGGAATCCAATTCCCATTAACGAACCTTTTTCCTTCACAAAATTCGGAAACTTTTCCGTCGAAAAATCACATCTTTCTTCCTTTCCAATTTTAATGTCGTATTCTCATACGTACGTCCTCATATACATACTCTGGAACTACGGGGTGTAACATTCTCCCCCCCTTAGAAACATTCGTCCCGAATGTTCCTTCTAAGTCTCTAAACACACATGCGTCGGTATAGTCTTCACTACTATACTTACAAGACCAATTATGTCACACCTGGCCATAATACCACATACGCGCAAAAACTCACATCCAAGCCAACGAAGAATCATCTCTAAAGCGTATAACAATACTATTAGCTCCACCCATGGTCCGAAGGATACTTTCTTCGCACCTTTACTTTATAATAAGGACACTTCCATCTTCTTAACACATCTACGCCTCTTTTCTTACTCGTCGTACCCTCCCCGTACACTCGAACTCTTCCTACTATACGTACCACATTTCTGTCATTGCTTCAGTTTTCAAAAATCTCGGGGTTACTATCTCCAACTTGGTCATCATTAACTGGGAACACTCTGAATGGATCTCCGATACTCTTCCGAAACATAGCAACATGGAATACCGGACGTACTGCCTCCTAAGTCGGACGGCAGTGCTAACTTATAGGCAACCTGGCCTATTCTACAACGATCTGAAAGGCCCAAAGTACCCCGGGCTAAGTTTCCCCTGCTTTCCAAATCTCGTCACACCCTTCCGGGGTGGTACCTTCAAGAAGACCCACCGTCAACCTGAACTCCAAGTGTCGACGCCGATTATCCGCACGACTTCTGTTGACTCTGAGCTGCTAATAACCTCTTCTGGATAAGCTTCACCTTACCCACATCCTGCTGAATCAAGTATGGACCAACTATCTGAACCTTGCCAACATCGAACCAATCGACCGGCAACCTACACTCCCGCCCATACAAGGCTTCATAAGGCGACATCCGAATACTGAAATGGTAGCTATTATAATGCTCACTCAACAAGAGGCAAATAATCCTTACAGCTACCCCTGAAATCAAAACACCGGCCCGTAACCTATCCTCAAATGTCTGGATAAAACGCGCTGTTTGTCTGTCGGCCCGAGGGTGAATGCAATACCGAGACTCACCTGAGTCCCTAACCCCGCCTGGTAAAACCTCCAGAAACAAAAGAAATAGCCGAAAACTGTGATCCACTGCCTGTCATAAAAAGTAGGAATCCCGTGCAGCCTTACAACCTCCCTGATACATAACATCTCGCATAACCCTCCGCCGAGTAAGCAGTCCTAACTGAAAGACAAGATGGGCTGACCTCATCGGCCCGACTACGGGTCGAACGCATCTACGAACTCGTACGACGATTAACTAAACTTGGGCCTTGCATCATCGAGACCCTATCACATAGCGGGATCACTACCAACTGACATCACCCCATTCCATACTACCGGTTGACCCGAAAAGAGTCCAAAACCCGACCCACTTCGTACCAAACTCTTGTTCCCGATCCGGAACAATCTCACTATTCAAGTCATGAGCACCTAGTGGTCTTCTAAGCTCACTACCCACTTCCATTTCACACCACTCATGGACTTATCACCTGAATAAACTCCACGTACACAATGTACACCGACAACGATCAAACGTACAATCCTTTACTCAAGACGGCCTTGCATCTAAGGTCTCCACGTGTAATATTCTAAGGCTCACACCTACCATGTCCCCATACTTACCTTTCCAACTACCTCTATTTTTTAATCTCAACTAACACAATGCTATAGCGCCCCACATGTATCTACCATAATGACATAAATAAGTCTCTTAAGGGCTGAAGATATCTCTGTAACTACTGCCTCACTTTCCCTTTGTCGTTCTAATCAAATCCTGCTCTGCTGGGCGCATAACTACAGAAGGTGATGAACCAGCCACTGATCCCGAAGGCTGAGTCGTAACATCCGCGCCACCTCTGGTCGGACAATTTCTCGCAAAATGGCCCTGCTGGCCGCAAGCCTAACAAGCTATCTAAGTAGTACGACACTCCCCATAAGAACACCTACCACAACGGCCATACCGAGGTGGGGGTGGCCTCCTCTGGCTAACACCCCTTCCTTTCCGAACCACTTAATCCGCAACTGACTTGGTAGGCTAAGTCGTCCCACCTGTATCCCCCCTACTAGGACATTCTCTCCTCACATGGCCCTGACGGCCGCTGGTAAAACAAGCACCCGTAAAAAGACGACATTCCCCGGGATGACGCCTACCACATAGTGAACACTGAGGGAAAACCGAATCTGGCTGGCTAGAACCTATGTAAATCTGTGAACCAGAAACCCTGGAGTTCTGACCAACTCCTGCATACCCCGAACGTCCTGAAGCCTGTGGAGGACCACTCTGTACTGGCGGAGGCGCATAACCAGTCTGCTGCTGAGAAGATCCGCCTCGAAAGTTACCAAAGGACCCTGCTGTTCTGGCCCTCCTCTGCTGATCTTGGTTAATCCGTCGATCTCTACGTTCCTCAGTCTGCTGCGCATAAGCCTGTATGCGGGCAATGTCCATGTCTGACTGAAGAGTTACTCTTGTACAACTCTCTGCTAGATAATCGTCAAGTCCTGTGACATATCGGTGCACTCTATCCTCCATGTCTGCCACTAAAGCGGGGACATAACGAGCCAATGAGTCAAACTCTATACTGTATTCCCGAACCGTCCGCCCGTTCTGCCTTAACATCATAAATCTATCTGCCCGAGCTCTCCTCATCTGCGAGGGCAAGAAGCGTGTAGGAAATGCCTCTAAGGTCTTGATCACTTTCATGATCCGCTGCAACTGTCGAATAAACTCCTGAGGATCTTCCTCAGTTCTCAATCCATAGAACTCGTGGATCAGAACTCAAGAAGTCCCAAGTCTCAAAACTATCGGATCTGTGGTGAACTCTCGTGCTGCCGGAACCTCCGATTGCTCGCCTCATTCCTAGCCACAAGTCCGGCTAGTAATCGCCATCTCTTGTAACTCGTATCCTCGGCTCCGGTCGGAATCAAGACTCAGTATCGTGGTCTCGGCTAGCCATCGCGCTTCGCTCTAAACTCTCTCGGGCTAGCGGCGTCGCAGAACTCCCGAATGAAGCACTATCTCGTAATGACCGGGCTGTGCCTCGTAACCTCTCAGATTCTACTCGCCTCCTCTGCTACCTTGCCCTTCTGGGCTCTGGTTGCCTTGCGTAGAGGCATAACTAGCACAAACGAATACGCCAGAGGGAGTCCAACTTATAACACAACTCTAAGGCACGATCTCAGAGTGAGAAGAGGAAACCAATCCTAAATATCCTGCAGCCTCCTGATTATAGGTGTGGTGCACAACACGCCGATAATCAAGACTCTACTAGATACGGTCTGTAGACACTTTCCGAGGATTAACTGCTCTGATACCACTTTTGTCACGACCCGACCCCGGGCTCGTGACTGGTGCCTTACCCCGGGCATCCTAGTGATACAATATCAGAGAAAATCAGCGGAAATAAAAACTCATAAAAGATAAACAGTGAAATAAGAAAATAGGCTAACCAAAACGGTTACCTTTCTGTATATATAAATAAAAATTTGAACAGTTACATCCCTTTTACAAACCCTGCCCACAACAAGATTACATGCACTCTAAGAGTTTTATAACAACAACGACGGACAGAGGCCGCCATACCCCTGAATGTATAAGAACCTACACTATCAGGGAATCATACCACAAGATAAGCCTCCGGAGAAACGGAGCTTCCCAAAACGCTGAACTGTGATCCTATGAGCGAGGATCAACAACTGGTGTACCTCTACCTGTGGCATGAACGCAGCCCCCCGAAGGAGGTCAGTACAACAGGTACCAAGTATGTGAAACTGTAAAGTACTGAAATAAAATCATAACATTTTTAAAACCAATTACAAATACGTACGAACAACCAATTTAACTGCACATAGTGCCACAGCATAAACAAGAGCAAAATAGATATAACGTAACTGGTCTTTTCTAGGCCGCTAATGATCGAAGCAAGGCCAATCGCCCATAGTATCATTATGCGAGCCTAATCCTGGAACTCCCGCAGTCCGCATAGACCACCTAGGTCCGCATGAGGTATTCCTCGCATCGGGGGTAGCTAACCCGCGGCATCATCCTGGACCCCCGAAGTCCGCATAGTCACCTGGACCGCATGAGGTATTCCTCGCATCGGCGTAACACACCCGGAGTGATCAATCCTGGAACTCCCGCAGCTCCGCATAGGTCGCATGGACCCGCATGAGGTATTCCTCGCATCGAGGGTGGCAAATCCTCGGCATCATAACAAGTCAGGGGGTATGTGATATAATACCAGTACAACGGGCTTATCGTTTAACAACGTAAGCACAACAAGAATAACCCCCTTACACAAACATCACAAGACACTAACACACGTAGCATCATAACATGTTTACTTATCAAACCAACAAGAAAGTATTACAAGGCTATCACAAGCCAACATAGTCAAGTTACTCACACAAAAATCACACGATACCCGTAGTATCAAAATAGAGTAACTATCTTTTAAGTAAACCAAAACAATTTCCATACCTTCTTTTTAAACCAATCTTAAGACAAAAGCATGCCTTCCTTTTTTAAACCATTTTAAGACAAAACCATGCCTTCCTTTAAAACAAAGACACTTTTTTCCTTTTAAAGTCAAGTATCAATATACTTTTTAAACCAAGTGTCTTACTCTTTAAAAACAAGTAACCTATACCTTTTAAATCAAGTTACTTCTCCTTTCCCAAAATCAAGTTGTTTATAAGTCAAGTCTCTTTACTTTCAAAAGTCAGGCTCTTAATCTTTAAATCATATCTTTTAAGGAAACCAACCTCCAGCCTTTAAATGTCAAGTTATCATTTTAAATCCAATGATAAAACCATTCTTTTGTTTTTATAAAATCGTTATAAATAACTTCTCATAAAGCTATTATAACACTTTATGTTTTAAACCAACCAAGGACAACTATTCTCATTTTCGAAATCAAGATAACTTTATTCTTTAAAAGACCACACACCCATTACTTATGAGTGAGGTTTTACAACTTTTTAACATAATTCAAGTCCTTAATATTTCATAACAAGTCACTTAACTTTGGAATCAAGTCAAGGACACAAAAGGAAAATCAAATTCCTTTAAACACACGTGCGTCTACCGCACTATATATATTTCACAAATATCATGCTAGAAAGGATAGGAAGAGGTTCACATACCTCGCGACGATTATCGACAATTAGCAAAATGCTCCAAAGTACTATAACCCTGCTAGCCTTTTCCACCCTTCAAGTAGAATATGCTACTCGTAGTACTTCAACCTATAATGGCCATAAAACGTTTATCAACTTCCCGATCTCTTGGTAGCACAATTCCAAGCACAAGGTCATTATTCTACGAAAAATTCGGCAGCACCTCCCCCCCCGTAACCACATAAATCTCCTCCTCTATCAAGGCCCGCTACCCAGCCAACAACTCCAAGGGGGGGGGGGTTACATGTCTAACCGGACGTGTACAATTCTACTCCACAATAATACTACAAGTCTACTGTAAATACAGTCCAATGTAAATACAGTTCAATTCTTATCAATAATCATTCTATATATAGTATACTCAACTATACTCCAATTACAATAGGGGGATAAAGATCATTACCTCGATAAGCCCAAAAGTATCCAAGATTTATAAGTCGATCCTGAGCAACGTTTAGCTCCAATTCCTTACGCTCCAACCCGCTCCAAGCAACCCTTAGAAGTTTCTAAACAACTTCTCTTAACACTTCATCTAAGCTATGAAGATTTTTCTAGGGCTTCATTTTACGACTATTGAAATAAAGTAGTATTTTCGGGCTCTTAGTATAAAGATAACTTTGGAATACAACAAGGGATTTAGGCTAAGGTATTTGGAATAACAACAATACTTGAAGAAATTCTTTCACAAGAGGGGGGGGGGTGTGTGGGACAAGAACCTCAACAAGGGGGAGTATTTTTGTGACTTAGAAATATTTAGTAAGTGATGAAGAAGTCTTGCAACATAAGGGGTATTTATAGAGAAATCTAGGGCTAGGATTAAAGCAAGTGTATGGTGAGGATTTGGTCCAAGTGGGAGTGGAGTCTTCCAACCAAGTGTCCACCACAACAATGGGACATATGTCCACCACAAAAATGGGACATATGTCCACCACAAAAATGGGACAAGTGGCTTGCCACTTGTCCACAAAAACGTCCAACCACACGTCCTCTAGCCATTCGGCCAACATGGCCCAATGGGGGTGACACGTGTCGTCCCCCTACTCGTCCAAAATATTTCATCTTCCGAAAATATCCGCAATGCCAAAAATCCGAAAATAAAGTGGGCCCCACAAAACCGTAAATTTTTCCCCGTGGGCCCCACGTGACCAATTCCGGAAATAAAATTCCATAATTCTCAAATATTCCAAAAAGTCCGAATACCAAATCTGGGAATCCAATTCCCATTAACGAACCTTTTTCCTTCACAAAATTCGGAAACTTTTCCGTCGAAAAATCACATCTTTCTTCCTTTCCAATTATAATGTCGTATTCTCATACGTACGTCCTCATATACATACTCTGGAACTACGGGGTGTAACAGTTACATTGGTTGTTTCGTACATATTTGTAAAATTGGTTTTAAAATGATATGATTTCATTTAAGTACTTTACAGTTTCACATACTTGGTACTCGCCAGATCGACTTCTCGTGCGTTCACGCCGCAGTAGGTACTCTGTTGTTGATCCCGCTCCTAGGATCACCGTTTACGCTTTGGGAAAGCCCCTTTCTCCGAGGCTTATCGTTTGGGTATGATCTCATTGTCATTATAGCTTTATGTACATTCGAGGTATGGCGGGCCTGTCCCGCCATAGTTGTTACATTCTGAAGTGCAGTAGTCCTGTTGTTAATTGGGATGTAACTGTTCACTCTTGATGTATATATACATGCCGAAAGGCAATCTTTTCTTGGATAAACTGTGTCTCATTTTACATATGTTTCATGTCTTGTTTTTATATTCCGCTGGTTACTCTGATGTATGTCTACTTGGGTGCCCGGGTAAGGCACCAGTCACGGGCCCGGGATCGGGTCGTGACACACTTGACACCCTCTTATTGGTCCAAGTGTTGCCTCCTCAGATATTTTTGGGAAAATATCTCCATAAAAACGTGGACCCCTCAAAATTGTGAAATTTTCGGCGGGCCCCATATTATTAGATCCGATCCTTCATAATCATATACTAATCCCACAAATCAAATTCCAAGTTATTAACGTTTTCCTTCACAATGTTCCGAAATTATTCCTTCAGAAAAAGAAATTTTTCTTTCGCTCCAAAATTCAAATTTTATTTCCTTAAGTATGTTCTTGTCACGACCCGAACCGGGGCCCGTGACTGGTGCCTTACCCCGGGCACCCTCGTGATACAACATCAGAGAAAATCGGCGGAAATAAAAACATAAACATGAAACAAGAGACATGATAAATAAACAGGCCAACCAAAACAGTTGCCTTCTGTATATATACATAAAAACCCGAACAGTTATCCTTTTTACAACTCGCCACAACAAGATTACATGCACTTCTAAGAAGTGACAACAACTATGACGGGACAAGGCCCCGCCATACCCACGAATGTACAAGAACCTGCTGCACTGTGGTAACATACCAAAAGATAAGCCTCCAAGAAACGGGGCTTCCTAACACGCCGAATCGTGATCCATGGCGAGGATCCACAACCGATGTACCTCTACTGCGGCATGAACGCAGCCCAAGGAGGTCGATAACAGTACCAAGTATGTGAAATCAAAATATCAGAAATGAAATCATAACACTATATAAACAGAGACATGTATGATAACCAAACTACACTCATAACATAAAAGGTCATGTCAAGTCGGGGACTCACGCCCTCAAAGTCATCCCTCATGCCCGTGGAACTCCTTCCTCACTGCCGGCAGTCTAGGTACAAACCATGTGATACGTATAACATGTCTCGGCCCATCTCATGGACCCAGTATAGAAATGTGTGGAATACATTCCCGGTTCATCTCATGAACTCGGTAGTCGGATGGAATACATTCCCGGTCCATCCCATGGACGCGGTAGTCGAGTGAAATACATTCCCGGTTCATCCCATGAACTCGGTAGTCGGATGGAATACATTCCCGGTCCATCCCATGGACGCGGTAGTCGAGTGAAATACATTCCCGGTTCATCCCATGAACGCGGTAGTCGGGTGAAATACATTCCCGGTTCATCCCATGAACCGGTAGTCGAGTAAAATACAGTACTTGCACAACAAGGCTATCACACGCAAACATAGGCAAGTTACACACAACTTAAGGTACTATCATTTTATGCCAAAATCCCGGTTCTGACCCTAAAGTATTACATACATTAACTCTTTTAAAAAGATACGTTTCTTTCACAAAAGTCACACAATGTTCGTAGTATAAAATAGAGTGACTATCTTTTAAGTAAACCAAAACACTTCCCTTGTAAAATCAAGTAACACATTATTTTCCAAACGTTCAAGTTTGCCTAATTTCAAATGCTCGCGTTTCTCATTTTCGAAAGGTTTCGTAGTTCATAGTTTTAATCACTTAAGAATATAATTCTCCTTTAAAACAAATTTGAGAAACATATGCCTTATGTGTGAGTAGGTTGTTCTTGTCTATTACAATCTTATAAAAGCAGCCATGATCTAGGAAATGTAATATCATTTTGTCTCATCTTAGCTTCTATGCAGATGGAGGTTTCTACTGGTTTTAATAACAATTAGTCAATACATTTCCTTTAGTAACGCTGCAATGGTTTGTTCGATACTTAATCTCATTTCCGAAATCAGTAAAACATTATTCTTTAAAACCAACTACTCATTACTCGCGAATGAGGTTTTTACAACATTTTAACAAAATTCATAACAAGTCAAACTAAGTCAAGTCTCTTATCTTTCAAGATCAAGTCTCTTAACTTTCAAAATCAAGTCGTGTATAAGTCAAGTCTCTTATCTTTCAAGATCAAGTCTCTTAACTTTCAAAATCAATAAACCATTCTTTTACCTACATAAAGTCGTTATAACTAACTTCCCATAAAGCTATTATAACACCCTATGTTTTAAACCAACCAAATCACTTAGCACACGTGACGCCTACCGTACTACATAGTTCACAACAATCATGCTAGAAAAGATAGGAAGAGGTTCACATACCTCGACGATTATCGACGAATAGCAAAACGCTCAAGTACTTCAACCCGTCGGCTACTCCTAAGCCAAGTAGATCACGCCACACGTAGTACTCCACTCCTAAAAGGGTCATAGTACTTTTATCAAACCTTTCTCACCATTGAAGACTTATACCAATAAAAGCCCTCTAATTCTACGGAAAATTCAAGACTTCCGCTTTTACTCACTTTTCCATCTTTCTCCAAGGCCGAATAACTGTAATATATATACCATATATATATATATAAGGCGTAATAATTAAACAACATAAAGAAGGGATTACACGCCAAACGGTAACGCGTTTACTATCACGCCTTCATAACAATACAATAATTAAAAAGGGATCACACGCCCAAACTAACGCGATTGAACAATCTTCCCTTAATGTAAATGTAAGTACATCCAAAGTAAATCGCCCAAAGTAAATACAGTCTAAGTTGGGGTCCTTGGCCAACTTTGTCCATTTTACTTATCCAATTACTTCATTAGTCATCCAACTTATATTCCATCTTAATATAAGTTATAGTTACTTTGTTAATTACTTCTTCACAAGTAAGATACGTTTTTACCATTTTAATGGCAAACGGCCAATCCTTTCTTTTAACAAGTTAACAAGATCCAACTCTTCCAAACTTTACTCCATATATTATATACTCCATAATATACTTATAATATATGTATAATGACCAATTCACAAAGAGGTTAAGGTTTACTACCTCAAATAGCCCAAAATTATCCAAGAACTTAATGTCGCTCCAAGCAAGTCTTAGGTCCAAATCTTTACGTTCCAATCCGCTACAAGCAACCCATAGAAGCTCCTAACCAACTTCTCTTCAAGAACCAACTCCAAAAAGTGAAGAACACTAGGGTTCCAATTTTAGCAAGTTTCGGCCAAGGCAAACTAAAAAGGCTAGGGGTGTGAAATCTTTTCCAACTTTTGGTACACAATCTTCCTAACACCTTAGGGAAGAACACTTGAGAGTTTAAGAATTGTTGGACAAATGTTGCTCAAGAATTGGCACCATGGCCGAGAGCTCAAGGTCAAGGGAGGGAGGGTTTTCTCAAGTCTTGAAATATCTAAGTGTGCAAGATTTCATCAACTAAGGGTGCATATATAGGACAACCAAGGGCTAGGATGAAGGCAAGTGTGTGGTTGAGATTGGGGACAAGTGTGTGTGGGTCCCACAAGCCACTTGTCCACACAAAAATATCTAGCAAGACTTGGCCACTTGTCTAGCTAATTTTGGCCAAGGGCCACCTAGGGGGTGACACGTGTCGCCCTCCTACTCGTCCAAAATATTTCATCTCCCGAAAATATCAATAATGGCCAAAATCTCAAAAACAAAGCGGGCCCCACAAAACCGTAAATTTCACCCGTGGGCCCCACGTGACCATTTTCGGAAATAAAATTCCATAATTCTCAAATATTCTAAGAAGTCTGAATACCAAATCTGGGAATCCAATTCCCATTAACGAACCTTTTCCTTTACAAAAACCGGAAACTTTTCCGTCGAAAAATCACATCTTTCTTTCTTTCCAAAAATTTCTGCCGTATTCTCGTACGTACGTCCTCGCATACATACACTGGAACTACGGGGTGTAACATTCTTCCCCCCTTAGAAACATTCGTCCCGAATGTTCATTCTAAGTCTCCAAACGTACTTGCGTCGGTATAGTCTTCACTACTATACTTACAAAACCGATCATGCCACCAATGGCCAGAATATAACATGTGCGCAAAACTCAAATCCAAGCCAACGAGGAATCATTTCTAATCTCACAACAGCTCCCACTAGCTTCAATTTACTCTAAGGCCATTCCCGGCCTTCACGATCTGATTCTGGTTGAACGCATCCACGAACTCGTACGATGGTTACCTAAACTTGGGCCTAGCACCCTCGTGACCCTACCACCGCGGACCACCTCGAATCGACTTACCTTGTCGGGCTGCGGGTTGATCCGCAAATGGCCCTCAACCCGACCCCTAAACGCGCCACCTCTTGTTCCCCGATCCGGAACAATCTCACTAATCAAGTTACGCAAACCTAGTGGTCTTCTTATCATAACTATCCTTATATAATTCACACCACTCGGGGACTTATCACACAATTTTTTTACCCCTCGTATACTATGCACTCCGACAAAGGTCAATCGTAAACAAATCTTTTACTCAAGACGGCCTCGCATCTAAGGTCTCCACTTATAATATTCTAAGGTTCACACCTTCCATGACCCCAAACTTACCTCTTCAACTAGTCATGTTCTATAAGTTATACTTAACACAATGTTATCCGTATAGCACTTCACACGTACCCACCATAACAACATAACCAAGTCTCTTAAAGGCTAAAGATATCTCTGCCACTACTGCCTCACTTTCCCCTTGTCGTTCTAACCATAATCCTGCCCTGCAGGGCGCCTAGCTATATAAGGCGATGAACCAGCCACCGATCCCGGCGTGAGTCTCTACATCCGTATACTCTAATCGGACAAACTCTCACCAAATGGTCCTACCGCCGCAAGCATAACAATCTCCCAAATCGGCATGACACTCGAGGATCATCCTCGCCTTCCGCCGTGGATCCGAGGCTCGGTATCGTGGCCTCGTGAAACCGCTGCCGCTCTAAACTCACTGGGCTAGCGGTGTCATAAAACTCGTCGTCTAAAGTACTATCTCAGGTAATGACCGGGCACGTGCCTCGTAACCTTCTGTGTTCTACTCGTAGCTCCCTCTGCTGTCTTGCCCATCAGGGCTCAGGCTGCCTTTCGCAGAGGCATAACTGGTACAAACGAATACGTCCGAGGGAGTCCAACTTATAACACAGCTCTAAGGCACGATCTCAGAGTGAGAAGAATAGAAACCAATCCTAAATGTCCTGCAGCCTCCTGATTATAGATGTGGTGCACAACACACCGATAATCAAGAGACTCTACTAGACACGGTCTGTAGACACTTTCCGAGGACTACTGCTCTGATACCACTTTTGTCACGACCAACCGGACCGTGGATCGTGCCTTACCTCGCACCCTCGTGATACAACATCGAGAAAATCGCGGAAATAAAAACATAAACATGAAACAAGAGACATGATAAATAAACAGCAACCAAAACATTTGCTTCAGATATATACATAAAAACCCAACAGTTATCCTTTTACAACTCGCCACAACAAGCATTACATGCACTTAAGAAGTGATAATAACTATGACGGACAGGGGCCCCGCCATACCACGAATGTACAAGAACCTGCTGCACTGTGGTAACATACCAAAAGATAAGCCTCAAGAAACGGGGCTTCCCAACACGAATCGTGATCCTATGGCGAGGATCCACAACCGATGTACCTCTACTGCGGCATGAACGCAGCCAAGGAGGTCGATAACAAGTACCAAGTATGTGAAATCAAAATATCAGAATGAAATCATAACGATCATATAAAACAGGAGACATGTATGATAACCAAACTACAGCTCATAACATAAAAGCAGTCATGTCAAGTCAGGGACTCACGCCCTCAAAGTCATCCCTCATGCCCGTGGAACTCCTTCCTCACTGCCGGCAGTCTAGGTACAAACCATGTGATACGATAACATGTCTCGCCCATCTCATGGACCCAGTATAGAAACGTGTGGAATACATTCCCGGTTCATCTCATGAACTCGGTAGTCGGATGGAATACATTCCCGGTCCATCCCATGGACGCGGTAGTCGAGTGAAATACATTCCCGGTTCATCCCATGAACTCGGTAGTCGGATGGAATACATTCGGCCCATCCATGGATGCGTGGTCGAGTGAAATACATTCTGTTCATCCCATGAACGCGGTAGTCGGGTGAAATACATTCGGTTCATCCTATGAACCTAAGAGTCGAGTAAAATACAAGATTTGCACAACAAGGCTATCACACGCAAACATAGGCAAGTTACACACAACTTAAGGTACTATCATTTTATGCCAAAATCCTGTTCGACCTAAAGTATTACATACATTAACTCTTTTAAAAAGATACATTTCTTTCACAAAAGTCACACAATGTTCGTAGTATAAAATAGAGTGACTATCTTTTAAGTAAACCAAAACACTTCCCTTGTAAAATCAAGTAACACATTATTTTCCAAACGCTCAAGTTTGCCTAATTTCAAATGCTCGCTTTCATTTTCGAAAGGTTTCAGAGTTCATAGTTTTAATCACTTAAGAATATAATTCTCCTTTAAAACAAATTTGAGAAACATATGCCTTATGTGTGAGTAGGTTGTTCTTGTCTATTACAATCTTATAAACGCAAGCCATGATCTAGAAAATGTAATATCATTTTGTCTCATCTTAGCTTCTATGCAGATGGAGGTTTCTACTGGTTTTAATAACAATTAGTCAATACATTTCCTTTAGTAACGCTGCAATGGTTTGTTCGATACTTAATCTCATTTCCGAAATCAGTAAAACATTATTCTTTTAAAACCAACTACTCATTACTCGCGAATGAGGTTTTTACAACATTTTAACAAAATTCATAACAAGTCAAACTAAGTCAAGTCTCTTATCTTTCAAGATCAAGTCTCTTAACTTTCAAAATCAAGTCGTGTATAAGTCAAGTCTCTTATCTTTCAAGATCAAGTCTCTTAACTTTCAAAATCAATAAACCATTCTTTTACCTACATAAAGTCGTTATAACTAACTTCCCATAAAGCTATTATAACACCCTATGTTTTAAACCAACCAAATCACTTAGCACATGTACGTCTACCGTACTACATAGTTCACAACAATCATGCTAGAAAAGATAGGAAGAGGTTCACATACCTCGCGACGATTATCGACGAATAGCAAAACGCTCCAAGTACTTCAACCCGTCGGCTACTCCTTAAGCCAAGTAGATCACGCCACATGTAGTACTCCACTCCTAAAAGGGTCATAGTACTTTTATCAAACCTTTCTCACCATTGAAGACTTATACCAATAAAAAGCCCTCTAATTCTACGGAAAATTCGGCAGCACTTCCCCCGTTTTTACTCACTTTTCCATCTTTCTCCAAGGCCCGAATAACCGTAATATATATACCATATATATATATATAAGGCGTAATAATTAAAAAACATAAAGAAGGGGATTACACGCCCAAACGGTAACGCGGTTTACTATCACGCCTCCATAACAACAATAAGTAAAAGAAGGGGATTACGCGCCAACCGTAACGCGTTTACTATCACGCCTTCATAACAATACAATAATTAAAAGGGGATCACACGCCCAAACGAACGTGATTGAACAATCTTCCCTTAATGTAAATGTAAGTACACCAAAGTAACATCGCCCAAAGTAAATACCTCTTAAGTTGGGGTCCTTGGCCAACTTTGTCCATTTTACTTATCCAATTACTTCATTAGTCATCCAACTTATATTCCATCTTAATATAAGTTATAGTTACTTTGTTAATTACTTCTTCACAAGTAAGATACGTTTTTACCATTTTAATGGCAAACGGCCAATCCTTTCTTTTAACAAGTTAACAAGATCCAACTCTTCCAAACTTTACTCCATATATTATATACTCCATAATATACTTATAATATATGTATAATGACCAATTCACAAAGAGGTTAAGGTTTACTACCTCAAATAGCCCAAAATTATCCAAGAACTTAATGTCGCTCCAAGCAAGTCTTAGCTCCAAATTTTTACGTTCCAATCCGCTACAAGCAACCCATAGAAGCTCCTAACCAACTTCTCTTCAAGAACCAACTCCAAAAAGTGAATAACACTAGGGTTCCAATCTTAGCAAGTTTCGGCCAAGGCAAACTAAAAAGGCTAGGGGTGTGAAATCTTTTCCAACTTTTGGTACACAATCTTCCTAACACCTTAGGGAAGAACACTTGAGAGTTTAAGAATTGTTGGACAAATGTTGTTCAAGAATTGGCACCATGGTCGAGAGCTCAAGGTCAAGGGAGGGAGGGTTTTCTCAAGTCTTGAAATATCTAAGTGTGCAAGATTTCATCAACTAAGGGTGCATATATAGGACAACCAAGGGCTAGGATGAAGGCAAGTGTGTGGTTGAGATTGGGGACAAGTGTGTGTGGGTCCCACAAGCCACTTGTCCACACAAAAATATCTAGCAAGACTTGGCCACTTGTCTAGCTAATTTCGGCCAAGGGCCACCTAGGGGGGTGACACGTGTCGCCCTCCTACTCGTCCAAAATATTTCATCTCCCGAAAATATCAATAATGGCCAAAATCTCAAAAACAAAGCGGGCCCCACAAAACCGTAAATTTCACCCGTGGGCCCCACGTGACCATTTCCGAAAATAAAATTCCATAATTCTCAAATATTCTAAGAAGTCCGAATACCAAATCTGGGAATCCAATTCCCATTAACGAACCTTTTCCTTTACAAAAACCGGAAACTTTTCCGTCGAAAAATCACATCTTTCTTTCTTTCCAAAAATTTCTGTCGTATTCTCGTACGTACATCCTCGCATACATACCCTGGAACTACGGGGTGTAACAGTTCTCATATCATTTCCTTGGAAATACGGGGTGTAACATCCTTCCCCCCTTAGAAACATTCGTCCTGAATGTTCATAACAGGTTTCAAGCTAAACAGATATCGGCATAGTCTCCTTAAACCACACTCAATGAAACCAAATATGCCACACATGGCCACAATATATCACTCATGCATATATATCAATCTAAATATGCAAGTAGGGAATCGAATTACCTGTAGGTGTATGGAACTAGTGAGGATACTTCTTCATCATTTCTTCTTCTGCTTCCCAAGTCATCTTCTCTCTATTATTATTCCGCCACAGGACATTGACGAAAGCCACGTCCTTAGTCCATAATCGTCTGACCTAGAGATCAAGTATGGCTACAGGACTCTCCTCATATGATAACTCCTCTGTCACCTGGAAATCCTCAACTGGGAAAACTGTGGAGGGATCACCAATACACTTCCGTAACATCGATACGTGGAAGACCGGATGAACCGCTTCCAAATTAGTAGGTAGATCCAACTCATAGGCAACCTTTCCTACCCTACGAACAATATGGTAAGGCCCAATGTACCTCGGGCTAAGCTTCCCCTTCTTACCAAACCTCATCACACCCTTCATGGGTGATACCTTCAAGAAAACCCAATCGTCAAGCTGAAACTCCAAGTGTCGACGTCGATTATCTGCATAAGAATTATGTCGACTCTGGGCTGCTAATAACCTCTCCTGGATAAGCTTCACCTTATCTACCGCCTACTGAACCAAGTATGGGCCTACTAACATAGCCTTGCGAACATCAAACCAACCAATCGGCGACCTGCACTTCCTTCCATATAAGGCCTCATACGGGGCCATCTGAATACTAGAATGGTACCTGTTATTATATGCAAACTCAACAAGTGGAAAATGATCCTCCTAGCTACCCTTGAAATCAATAATACAGGACCTCATCATATCCTCAAGTGTCTGGATAGTACGCTCTGCCTGCCCATCGGTCTGAGGGTGAAACGCAGTACTGAGACTCACCTGTGTCACCAATCCCTTCTGGAAAGACCTCCAGAAGTTAGCCATAAACTGAGCCCCTCTGTCTGATATAATAGATGTAGGAACCCCGTGCAGTCTCACAATCTCCCTGATATATAACCTAGCATAATCCTCAGCCGAGTAAGTAGTCCTGACCGGAAGAAAATGGGTTGATTTCGTCAGCCTGTCAACTATAACCCAAATGGAGTCACACTTCCTCTGAGTACGAGGTAACACTGTAACAAAATCCATGTTAATCACCTCCCACTTCCAAGTCGGGATCTCTATCGTCTGTAATAACCCACCAGGCTTCTGGTGCTCAACCTTGACCTGCTGACAATTCGGACACTGAGCAACGAACCCTGCTACGTCCCTTTTCAGGCCATCCCACCAATACACACATCTGAGGTCATGGTATATCTTCGTCAACACCGGATGAATAGAATAACGAGCATTGTGTGCCTCCCTCAGAACCTGCTGACATCCTGCAACATCGGGTACACACAATCTACCCTCATACAATAGCACCCCATTGGGTGAGATCTCAAATAAAGTCTTCTCCTTTCGGAGAGTCGCATCTCGATACTGTACCAGAACCAGATCCTCATACTGGTGCCTCTTCACCTCTTCTACGATGGAAGACTCGGCAACCTCTCGGACCCGAACTCCACTATCACCGAATAAGCCAACCAGATCCCAAGGCTCGCTAGCTGATGTATCTCACGAATTATTTCCCTTATATCTGGCTGCACATCTGAAAGACTACCCATAGATCTTCGACTAAGAGCATCTGTAGCCACATTGGCTTTCCCTGGGTGGTATAGAATATCAACATCATAGTCCTTAAGCAACTCTAACCACCGTCTCTGCCGCAAGTTCAGCTTCTTCTGTCTGAAGATATACTGGAGACTCTTGTGGTCTGTATAAATATCCACATGAACTCCATATAAGTAATGCCTCCAAATCTTCAAGGCATGATTAACGGCCGTCAACTCCAAATCGTGTGTAGGTTAATTCCTTTCGTGCTTCCGGAGCTGTCGGGACACATAGGCTATAACCTTACCGTGCTGCATCAACACACAACCTAGCCCGACACATGAAGCATCATAATAAACAACATAACCCTCTAATCCATCGGGAAGAGTAAGAACTGGAGCCGCCGTCAACTTCTCTTTCAATAATTGGAAGCCCTTCTCACAAATATCCGTCAATTGGAACTTAGCCGCTTTCTGAGTCAGCCTAGTCAAAGGCGCTGAGATCGAAACGAACTTTTCCACAAATCTCCGGTAATACCCCGCAAGCCCCAAAAAGTTGCGCACCTCAATCGGTGTAGTAGGTCTAGGCCACGTCTTCACCGCCTCAATCTTCGCCGTATCAACCCGAATACCATCGGCCTCGATAATATACCCCAGGAATGCCACTGAGGCCAACCATAACTCACACTTCGAAAACTTGGCATACAACTGCAGGCTCTGGAGGACTCCAAGTACCGTCCTCAAATGGTCCCCGTTGTTACACCCCGTAATTACAGGATATGTTTTTAAGAATGTACGTAAGAACTCAAAAATGTTAAGATTTGAGACTAATAAAAATTTATCGGAATTATGGAAATGTCGGAAAACGAAATATTGCGATGAATGGGAGGGAGACACGTGTCACCCCCTTTGTTATACCCCGTATTTCCAGAGTATGTACGTGGGGGCGTACGTATAAAAATTTAAGCCTTAAAGTAGGCATAGGTTCGAAATTTGGGCACAAGTGCCGAAAAGAATCGTTTTTCGACGAAACGTTTTACAAGACTTGCGAAGGTAAAATTCCGGCTATGTCATTTATAATTTTTGCGGATTTTTCTGAGAGACGAAACATTTTGGACCAACAGGAGGGTGACATGTGTCACCCTCACATTGGAAGGAAGTGTGGGCGGCATGGACGATTTGGAGGAGGGAGTTGGTAGGATATTTTTGTGCAAGTTGGTGTGGTAGATGGATAAGGTATACATGGTTTAAATCTAGCCCTACACTTGCCTTACACTTGGATGGATCTTGGCCATTGGTTGGCCCTTGCTTGACCTATAAATACCCCTCTAAGTTGAAGACTTTCTTCATCCAAAACTTGAGAAATCTTTCTAAGTCTTGAAATCCGCCCTGCCCTTTTGTGTAGTTGGTCCAAAGCCCCCCCCCCCCTCTTTAGAGAAGCCTTGGCCGAGAGCCTCTCCCCCCCCTTGAGTGAGGCTTGGCCGAGAGGGCACCCCCCCTAGCCTAGTTGTTTTCGTATAATACCCCCCTTTGTGGTATAGAAATACTCTCCAAGTATGGTTGTAATGCCAAAATACTCTAGCCCAAATACCTTGTAGTACTTTCCAAAGTTACCTCTATACGTAGAGCCCGGAAAATACTATTATACTTCCTTTAGCCACTAAACGAAACCCTAAGGAAAACCTTCATAGTCGGTTGAAGTGTTAAGTAGAAGTGGCGTAGAACTTCTAAAGGGTTGTTTGGAGCGGGTTGGAGCGCACGGAGTAGGAGCTAAACGTTGCTCAGGAGCGACATTAAACTTGGATAATTTTGGGCTCATCGAGGTAAATACTACTGTCCTTCTATTGTAATTGGGAATTACATACTGTAGTTGTATAGAAATGAATATAAGATTCATAGAAGACAATTGAACTGTAATAGAAGGATATTACGTAAAAGACTTGAATCAAATCACATCGTAAGAATATTAGAGTTAGAAGATTAAATCATTTACTTAGGATCGTATTTCTGATGATCGATAACCTTTATTGGTTGAATGTTCGCAGTAGCATGAACTACTTGGAAGGTGGACAAGGCTAGCCGGGTTATAGCCGTGGAGCGTTTTGCTTATAGTCGATAATCGTCGCGAGGTATGTGATTCTTCATATACTCTTGAGCATGATATTTTAAAAGGATATATATATAGTACGTAGACGTCGTGTTAACAGAACGTAGTTGTACGGCAATGTCTTTTGACTTAAGCCTGAATAAAAAGAATCTTGAAGTATTTCAAAAAGATTAAGAACCGTTTTTGAAAGAAGAGTAATACTTGGTTTTGAAAACATAAGAGTTATACTAGCTTTATGGGAAGTTAGGTATAACGTCTTAAGAGAGATAAAGAGAATGGTTTTACTGATTTTAAAAGTTAAGAGACTTGATCTTATAAGATAAGAGACTTAACTTAATTAAATTGATTTGAAAGTTGTAAGATGTATGAAACCTCATTCGTGAGTAATGAGTACTGGTTTTAAAGAATAATGTTTCTTGATGTCGGAAATGATAATGAGTATCGACAAACCACTGCAGCGTTAATAAAGGAAAATGTATTGAATAATGAAGTATTATTAAAACCAGTAGAAACCTCCATCTGCATAGAAGCTAAGATGAGACAAAATGATATTACATTTTCTAGATCATGGCTGCTTTAATAAGATGGTTATAAACAAGAATAAACTGCTCACACATATGGCATATGTTACTCGATTGTTTTAAAAGAGATTAAGACATTGAACTACGAAACTTTTCTAAAATAAAGAGACTTGAGTAATCGAAATTAGGCAAACTGGAACTTTAGGGAAAAGAATGTTGTTGAAAAGGAAAGTGTTTTGGTTTACCTAAAAATGTGAGTCACTCTATTTTAATACTACGGGTATCGGGTGACTTTTATAAAAGGAATGGATCTATTTAAAAGGAACTTAACGTACGTAGTACTTTAGGGTTGAAACCCGGACTTTGACATAAAATGAAAGTACTTTGAGTTATGTATAACTTGCCTATGCTTGTTGTTGTGTAACTTGCCTATGCTTGTTGTTGTGTAACTTGCCTATGTTTGGTGTTGTGTAACTTGCCTATGCTTATGGTGATAGTCTTTGTTGTGCAAGAATTGTGTTTCTATACTACCGCGTCTCTCGATGGAGGGCCGGTTGACTTGTTGAGAACTTACTTGGACGTACCGGCAGTGACGGGAGATTCCACGGGTATGCTTCCATTAGCATCAGACAGGCATGTCCACACCGTTGATGGATTCTGTGGACATGTGACCATTTTGGTTATGGCGAAGTATCGTGACTTACGGTTGTGATCGGGTGCGTAGCCTGTTTACTTGCCCCCGTCAGCTACGTGACGCAGGTGGATCTGGTAGCGGTTATTGCACTTGCCACGTGTCAGCTTCGCGGCGAAGTATCGTGACTTACGGTTGTGATCGGGTGCCTGGCCGATTCACTTGCCCCCGTCAGCTACGTGGCGCAGTGGATCCGCGCGAGGCTAGTGTACTTGCCACGTGTCAGCTTCGTGAGTCAGTGTTTGGATGGAGCTTCGTGACTTACGGTTGTGATCGGGTGCCTGGCCGATTCATCGCTTGCCCCGCCACGTGACGCAGTGGATTCGCGTGGAGGCTAGTGCACTTGCCACGTGTCATCTTCATGATATAGTTGTGCGATATCGTACGGTCGGATCTCGTAGTTATACTTGCCCCAGACGGTTTTATTGACACAGTGGGACACGTGTTCATATATACTCCTCGTGTTGTTATATCATGATCGCCGGCAGTGAGGAAGGAATTCCACGCACGAGTGATGATTTGGAGGCGTGAGTCTCTCGACTTGATATGATGTTTATATGTGTGTCGTAGTTTGGTTATCATATATGTCTCTCGCTTTATATAGATCGCTATGATTTCATTTACGATTTTACGCTTCACATACTGTACCTATCAGATCGACTCCTTCGGGCCGTTCATGCCGCAGTAGAGTTACATCGGATGTCGATCCCCGCTTATGGATCACCTTTCAAAGATATTGGGAAGCTCCGTTCCTTCTGAGGCTTATCTTTGGTATGTTACCCGAGTCCGTAGGGTTCTTGTACATTCGTGGTATGGCGGCCCCGTCCGTCATAGTTGTTGTAAAAATCTTAGAGGTCCAGTAATCACCGTTGTAAGCGTGGTTGTAAGGATTGTAATCGCTCAAATGTCTATATATATATGTTGAAAGGCAACCGCTTTGGTTGGCCTATTTTCTTTATCTTGATCCATGTCTATTTAAATGTTTAAGTTTTTATTTCACGGTTTTTCTCGATGTTGTATCACTAGGGTGCCCGGTAAGGCACTACCACGCCCGGTTCGGGTCGTTACAAAAGTGGTATCAGAGCAGTTAGTCCTCGGAGAGTGTCTACAGACCGTGTCTAGTAGAGTCTTGATTATCGATGTGTTGTGCACCACATCTATAATCAGGAGGCTGCAGGACATTTAGGATTGGTTTCCCTTCTTCTCATTCTGAGATCGTGCATTAGAGCTGTGTTGTAAGTTGGACCCCTCTGACATATCTCGTTTGTACCAGTTATGCCTCCGCGCAAGGCAACCCGGCCTGCAAGGCAAAGCGAGAGGAGTCGCGAGTAGAGCAATGGCAGCCTCACAGAGACCACAAGACTGAACCTCCACCCCACACCGGGAGCAGAGGAGATGGGTTACAAGGAGTGGGCCCAGTTAATGGCCAGGGTTGTGGTCAGGCTGACTTGAGGATAGGCCGACGCAGCGGCCCAAAGAGCACCAGATGGTTCACCCTAGATCGATAGTTCGAGGCTACGGATTTTCTCGAGTTGTAGCGCCGAGTTTTATGGGTCGAGGCCCGTGGATGATCCGTAGGAGTTCATCCGACGCGATTCTGACCGGATCATGAGAGTGATCAAGGCATCGGAGACCGAGTCGGTGGTCCTAGGTTCGCATCGGCTGCGTGATACCGCAGTCGACTGGTTTGATTCGTGGGAGCTGTCCCGGGGAGAGAATGCCCTCCTAGCTATATGGGACGAGTTCTCAGAGGCATTTCTTGCACATTACTTGCCTCCACAGATGAGGAGGGCTCGGGCCGACAGATTTTTGGTGTTGCGCGAAGCCGCGTCGTTCGAGAGTACAATGTGAGTTCGACTCATCGCCCTGACGCCCCGCGTTAGTAGCTAGTATGGAGGATCGGGTGCACCGATATGTTACAGGGCTCGATGATTACCTAGCAGAAAGTTGTTCGAGTGTAGCTATTCAGCCGGGCATGGACATTGCCCGCATGCAGGATTATGCACTTGGATGTGAGGAGCGGAGAAATCGACGGAATGACCGAGATCAGCAGAAGAGGGCCAGAACAGCAGGGTCCTTTGATGACTTTCGAGGCGGACCGCCTCAGCAGGCCAGTTATGCGCCTCCGCCAGTACCAAGTGGTCCCCCACCGTCGTCGGGACGTTTGGAATATTCAGGAGCAGGTCAGGGCTCCTGTGGTTCGATTTTCGAGGGAGTAGAGTGCTCGCGGATGAGGCCACCCAGATCTCGGTGTGACCATTGTGGTAAAGCCCATGCGGGAATGTCGTGATCGGTTTGGGAGTGTCACGACCCGCCCGGCCCGTGGATCGTGCTCACCGGGCACCCAAGTAGTCATACATCGAGAAATCAGCGGAAATATAAAACAAGACATGAAACAGCTTTATAAAATAAGACACGCTTATGTGAGAAAACATCGCTTTCGGCATATATATATATAATCATAGTTCGTGATTACATCCGACATCGCATAACATGACTGCACTCTAAGGAAATATACAACTATGGCGACAGGGCCGCCATACCCTCGATCGCACAAACTATTTACAACAGGAGATCATACCAAAAGTAGAGCCTCCAAGAGATGGAGCTCCCGACACCAACGTAGATCCTAAGGATGCGGATCTAGCACCGCTGCCCTTACTGCGGATGAACGCAGCCCCAAGGAGGTCGCACAACAGTACTAAGTATGCGAAATCGTAAAGTACTTAAATGAAAACATATCATTTTAAAACCGTTTACAAATATGTATGAAACAACCAAGCGAAACCGCACATAGTGCCACATCACAAACAAGAGCAACAATAGTAATCAGAATGAGTCTTGTCTAGGCTGCGAATGATCGAACAGGCCACTCGCCCCATCATCATTCTCGCAAGCCTAATCTCGACTCCGAGTCCGCATAGGCCACTCACATGGGCCCGCATGAGGTATAACCCCGCATCGAGGGTAGCTACTCCTCGGCATCGTCCTGGACTCGCTGTCCGCATGGCCACACAGACCGCATGAGGCATAACCCCGCATACTAACCTGGAACTCTCGTAGCTCCGCATAGGCCCCCTGGACCCGCATGAGGTATTCTCGAATCATGGTCCCAGACCGCCTGAGTCTACCCCGCATCGGAGGGCAGCTTAACCCCCGGTATCATCTCAAGAGGTGAGTGATAGTATACTAACATAACAACTTATCTTTAAACAACATAAGCACAACAAGGATACTCACCTATACAAACGTTACAAGATACTAACACACATAGCATCATATCATGTCTACTTATCAAACCATCTTATTATTCTTTTCACAATATGAGTCTGTTATAAACACATAGGCAAACTTGTTTCTTTTATCAATCTTAAGTGGTTATACTTAACTTCCCATAAAGCTAGTATAACTCCTAAGCTTCTGTTTTAAAAACCAATTAGTTCTCTTTAAAAATGATTCAGTATTCTTTTGAAATGCTTTCAGATCTTTATTATTCAGGCTTAAGCCGTGAGGCATTGCCGTAAGTGTTATTCAGGCTTAAGTCAAAGACATTGCCGTAGTTATTATTCAGTTAACACATGTACGTCTACCGTACTATATATATATTGTAAAATATCATGCTTTAGGAAGAATCACATACCTTCTCAGCGAAAACCACCTGCCAAGTTGAATATGTCGCGCGCAGAGAGTCAGCCTATAATAGTCACAGATATCTATCAAAGACTACTCTGAAGGTCATTCTAAACAGAGGGTTCACAATTCTACGGAAAGTCGGGCAGCACTTCCCTACCCGGTGAGCTATATAAGTCTCATCGTGAAACACATGTAAGTCTGATTCAATTATTCTTCTTTTAAACCCTTCTACTGTGATAACAGTTCAATTCTATTCTGTGATATACTTCTAAGTATTTATACTTATCCTTATACTACAACAGTATATATTTTCTAATTCAAAAGAGGGTTAGGATTAGTTACCTCGGTAAGCCCAATAATATCCTAGAAAAAGTCGCGCCTGAGCAAGGTTTTGCTCCTAAGTTGTATGCTCCAAGAACCCTAGAAGTTCTTCACAACTTCTACTAAGTACTAAGGTATTTGGGCTAGGGTATTTTGGGCATTATAACGATACAAGAAGGTAACTTTTCTACCGAGGGGGTAGATTTTTGGCTAGGCTGGGGGCCTCGGCCAAACTACTAGGCTAGAGAGGGGTATTCGCCAAGGCCTTCACAAGGGAGGAGGTGTTTTTGGACGAGAAGACTACAAAGGGAGAGGAGAGGATTTTTCAAGACTTGGAAGATTTGTGGATGAAGAACTCTTCATCTCTAAGGGGGGTATTTATAGGTCAAGCCTTGGCCAACCAATGGCCAAGATGAAGACAAGTGCAAGGCAAGTGTAGGGTGAGGATTAACTAAACACAAATATCCTACCAACCCTTGACTTGTGCACAAGGCACAAAAAACGTGCCTTGGCTCTCCAATTTCGTCCATGGACGATTCAAGTCCATCAATGGGAGGGTGCCAAGTGTTGCCCTCCCGTTGGTCCAAAATGTTTCGTCTCTCGGAAAAATCCGCAAAAATAAGAAATGGCATAGCCGGAATTTACTCTACGAAAGCTGTGGAAACGTTTCGTCGGAAAACGATTCTTTTAGTGAGTTGTGTACAAAATAAAACGTCCAAGGCTTATCTTTAAGGCAAGACTTTCGTACGTATTCCCTTACGTACATACTCTGGAAATACGGGGTATAACATTCTCCCCTCCTTAGAAACATTCGTCCCGAATGTTCCTTCCCAAGACGATTATCGAAGCTTAAGCGATTGTAAATGCCACACACGGCCACAGAGCAACACATAGGCAGAAACGATAACGAAAATTTACAAGTAGGAAAGTGAATTTACCTGGAGGTATGGGGAATAGGTGAGGATACTTCCGCCTCATGTCCTCCTCGGCTTCCCATGTCATCTCCTCCCTGAGCTCGTTCCGCCACAAGACTTTGACGCCACGCCCTTCGTCCCGCAGACGCCTAACTCGACGATCGACTATCGCTATGGAATCTCTCATACGATAACCCCCGATCACTGGACATCGTCAATCGGTGCACCCTAGATGGATCCCGATACATCTCTCAAAGATAGATACGCGAAACACCGGATGCACTGCCTCCAGATCGGACGGCAGATCCAACTCGTAGGCAACCGTGCCTACCTGCGACAATCAAACGCCCAATGTACCTTGGTGAGCTTCCTTCTTCCCGAATCTCATCACACCCTTCATGGGTGACACCTTTAGAAAACCCAATCATGAACCTCGAACTCAAGATGTCGACGACGATGATCTGTGATACGACTGGCCGACTCGAGTCATCGATAGCCGCCTTGATAAGTTTCACCTTATCCATCGCATTGTACCAAATCGTCCCACTAGCCGCCCTCGCCCACATCGAACCAACCTATAGGCGACCGCACTTCCTCCCATACAAGGCCTCATAAGGCGCCATCCGAATCTGGAGTGGTAGCTATTATTATATGCGAACTCAACTAGAGGCAAATGATCCTCCCAACTACCACTAAAGTCAATAACACAGCTCAAGCATATCCTCAAGAGTCGGATGAGTGCTCGCCTGCCGTCATGCATCGTGGATGAAATGCGATTGCTCGTGCTCACTGCGCCCCTAAACCCTCTGGAAGGACCTCCGAAGTTAGCCGTAAATGGCGGGCTCTGCATGCGATATGATCAAGTAGGGACTCATGCCGACGATCTCTGATGTAAAGTCGGCATAATCCTCACCCGAAAAGTCGTCTGACGGGAAGAAAGTGGGCTGATTTCACACTGTCGGCGATAACCCATATAGAATCATGTCTCCTCCGAGTGCGAGGTAATCCGTGATGAAGTCCATGTTGATTACCTCCCACTTCCGTGTCGATCTCAATCGTCAGAACAAACCACCGGGCCTCCGGTGCTCTACCTTCACTGCGACAACACGCACCGAGCTACGAACTCGCAACGTCCTCTTCAAGCCATCCCACCAATACACGAATCTAAGGTCGTGGTACATCTTGGTCGACCGGATGGATAGAGTAACGCCTACCGTGTGCTTCCCCAAGAACCTGCCGCCAAGTCCTCAAACATCCGGAACACCACGCGCCTCAAACCTTAGCACCCATCAGTGCTACCTCAAAAGGACCCTTGCCCTCACGAAGAGGCGTATCACGATATCGAATCAAAATCGATCCTCGAATCGCCTCTTCACCTCCTCGACGATGGAAGACTCGGCAACCTCACGAACTCTAACCCCACGCTATCGGAATCAATCAAACGGACACCAAGGCTCGCTAATCGATGCAAATCACGAACCATGTCCTCCTCTCTAGCTGCACATCCGATAGGCTCCCATCGACCTACGACTAAGAGCGTCCGCCACAACATCGCCTTCCCGTGGTATAGGATATCAACATCGTAATCCTTTAGCAACTCTAACCACCGTCTCGCCGTAAGTTCACTCCTGCGGGTGAAGATATCTTCGAGGCTCTTGTGGTCTGTATAAATATCCACGTGAACCCCATACAAATAGTGCCTCCAGATCTTGGCGTGAATCACTACGCTAACTCCAAATCATGGGTGGGGTAGTTCCTCTCGTGTTTCTTCACCGTCGGGATGCATATGCTATAACCCCGCCATGCCGCATCAATACACATCCCAACCCGATGCTCGACGTCACAATACACGACATAACCATCCGACCTCCGAAGAGTAAGAACGGGCGCCGTCGCCTCTTTCAAAGAATCGAAACCCCGCTCACAAGCATCACCATCAAACTTGGCCGCCTCGAGTCACCTAGTCAATGGTGCAGATAGAAGCAAACTTCCACGAACCGATAATAACTCGCAAGGCCCGAAATCGCGAACCTCTCGCGGAGTAGTAGGTCTCGCCAAGTCCCGATCGCCGATCTTGGCGTATCAACTCGAATGCCATCACCGACAATATGCCCAAGAAACGCCATCAAGTCAACCAAAACTCACATTTGGAAAACTTGGCGTACAATCGCTGGTCTGGAGAATCACAAGATCGCCTCAAATGCCCGCGTGCTCGCGCTCGAGCGAATAAACCAAGATATCATCAATGAACACTATCACAAACGTGTCCAAAATGGTTTGAACACTCGGTTCATCAAATCCATGAATACTGCACGAGCATTGGTCAACCCAAAAGACATGACCAACTCATAATGCCCGTGACGGTCCGAATGCGATCTAGGGACATCCACCTCTCGACTCGCACTGATGATAGCCCGATCGCAGATCAATCTTGAGAAACATCTCGCACTCGCAATCGGTCGAACAAATCATCAATCCCGGGAGGGTATTCGTTTAATGGTCACCTTGTTCACCGCTCAATCAACACACATGCGCAGCGCCCCGCCCTTCTTCTTCACGAACAATACCGCGCTTCTGTGGAGAAACACTGGCCTAATGAAGCCCTTCTCTAGCAAATCCCTAAGCCGATCCTTGACTCTCTCAACTCGGCGGTGCCATTACGTATGGCGGAATGGAAATAGGCCGAGTATCCGCAATATGTCAATACAAAACTCAATCTCCTCTCGGAGGATACCCGGAGGTCATCCAGGAACACGTCTGGGAACTCACGACTACGGAATCGATCGAAAATCTGGTACCGCAACCTCGTTATCAAACACTCGAACTAGATGGTAGATATACCCTTCGCACCATCTTCCTAGCCTTGAGGTAGGAAATAAACCTACCCCTGGCGATACCGTGCTCCTCCCACTCAACAACCGGCCTCGTGAAAGCGGAACCGCATTACTACTCTCTCTGCGGTCTACATTGGCATAGCAGAAGCTAGCCAATCCATCCCCATAATCACGTCGGTCAATCATCTCCAACTCTATCAAGTCGCCAGGGTCCGACGATCAAATGGTCACAGACAAGCCCTATATACCCGCCGAGCTACCACCGAATCACCATCGCGTAGCTACCTCGAAAGTGGTCTATGGACTCGTGCTCTATCCCTATCCTACTAGCAACAAGGGAGATATATAGACAGAGTAGAACCCGGATCTATCAAGGCATAAACATCAAACCAGAACCGATAAGGTACTGTGACGACATCGGTGAGGCCTCCCGGTCTTGTTACCGGACAAAGCATAAATGCGTTCGAGGACCGCTAGAATCGGGACTCGAGCCACGACCGCCGCGACTGGCCGACCTGAGCACCGCCCGGGCGAGTAATCAGGGAGATGATGGCGGCCACGTAACTCGGCGTGGGCCCTACCACCGCCACGCCGGCCGACAGGTCCCGCAGTGACCTGCTGCCACAACGTAACAAGATCCATAAGTAGTACCACACTTCCCGTAATGGGATCTACCGACGGCCACACCGAGGTGGTCCCGATCGCCGCACTCGCTACTCGACGCCCGCCCACGGGCCTCAGTGCGCCTCGAAAACTCGGCCGTGGCCGAGGACGGTGCAGAGTGCTCAGCCGGCCGTGGTGCGACCCAGATCGCCGAGGCCGCCACCACGATAACCACCGAAGACCCTCCCGCCCCGCCTTCTTCGCCGCCGTCGCCCACTCGCCGACCTTCGCGCCTCGCATCCAAGCGGCGTGAGCTGCACGCGGTAATGTCCATACCCTGGAGAGAAACCCCGCACATGACTCGCCATATAGTCGTCTAGCCCTGACATAGCGGTGTACCCTATCCTCCATATCGCTACCAATCTTTGGGACATATCGAGCCAATGAATCAAACTCGACATTGTACTCCCGACGGCCCTCTCGCCTCGGCAGAAAATCTATCGGCCGCGCCTCCTCATCTGCGAGGCAAGAAGTGAGTGAGGAAAGCCTCGAGAACTCATCCAGTAGCTGGGACGCGTGCTCTCCCGGATAACTCCCATGAATCAAACCAATCGATTGCGGTATCACGCGACCTATGTGAACCAAAGATCACGGACTCGGTCTCCGACGCCCGATCACTCTCAAAATCCTTCAAGGCGACGGATGAACTCGCGGATCATCCTCCGCCTCGACCCATAAAACTCCGCGGCTACAACTCAAGAAATCTCGTAGCCTCAAACTATTCGCCTCGGGTGTACCACGGTGCGATCGAGCCGAGCTGAATCGCCAGATCCAATCTCTCTCGGGCCACAACTTTAGCCAAAGTGGGCCATCTCTCAGACCCTAACTCTCCGCCCGGTGTGCCGCGGGACAGAGGTGGGTACTTGTGGTCTTTGGTTTGGGCGGCGTCATAGAACTCGCCGTCTCGTATAGACGGGCCCGAGCCTCGTGACTGGGTGTCTCGCTAGCGCCTCGGCCGCTTTGCCGCTTCGGGCCCGGTTGCCTTACGCGAGGCATAATCACATAGGAAAGGAATACGTTAGAGGGTCCAACCTATAACACGCCTCTAAAGCACGATCTCGTAATGAGAAGAATGGAAACCAATCCTAAATATCCTATAGCCTCTCGATTATTGGTGGTGCACAACACACCGATAATCAAGACTCTACTAGATACGGTCAGACACTTTCCGAGGATTAATCGCTCGATACCACTTTTGTCACGACCCGGTTCGTGGATCGTGCCTTACCGGCACCCAAGTAGTCATACATCGGAGAAATCGCGGAAATATAAAACAAGACATGAAACGATTTATAAAATAAGATACGCTTTATGAGAAAACATCGCCTTTCGTATATATATATAATCATAGTTCAAAGAAGCTACATCCGACACTGCATACAACATGACTACGCACTTCTAAGGAAATATACAACTATGGCGGACGGGGCCCCGCCATACCCTCGATCAGACAAACTATTTACAACAGGAGATCATACCAAAAGTAGAGCCTCCAAGAGATGGAGCTCCCGACACCAACGTAGAGATCCTAAGGATGCGGATCTAGCACTGCTGCCCTTACCGCGGCATGAACGCAGCCTCAAGGAGGTCAAGACAACAGTACTAAGTATGCGAACCGTAAAGTACTTAAATGAAAACATATCATTTTTAAAACCGTTTACAAATATGTATGAAACAACCAGAAATCGCATAGTGCCACATCACAAACAAGAGCAACAATAGTAATCAGAATGAGTCTTGTCTAGGCCGCGAATGATCGAAACAGGCCACTCGCCCCATCATCATTCTCGCAAGCCTAATCTCGACTCGAGTCCGCATAGGCCACTCACGGGCCCGCATGGTATAACCCCGCATCGAGGTAGCTACTCCTGCATCGCCCCGACTCGCTGTCCGCATGGCCACACATACCGCATGAGGTATAACCCCGCATAATAACATGTAACTCTCGTAGCTCCGCATAGGCCCCCTGGACCCGCATGAGGTATTCTCGAATCATGGTCCTGCATCGCGCGAGTCTACCCCGCGTCGGAGGCACTAACCCCGGTATCATCTCAAGAGGTGGTGATAGTATACTAACATAACAACTTATCTTTAAACAACATAAGCACAACAAGGATACTCACCTATACAAACGTTACAAGATACTAACACACATAGCATCATATCATGTCTACTTATCAAACCATCTTATTATTCTTTTCACAATGAGTCATTATAAACACATAGGCAAACTTGTTTCTTTTATCAATCTTAAGTGGTTATACTTAACTTCCCATAAAGCTAGTATAACTCTTAAGCTTCTGTTTTAAAAACCAATTAGTTCTCTTTAAAAAATGATTCAGTATTCTTTTGAAATGCTTTCAGATCTTTATTATTCAGCTTAAGTGAGGCATTCCGTAAGTGTTATTCGGGCTTAAGTCAAAGACATTGCCGTAGTTATTATTCGATTAACACATACGACGCTCACCGTACTATATATATATTGTAAAATATCATGCTTTAGGAAGAATCACATACCTTCTCAAATGAAAACCACCGCCAAGTGAATATGTCGCGCAGAGAGTCACCATAATAGTCACGAGATATCTATCAAAGACTACTCAAGGTCATTCTAAACAGAGGGTTCACAATTCTACGGAAAGTCGGGCAAAGACTTCCTACCCTGAGCTATATAAGTTCATCGTGAAACGATCCCATGTAAGTCTGATTCAATTATTCTTCTTTAAACCCTTCTATTGTGATAATAGTTCAATTCTATTCTGTGATATACTTCTAAGTATTTATACTTATCCTTATACTACAACAAAGATATATTTTCTAATTCAAAAGAGGGTTAGGATTAGTTACCTCGGTAAGCCCAATAATATCCTAGAAAAGTCGCTACCGAGCAAGGTTTTGCTCTAAGTTGTATGCTCCAGAACCCTGAAGTTCTTCACAACTTCTACTAAGTACTAAGGTATTTGGGCTAGGTATTTTGGGCATTATAACGATACAAGAAGGTAACTTTTCTACCAAGGGAGGGGGTAGATTTTTGGCTAGGCTAGGGGGCCTCGGCCAAACTACTAGGCTAGAGAGGGGTATTCGGCCATGGCCTTCACAAGGGAGGGAGGTGTTTTGGACGAGAAGACTACAAAGGGAGAGGAGAGGATTTTTCAAGACTTGGAAGATTTGTGGATGAAGAACTCTTCATCTCTAAGGGGTATTTATAGGTCAAGCCTTGGCCAACCAATGGCCAAGATGAAGACAAGTGCAAGGCAAGTGTAGGGTGAGGATTAACTAAACACAAATATCCTACCAACCTCGACTTGTGCACAAGGCACAAAAACGTGCCTTGGCTCTCCAATTTCGTCCATGGACGATTCAAGTCCATCAATGGGAGGTGCAGTGTTGCCTCCGTTGGTCCAAAATGTTTCGCCTCTCGGAAAAATCCGCAAAAATAAGAAATGGCATAGCCGGAATTTACTCTACGAAAGTCAGTGAAACGTTTCGGAAAGCGATTCTTTTAGTGAGTTGTGTACAAAATAAAACGTCCAAGGCTTATCTTTAAGGCAAGACTTTCACGTATTCCCACGTACATACTCGGAAATACGGTATAACAGGAGATTGCTATACTTGCCATGCGGTGCCATTTGACGAGATCATCCGACTGTGGTAGATCGGTGGGATAGCACAGACTACTAGATCGATTCATGGTTCTTCACCTTCCATAGCTAGGCGGGATGTACACACACCGCAGCCACGAGAGGTCGCGGTGGAAGTTCCCAGTTTTAGCGGTCCTTTGAACCACCTATTTTCAGGTATATCCTTAACCCTCTAGAGTTTTGTATGTATTGATGTTGTGATGATGTGTTTAGTTTTATGTTCGGATAGCCTTGTGCAAAAATGTGTTTTAGAAACCTGGTTAGTGAAAAAGGGTAAGCCTGGGGGTGAGAAAATGATGAACCTTATAATATTACAGTTGAGACCTTAGATGTAAGGCCGTCTTGAGTTCAGGATTTTGCAAGTGATCCTTGTCGGAGTGCATTTTATGCCTAGAATGTATTGTGTGATAATTCCTTGGGTGGTGTAAAATGGAAGTGGTAGCTTTCATGACCTGTATAGGTAAGATTGTTCCGGATCGGGAAACAAGAGCTTGATGCGTTAAGTGGGTCGGGTTGGGGCCATGTTGCGGGCCAACCCGCGGCCTGCTTCGAGGTGGGGTCAGCTCTGGGTGGTCCCGCCAGGTGGTAGGGTCACGAGGATGCTAGGCCCAAGTTTAGATGACCATCGTATGAGTTCGTGGATGTGTTCGACCAGAAGCGGATCGTGAAGGCCGAGAATGGCCTTAAGGGAGATTGAGGCTAGTAAGATGACCAAGTTTGGAGGTGGTGACTCCAAAGTTTTGGGAACTGAAGCAATGACTGAAGTGTGGTACGTATACTAGAAGAGTTCAAGTGTTCGAGAAGGGCACGACGAGTAAGGAAGGAAGAGAACGTGTGTTATTTTGTGGCCATGTGTGGCATTGGAAACTTGTTTAAGTTAAGAAGAACTTTATCGTTATCCGTCTTGAGAAGGAACATTTGGGACGAATGTTTCTAAGGAGGGGAGAATGTTATACCCCGTATTTCCAGAGTATGTACGTGGGGGCGTACGTATAAAAATTTAAGCCTTAAAGTAGGCATAGGTTCGAAATTTGGGCACAAGTGCCGAAAAGAATTGTTTTTCGACGAAACGTTTTACAAGACTTGCGAAGGGAAAATTCCGGCTATGTCATTTATAATTTTTGCGGATTTTTCCGAGAGACGAAACATTTTGGACCAACGGGAGGGTGACATGTGTCACCTCACTTGACGCCCGAACCGGCCCGCACATCGTGCCTTACCCCGCACCCTAGTGATACAACATCGTAGAAAACCAATGGAAATAAAAACTTTACACAAGAAATAAGAGATATAATAAATAAACAAAGCAACCAAAACAGTTGCCTTCAGATATACATAAAACACGAAGTTTAATCCTTTTACAACCCGCCCACAACAAGATTTCATGCACTCTAAGATTTATACAACAACTATGACGGACAGGCCCCGCCATACCCCGAACGCATAAGAACTTACATGCACTGTGGTAACATACCAAAGATAAGCCTCCGACGGAACGAGCTTCCCAAAACGCTAAATGAGATCCTAAACGCGGATCGACAAATGATGTACTTACCGCGGCATGAACGCACCCGAAGGAGGTCGCATAACAGTACTAAGTATGTGAAATCAGAATATCAGAAATGAAATCATAATAGTCTATATAAAGCGAGACATGTATGATGACCAAACTACAGATATAACATATAACCGCTACATCAAGACAGTGGACTCACGCCTCCAAATTATCACTGCGTGCGTGGAATTTCTTCCTCATCACGGCGATTTATGATATAACCATACCAAGGATTATACATGAACACCATGTCCCACGTGTTATAAAAACCGCATGCAGACAAGTATAACTACCAGATCCGATCGTACTAATAATACAATGCAACCAAAACACGGCCGATACGGCAAGTGCGAGCCGACTATCGGATACAAGGCCGGCCACGCACCGACCGGGCAAGTACGAGGCTGACCACCGGGGACCAAGGTCAGATCACGAAACTTCGTCACTATAATCGAACGGGCAAGTGCGAGGGTGACTACCGATACCAAGGCCGAATCGGTCACGAGACGGCAAGACGAGCCGACCACCGATACCCAGCCGAACAAGAAGAAACCTCATGGAGAGCTAGTCCACGGAATAACACTATCACCGCGAGCATACCCGTGGAATTCTCCATCACCGCCAGATGTCCAAGTAAGTTCTCAACAAGCCGACCGCCTCTATCGAGACGCCAGAATACGTAAATACCACACTTGCACAACAAAGGCTATCATCACAAGCATAGGCAAGTTTCACAACAACAAGCATAGGCAAGTTTCACAACAACAAGCATAGGCAAGTTTCACACAACTCAAAGTACTTTCATTTTATGCCAAAGTCCGGTTTTTAACTCCAAAGTACTACATACGTTAAGTTCTTTTAAAAGAGATCCATTACTTTTATAAAAGTCACCCGATACGTAGTATTAGAATGACCAACCCACATTCCTTTTCAAAATCAAGTAACAACATTCTTTCCTAAGTTCCAGGTTGCCTAGTTTCAATTACTCAAGCTTCTCATTTTCAAAAGGTTTCATAGTTCATAAACTTAATCACTTGATTCCTTTTAGAATAATTGAGTAAATTATGTCAGCGTGAGAGTAGGTTATTCTTGTTTACAACATTCTTATTACAAAGACCATGATCTAGAAAATGTAATATCATTTTGTCTCATCTTAGTTTCTATGCAGATGGAGGTTTCTACTGGTTTTAATACAATTCATCATTATTCAATACATTTTCCTTTATTAACGCCGCAGTTGGTCCTGTCGATACACATTACGATTTCCAAATCGTGAAACATTATCCCTTTAAATAAAATCAAGTACTCATTACTCACGAATGAGGTTTCACACAAACATTCACATTAAAACAAATAAGTTAAGTCTCTTATCTTATAAGATCAAGTCTCTTAACTTCTAACATCAAGAAACTATTCTTAAGCCGTTATACCTAACTTCCCATAAAGCTAGTATAACTCGTAAGTTTTCAAAGCACACTACTACACTTCTTTCAAAACGATTCATAAATCTTTTGAAATACTTCAAGTTTTATTATAACGCCTGCCGCTTATAAATCACATCAATTATCTTTAAAACCACAACCCATTTTCTTACCTACATAAAGTCGTTATAACCAACTTCCCATAAAGCCGTTATAACACTTTATGTTTCAAACCAATCAAATACATTAAACACACGTACGCTCACCGCACTACATAGTTACACACATATCATGCTAGAAGAGATAGAAGAGGTTCACATACCTCGCGACGAGTATCGACTAATAGCAAAACGCTCCAAACAAATGGCTACTCCTAAGCCAAGTAAATCGCGCCACACGTAGTACTTCAACCTATAAGGCCACAAGGCGCCTATTATCATCTAGACCACAACGTAGAATATTCTACGTAAAATTGGCAAAGATCTCCCCGCCACAACAGAAATCTCCTTCTCTATCGAGGCCGGCTACCAAGCCAACCAGAGGGGGGGGTTTCACACGCCTAACCGGACGTGTACAATTCTACTACACAGTAATACTACACAAGTAATACAGTTCAGTTCTTAATTCTTCAGGCTTAAGTCAAAAGACATTGCCACAGTACTAAGTATAGTTCTATATATAGTATACTTCAACTATATATTCTACAACATGTAATTTCCAATTACAATAGAAGGACAGTAGTGTTTACCTCGATAAGCCCAAAATTATCCGAGTATAATGTCGCGCTGAGCAAGGTTTAGCTCCTACCCGAGTGCTCCAAACCGCTCCAAACAACCCTTAGAAGTTCTATCCAACTTCTACTCCAAAACTTCAACCAACAAATGAAGGGTTCCTTAGTGGTTTCGGTTTGAGACTAAAAGGACAAAAGGTAGTATTTCCTGACTCTACGATAGAGGTAACTTTGGAATACTACAAGGTATAAGGCTAAGGTATTTTGGGCATTATAACAATACTTGGAGGAGTATTTTAATACCACAAAGGGGTACCACACGAGAACAACACCCTAAGGGAGGGGTGTTCTCGCTTTAGGCTCACAGTGGAAGGTTTCGCCAAAAGGCCTTCACAAGGGGAGAGGGCTCTTGGACGAGAGTCAACAAGAGGGAGGAGGGTTCTCAAGACTTAGGCAAGTGAAGAGTGGATGAAGAAGTCTTCAAAGAGAGGGGTATTTATAGCAAAACCAAAGGCCAACCAATGGCCAAGATCAAGCCATGTGCAAGGCAAGTGTAAGGCCAAGATCGCCAAGTGCACCCACAAAACACTCCACAAAACACTCCACAAAACAAGCCACAAAGCAAGGCACAAAAGAGGAGCTAATCGCCAAGGCCAAGCCTTCTCTTTGTTGCCCAATGAGGGTGACAAGTGTCACCCTCCGTTGGTCCAAAAATGTTCCGCCGCTTCTAAAAATCCGCAAAAATACTAAATGACATAGCCGAATTTTCCCAACGTAAGTCAGGAAACGCTTCGTCGAAAACGACTCTTTCGCACTTGTGTACAAATTTCGAAACTATGCCTACTTAAGGCTCAAATTGTACACGCACGCCTCACGCATACTCTGGAAACACGGTATAACATTCTTCCTTAGAAACATTCGCCCCGAATGTTCCTTCTAGGTCTCAAACAAACAAACAGCGCCGGATAGTCTTCACCGCTATACGCATTTAAAACAATCATGCCACACCGCCACAAAACACACGCTCACTTCTCCTTTCTCGTAGTACTCGCCACGAACACTCGAACTCGCCCTAGTATCCGCACTCACACTTCACAACGCTCACACCAACCCTCGAGTCACTACCTCCAAACTTGGTCATCTCACTAACCTCGATTTCCTAAGGCCATTCCCGCCTTCCCGAACTGATTCTCGTCGAACACACCCACGAACTCATACGATGGTCAACTAAACTTGGGCCTAGCACCCTCGTGACCTACCACCAAGTGACCACCTAACCGACCCCAACCCAAACCGGGTTACGTGTTGACCCGCAAATGGTCCTCAACCCGACCCACAACCGAGCCACCTCTTGTTCCCCGATCCGTAACAATCTTACTATTTCACATCATGAAAGCTACCACTTCCATCTCACACTACCTGTGACTTACCCTTTTCACTAACTGTGTTTCTAAATCACATTTTAGCACAAAGCTATCCAAACATAACATTAAACACATCAACAACATCAATACAAACAAAACTCTAGGGTTAAGGATATACCAAACTAGGCGTTCAAGGACCGCTAAGTCCGAACTCCCATCGCGACTTACCGGGCCTTCCGGTACAAACATCCCGCCTGCTACTAAGGTGAAGAACCCGCAATCGCTCTAAGAGTCCATGCTATCCTACCACATACCTCGCCTGACGCTTCTGCCGATGGCCCCGCTGGCCGCAAAATAACAATCTCCCGAGTTAGTACGACACTCTCCCTTATGAAGCTTTCCACAACGGCCGTGACCGAGACAAGTGGCAACCTCATCCGCGAGCACTCGCTTCTCCCGAAAATCAAACCAGGAGCCCCGACCGCTCTCGAATATCCCGGCGTCCCGAAAGCCGCGAGGACCACTCAGACCGACGAGGTACATAACTAGTTCGCCGAGGCGGTCCGCCGAAAGTCACCAAAGGACCTGCTGCTCGCCCTCTTCTCGCTGACTTTGGTCATTCCGCCGATTTATCCGCCTCACATCCAAGTGTATACGCCGACGCGGCAATGTCCATGCCCTACCAAGAGCTACACCAACAACTCTCGCAAGGCAATCATCGAGCCTCAGAACATATCGGTGCACTCGATCCTCCATACTAGCTACTAACGCGGACGCACGCCAATGAGTCGAACTCCACATTGTACTCCCGAACCGCACGCCTGCTCTCGCCAGAATACCAAAAATCTGTTTACCGAGCCCTCCTCATCCGGGAGGCAAGAAATGTGCAAGAAAGGCCTCGAGAACTCGCTCCATACCGGAAGTGCATGCTCTCCTCGACAGCTCCCAAGAATCAAACTACGATCGCGTATCACGCAGCTGATGTGAACCTGTGGCCACCGACTGATCTCCGATGCCTTGATCACTCACGATCCAGAATCGCTTGATGAACTCCTCGCGATCATCCTCGTGCCTCACCCATAAAACTCGCGCCTACAACTCGTAAAAATCCCAAGCCTCGAACTATCTCGATCTAGGTGAACCATCAGTGCATCGAACCGCCGGTCCAGCCTATCCTCAAGTTCCGCCACAACCCCGCCATTAATCGCCCACTCTTGTAACTCATCTCTCTCGCCTGCATCAGCGGATCGAGGCTCAGTATCGTGGTCTCTCGCCACGTTTACTCGCAGATCCTTCACGCTTTGCCCTTCTCGCCCGGCCGCTTTTCGCAGAGGCATAATCGTAAAAACGAAACACGCCGTAGGGTCCAATCTTATCACACGCCTCTAAGGCACGATCTCGTAATGAGAAGAATGGAAACCAATCCTAAATGTCCTATAGCCTCTCGATTATAGATGGTGCACAACACACCGATAATCAAGACTCTACTAGACACGGTGCAGACACTTTCCGAGGATTAATCGCTTCGATACCACTTGTGACGCCCGAACTCGGCCCACATCGTGCCTTACCCCGGCACCCTAGTGATACAACATCGAGAAAACCAATGGAAATAAAAACTTTACACAAGAAATAAGAGATATAATAAATAAACAAAGCAACCAAAATAGCTTGCTTCAAGATATACATAAAACTCGAATAGCTTTAATCCTTTTACAACCCCGCCACAACAAGATTTCATGCACTTAAGATTTATACAACAACTATGACGGACAGTGGCCCGCCATACCTCGAACGCACAAGAACTTACGCACTCGTGGTAACATACCAAAGATAAGCCTCCGACGGAACGAGCTTCCCAAAACGCTAAATGAGATCCTAAACGCGGATCGACAAATGACGTACTTCACTACCGCAGATGAACGCAGCCTCGGGCGAGGTCGATAACAGTACCAAGTATGTGAAATCAGAATATCAGAAATGAAATCATAATAGTCTATATAAAGCAGAGACATGTATGATGACCAAACTACGATATAACATATAACCGCTATATCAAGACAGTGGACTCACGCCTCCAAATTATCACTCGTGCTCGTGGAATTTCTTCCTCATCCGCCATAGCTTATGATATAACCATACCAAGGATTATACATGAACACCATGTCCCACTGTGTTATAAAACCGTGCAGACAAGTATAACTACCAGATCCGATCGTACCAATAATACAATGCAACCAAAACACGGCCGATACGGCAAGTGCGAGCCGACTATCGGATACCAAGGCCGGTCACGCACCGACCGGGCAAGTACGAGGGTCGACCACCGTGACCAAGGTCAGATCACGAAACTTCACACTATACTAAACGGGGCAAGCGAGGGTCGACTACCGATACCAAGGCCGAATCACCACGAGATCGGCAAAGACGAGCCGACCACCGATACCCAGCCGAACAAGAAGAAACCTCATGGAGAGCTAGTCCATGGAATAACACTATCAACGCGAGCATACCCGTGGAATTCTCCATCACCGCCAAGACGTCCAAGTAAGTTCTCATCAAGCCGACCGGCCTCTATCGAGAGACGCCAGAATACGTAAATACCACACTTGCACAACAAAGGCTATCATCACAAGCATAGGCAAGTTTCACAACAACAAGCATAGGCAAGTTTCACAACAACAAGCATAGGCAAGTTTCACACAACTCAAAGTACTTTCATTTTATGCCAAAGTCCGGTTTTTAACTCCAAAGTACTACATACGTTAAGTTCTTTTAAAAGAGATCCATTACTTTTATAAAAGTCACCCGATACCGTAGTATTAGAATGACCAACCCACATTCCTTTTCAAAATCAAGTAACAACATTCTTTTCCTAAGTTCCAGCTTGCCTAGTTTCAATTACTCAAGCTTCTCATTTTCAAAAGGTTTCATAGTTCATAAACTTAATCACTTGATTCCTTTTAGAATAATTGAGTAAATTATGTCGACGCGAGAGTAGGTTATTCTTGTTTACAACATTCTTATTACAAAGACCATGATCTAGAAAATGTAATATCATTTTGTCTCATCTTAGTTTCTATGCAGATGGAGGTTTCTACTGGTTTTAATACAATTCATCATTATTCAATACATTTTCCTTTATTAACGCTGCAGCGGTCCTGTCGATACACATTCGATTTCAAATCAAGAAACATTATCCCTTTAAATAAAATCAAGTACTCATTACTCACGAATGAGGTTTCACACAAACATTCACATTAAAACAAATAAGTTAAGTCTCTTATCTTATAAGATCAAGTCTCTTAACTTCTAACATCAGTAAACCATTCTTAAGCCGTTATACCTAACTTCCCATAAAGCTAGTATAACTCTTAAGTTTTCAAAGCACAATACTACACTTCTTTCAAAACGATTCATAAATCTTTTGAAATACTTCAAGTTTTATTATAACGCCTGCCGCTTATAAATCACATCAATTATCTTTTAAAACCACAACCCATTTTCTTACCTACATAAAGCTGTTATAACCAACTTCCCATAAAGCCGTTATAACACTTTATGTTTCAAACCAATCAAATACATTAAAAACATGTACGTCTACCGTACTACATAGTTACACACATATCATGCTAGAAGAGATAGGAAGAGGTTCACATACCTCGCGACGAGTATCGACTAATAGCAAAACGCTCCAAACAGTCGGCTACTCCTTAAGCCAAGTAAATCGCGCCACACGTAGGTACTTCAACCTATAAGGCCACAAGGCGCCTATTATCATCTAGACCACAACGTAGAATATTCTACATCAAATTCGGCAAGATCTCCCGCCACAACAGAAATCTCCTTCTCTATCGAGGCCGCTACCAAGCCAACCAGAGTGGGTTTCACACGCCTAACCGGACGTGTACAATTCTACTACACAGTAATACTACACAAGTCTACAGTAATACAGTTCAGTTCTTAATTCTTCAGGCTTAAGTCAAAAGACATTGCCACAGTACTAAGTATAGTTCTATATATAGTATACTTCAACTATATATTCTACAACATGTAATTTCCAATTACAATAGAAGGACAGTAGTGTTTACCTCGATAAGCCCAAAATTATCCGAGTATAATGTCGCTACCGAGCAAGGTTTAGCTCCTACTCCGAGTGCTCCAAACCGCTCCAAACAACCCTTAGAAGTTCTATCCAACTTCTACTCCAAAACTTCAACCAACAGTGAAGGGTTCCTTAGGGTTTCGGTTTGAGACTAAAAGGACAAAAGGTAGTATTTCCGGACTTCACGATAGAGGTAACTTTGGAATACTACAAGGTATAAGGCTAAGGTATTTTGGGCATTATAACAATACTGGGAGGAGTATTTTAATACCACAAAGGGGGGGGTACCACACGAGACCAACCCCCTAAGGAGTGGGTGTTCTCGCTTTAGGCTCACAAAGTGGGAAGGTTTCGCCAAAAGGCCTTCACAAGGGGAGAGGGCTCTTGGACGAGTCAACAAGAGGGAGGAGGGGTTCTCAAGACTTAGGCAAGTGAAGAGTGGATGAAGAAGTCTTCAAAGAGAGGGTATTTATAGCAAAACCAAAGGCCAACCAATGGCCAAGATCAAGCCATGTGCAAGGCAAGTGTAAGGCCAAGATCAAGCCAAGTGCACCCACAAAACACTCCACAAAACACTCCACAAAACAAGCCACAAAGCAAGGCACAAAAGAGGGAGCCAATCGGCCAAGGCCAAGCCTTCTCTTTGTTGCCCAATGAGGTGACAAGTGTCACCTCCCGTTGGTCCAAAATGTTCCGTCGCTTCGGAAAAATCCGCAAAAATACTAAATGACATAGCCGAATTTTCCCAACGTAAGTCGTGGGAAACGTTTCGTCGAAAAACGACTCCTTTCGGCACTTGTGTACAAATTTCGAAACTATGCCTACTTAAGGCTCAAATTGTACACGTACGCCCTCACGTACATACTCTGGAAACACGGGGTATAACACTCACATTGGAAGGAAGTGTGGGCGGCATGGACGATTTGGAGGAGGGAGTTGGTAGGATATTTTTGTGCAAGTTGGTGTGGTAGATGGATAAGGTACACATGGTTTAAATCTAGCCCTACACTTGCCTTACACTTGGATGGATCTTGGCCATCGTCGCCTTGCTTGACCTATAAATACCTCTAAGTTGAAGACTTTCTTCATCCAAAACATGAGCAATCTTTCTAAGTCTTGAAATCCTCCCTCCTCTTGAGTAGTTCATCCAAAGCCCCCCCCCCCCTCTTTAGAGAAGCCTTGGCCGAGAGCCTCCCCCCCTTGAGTGAGGCTTGGCCGAGAGGGCACCCCCTCCTAGCCTAGTTGTTTTCGTATAATACCCCCTTTGTGGTATAGAAATACTCTCCAAGTATGGTTGTAATGCAAAAATACTCTAGCCCAAATACCTTGTAGTACTTTCCAAAGTTACCTCTATACGTAGAGCCCGAAAAATACTATTATACTTCCTTTAGCCACTAAACGAAACCCTAAGGAAAACCTTCATAGTCGATTGAAGTGTTAAGTAGAAGTGGCGTAGAACTTCTAAAGGGTTGTTTGGAGCGTGTTGGAGCGCACGGAGTAGGAGCTAAACGTTGCTCAGGAGCGACATTAAACTTGGATAATTTTGGGCTCATCGAGGTAAATACTACTGTCCTTCTATTGTAATTGGGAATTACATACTGTAGTTGTATAGAAATGAATATAAGATTCATAGAAGAGAATTGAACTGTAATAGAAGGATATTACAGAAAAGACTTGAACTGAAATCACATCAGAAGAATATTAGAGTTAGAAGATTAAACTGTACTTACTTAGGACTGTATTTACAGTAGACTGATAACCTTTATTGGTTGAATGTTCTGCGAGTAGCATGAACTACTTGGAAGGTGGACAAGGCTAGCCGGGTTATAGCCGTGGAGCGTTTTGCTTATAGTCGATAATCGTCGCGAGGTATGTGATTCTTCATATACTCTTGAGCATGATATTTTAAAAGGATATATATATAGTACGGTAGACGTACGTGTGTTAACAGAACGTAGTTGTACGGCAATGTCTTTTGACTTAAGCCTGAATAAAAAGAATCTTGAAGTATTTCAAAAAGATTAAGAACCGTTTTTGAAAGAAGAGTAATACTTGGTTTTGAAAACATAAGAGTTATACTAGCTTTATGGGAAGTTAGGTATAACGTCTTAAGAGAGATAAAGAGAATGATTTTACTGATTTTAAAAGTTAAGAGACTTGATCTTATAAGATAAGAGACTTAACTTAATTAAATTGATTTGAAAGTTGTAAGATGTATGCAACCTCATTCGTGAGTAATGAGTACCTGGTTTTTAAAGAATAATGTTTTACTGATGTCGGAAATGATAATGAGTATCGACAAACCACTGCAGTGTTAATAAAGGAAAATGTATTGAAAAATGAAGTATTATTAAAACCAGTAGAAACCTCCATCTGCATAGAAGCTAAGATGAGACAAAATGATATTACATTTTCTAGATCATGGCTGCTTTAATAAGATGGTTATAAACAGGAATAAACTGCTCACACATATGGCATATGTTACTCGATTGTTTTAAAAGAGATTAAGACATTGAACTACGAAACTTTTCTAAAATAAAGAGACTTGAGTAATCGAAATTAGGCAAACTGGAACTTTAGGGAAAAAAATGTTGTTGAAAAGGAAAGTGTTTTGGTTTACCTAAAAATGTGAGTCACTCTATTTTAATACTACGGGTATCGGGTGACTTTTATAAAAGGAATGGATCTATTTAAAAGGAACTTAACGTACGTAGTACTTTAGGGTTGAAACCCGGACTTTGACATAAAATGAAAGTACCTTGAGTTATGTATAACTTGCCTATGCTTGTTGTTGTGTAACTTGCCTATGCTTGTTGTTGTGTAACTTGCCTATGTTTGGTGTTGTGTAACTTGCCTATGCTTATGGTGATAGTCTTTGTTGTGCAAGAATTGTGTTTCTACTACCGCGTCTCGATGGAGGGCGGTTGACTTTGAGAACTTACTTGGACGCATGCAGCGGTGACGGAGATTCCACTGTATGCTTCCATTAGCATTGGTACCGGGCATGTCTACACCGTTGATGGATTCTCGTGGACATGTGACCATTATGGTTATGGCGAAGTATCGTGACTTACGGTTGCTGATCGCGTAGCTGTTTACTTGCCCCGCCGCCACGTGGACGCAGTGGATCTGGTAGCGGTTATTGCACTTGCCACGCGTCGCCTTCGCGCGGCGTATCGTGACTTACGGTTGTGATCGGGTTCCTCGCCGATTGACTTGCCCCCGTCAGCTACGTGACGCAGGTGGATCTAGTTGAGGCTAGTGTACTTGCAACATGTCAGCTTCGCGAGTCAGTGTTTGGATGGAGCTTCGTGACTTACGGTTGTGATCGGTGCCCGACCGACATTGCCCCGTCGCCTACGTGGACGCAGTGGATCTCGCGAGGCTAGTGCACTTGCCACGTGTCAGCTTCATGATATGGTTGTACAGTATTATTGGTACGGTCGGATCTGGTAGTTATACTTGCCCCGTACGGTTTTATTGACACAGGTGGGACCTGGTGTTCATATATACTCCTTGGTGTTGTTATATCATAGATCGCCATGTGAGGAAGGAATTCCACGGGCACGAGTGATGATTTGGAGGGCGTGAGTCCCTGACTTGATATGATTGTTTATATGTGGTGTACTGTAGTTTGGTTATCATACATGTCTCCTGCTTTATATAGACTGCTATGATTTCATTTACAGTATTTTACAGTTTCACATACTTGGTACCTGTTGATCGACCTCCTTCGGGTGCGTTCACGCCGAAGGTAGAGTTACATCACCGTCGATCCCCGCTTATAGGATCACCTTTCAGATATCGAAGCTCCGTTCCTTCGGAGGCTTATCTTTGGTATGTTACCCTGAGTCTGTAGGTTCTTGTACATTCAGGGGTATGGCGGGGCCCTGTCCCGTGATAGTTGTTGTAAAAATCTTAGAGGTCCAGTAAGACTGCAAGTGTGGTTGTAAGGATTGTAATCGCTGTCAAATGTCTATATATATATGTTGAAAGGCAACCGTTTTGGTTGGCCTATTTTCTTTATCTTGATCCATGTCTATTTAAATGTTTAAGTTTTTATTTCCGCTGGTTTTTCTCTGATGTTGTATCACTAGGGTGCCCGGGGTAAGGCACCAGTCACGGGGCCGGGCTCGGGTCGTGACACCCTTAGTTGGTCTTGGACGAAATGGACCATGGGTTAAATGGTCATTTAACCTATGTGAAGATGACTAAGTCTTGCAACTAGAGCTTGATAATATTGACTAAGTCAAAAGGGCCACTTGGCTAGATTTTTAAATGAATTGCATCCAAGCCACCCATTTGTTTTAAGAAGATCACTATGTTTGCTCTCGGGTTTGGGCACAAGTTCAAGAAAAAAAAATTCGTTTGTTGATAAATAGTCTCCATACTTTAAACCAAGGTTCCTAAGGGTATTGTAAGGGTATCTCAATAGAAAAATCTCGGAAAAGTGTCGTTTTTGTATTAGTCGCAAGGTGAAAACCTAAGTCACTTTCATAGGTTTGGTTTGGAAATTAAAGGAAAGATGTTTGTGATCTTCTAAGGGCTTCAAGTGGCGGATTGGAGTGTCTAGGAGAGGCTCTAAGTTGCTAGGGAGCGACTTCGGATCTTGAAGTTGGATTGAGGCTCGTCAAGGTAACAATCTTGTTCTCTTAAGTGTTATAAGATTTCATATTGTTGTAGCCTTACTTTTTAACTAGCATGGAGTATATGTATTGAATATTGATAAATGTTATGGATAGTGGAAGCCTAAATCCGAAATGACATTGTGAGCCATTTGAAATTGAAATACAATTTGGTCGATAATTAGAATCATCACATGTTATCTACTTGAAGATTGTAGTTGTTATAATTGATTGCGGCTTTATAACATGTTATACTAAACAACTTGAATTGAAAAGGAATTGGAAAGGATGATATGTTGTTACACCTATTAGCCGTGAGTGACATTGCCTTTTTGGACTAGTTTGATATCAATTGTGGGAAAAAAATTTACACGTCCTATTAGGCGTGTAATCCCCTATTGTTAACTACATTGTTGAGCCTTAAATGTGGCATGTTTGGTTATTGAATTTGGGCCTTGAAAAAGGTGGAAAAGTATGTAGAAACAAAGGAAGTGCTGTCCGATTTTCCGTAGAATTTAGTGACTTTGCACTTAGAATATTCTACGTTTGAAGTTAGAAGTTAATAGACGTATTATGGTCATTATAGGTTGACATACTACGTACGACATATTGGAATTAGAAAGTGGATTGAACCGAAGAAGTATGTGGAACTTTCCTATCTCTTGAGCATGAGTAGTTGTAAACGTATAGTACGGTAGACGTACGAGATTTAAATGAATTTAGTTTCATTTGATATCCTTGACTTGTTTTAAGGATGTCCAAGTTGGTTGAGTTAGAGAATTAACTCACTTGTTTTTAAAGGATAGAAATGTCTTGGTTTCAAAAGCATAAGTTGGTTAATAACTTTTGTCACGACCCGACCCCGGGCCGCGACTGGTGCCCTACTTGGGCACCCTTACAGGTATACATCAGAGATAATCAGCGGAACATACAACAAACTTATTAAAATAATTAAACAAGACATAAACAACAGGCTAGCCGATAAGGCTACCTCCCTGGACATATATACACATATATAGCCAAAAACAGTTACATCATTTTTCCTTTTTTCTATACACAACCCAAACCACAAGATATGACTACAGACCTCTATGATTTTGGACCAATACTATGACGGGACAAGGCCCCGACGTACCCCTGAATATCCATAGCCATTATGACAAGCTCCGGAACATTGGAGCCATCTAAAAAATGCTGAACCAGGATCCTAATCCGCGGATCCACAACTGTGTACCTAAACCTGCGGACATGAACTGTTACACCCCGTATTTTTTCAGGACATGTTTTAAGAACGTACGTAAGAACTCACAAGTGTTAAGATTTGAGACTTGTAAAAATTTATCGGAATTATGAAATTTTCGGAAAACGTATTATTCTGACGAATGGGAGGGCGACACGTGTCACCCCCCCTTATAGTTGCCTTGGACGATTTATGTCATGGCCAAAATGGTCATTGACCATAGTCTTGGATGACTAAGTCTTGCAAGTAGTAAGCTTGAGATTCTTGACTAAGTCAAAGGACCCACAACGCTTGATATTTGATAAGAGCTCATCCAAACCACCAATTTGGTTGCATCTTGACCCTCCATTGCACTATATAATACTACTAGTAGCAAGAGTGAATCCAACACTTAGAAAAAATTTCATGAAATTTGAAGAAGAGCAATAGTTGCTCTCGGGTTCACTCACTCTCAAAAGAAAAAAAAAATTGTTTCTTGTTCTTTAAGCTCCACACTTTAAACCAAGGTTCTTGAGTGTATTGTAAGCATATCTCAATAGAAAAATCTCAGAAAAAGATAGTTTTCGGGTTAGTCGCAAAGCGAAAACCTAGTTGTCTTTCTAGGTTTTGTTTGGAAGTTTGAAGGAAATTTGTTGGTGTTGTTCTAGGGGTCTCAAGTAGCGGATTGAAGTGTCTTGAAGAGGCTCTAAGTTGCTAAGGAGCGACTTCGGATTTGGAGTTGGATTAAGATTCGTTAAGGTATAATCTTGTCCCTTAAAAGTGTTACAAGATTATTTATATTGTTGTTAGCTTTGCATGTTGCTAGCATGAAGTATATGTGTTGAAGTTTATAAGTATTATGGATTGCTTGTAGCCTTAAAATCCGAAATGTAATGTAAGCCTTGTGAAGTTAGATTACAATTTAGTCATTTATTAGAATCGTCGCATGTTACATACTTGAAGATTATAGTAGTATAATCGATTGCGACTTGATACCATGTTATGCTAACAATTTGGATTGAAATGGAAATTGGATAAGAATTGGTATTGTGGTACTCAATATGGCCGAAATTGGACTAGTAGTTGTATTAGTTTGATATCTATTGTGGGGCAGAATTTTACACGTCTAGTAGGCGTGTAATCCCCTATTGTTGATTGCATTGATTGGGCCTTAAATGTGGCGTGTTTGGTTATTGTGTTCGGCCTTGAAAAAGGTGGCAAAGTAAGTAGAAACAAAGGAGGTGCTGTCCGATTTTCCGTAGAATTTAGAGACTTTACACTTATAATATTCTACGTTTGAAGTAAGACGTTAATAGACGTATTGTGAATATTATAGGTTGACATTCTACGGGCGGGATTTTGTACTTGGCAAGTGGTTTGACCCGAAGAGGTATGTAGAACTTTTCCTATATTTTGAGCATGACTAGTTGCACGTATGTAGTACGGTAGACGTACAACACCTTGATATCCTTTACTAGTTTTATGAATAGCCAAGTCGGGTGAGTTATGAGATTAACTCACTTCTTTGAAAGTATAAAGGATGTCTTAAGTTTTATTAAAGTTAAGGGACTTGAAGAGTTTTAAAGTATGTGATACTTGTTCCGTTTTAAACGTATAAGTCCCTTGGATAGGAAATTGTATTTTGGCTAAGGTATAAAGTGAATATAACGACTTTATGGGAAGTTGGTTATAATTGCTTTATGGGAAGATAAATGACTTGATTTCAATGAAAAGACAATTTGATTTTAAGGCATCAATTGCCTAAGGTTTTATAATAAAAGGAGTCACTTGATTTAGAAACCTAACTTTATTTCTAAAGGTATTGTGACTTGTCTTGAAAAGTAATTTTGACTTGATACTACGGTTAATAGTATCTTGGAAGTTTTATATGAAAATGAGTCATTTTTCTTAAAAGATTAGAAGTACGTAGTACTTTGGGTTAAACTCCCGGATTTATTATAACATATTAGTGCCTTAAGTAAACTAAAATGAGAGTGTAGATGAATGAGACTAATAAGAAGTTAGGGGGATTTCTTAACTTGCTTATTTATCAGATGTATGGCACGGTTGAGATAGGGTAAGAGTATAAATGAGGGGTAAACCCCCAAGACGTTATACCACCTTCTTCAGGGTAAGAGTATAAATGAGGGGTAAACCCCCAAGACGTTATACCACCTGCTTCAGGGTAAGAGTATAAATGAGGGGAAAACCCCCAAGACGTTATACCACCCGTTTCTATGGGTTCGCTACCCATGATTTGATCGTGAGTCTCCTATTTTTATGTTGTACATATACTCTTGGATTACTCTCATTGTTAGTAAGGCACTGTGTACTGTAATTTTGTTATCATACATGTCTCCGGCTTTGTTTTGAACTTATGTTGTAATTACAGTACTTTCCAGTTTTACATACTTAGTACATATGTGTCGACCCCCTTCCTGGGCCGTTCATGCCGCAGTAGGGTAAGGTGGTAGATCCTCATTCTAGGATCACTTATCGATGACGTAAGCTCAATTTCTCCGAGGCTTGTCTTTTACGCTTCTTCCCCGATGTTGTAGATTTATGTACATTCAGGGGTATGGCGGGGCCCTGTCCCGCCACTGTTGTTATTCTTAGAGGTCTGTAGTCACATTATGTGTTTTGGGCTTGTAAGAACCGAGTTGTACAGTTTGGCTTTGATTATGCATATTTTATGGAAGACGGCCTTATCGGCTAGCCTGTGTTGTTATTGTCTAAACATGTTGTATGTTGTGTATGTTCCGCTGCTATTTTCTGATGTATACCTGAACGAGGTGTCCAGGTAGTGCACCAGTCGCGGCCCGGGGTCGGGTCGTGACAAAAGTGGTATCAGAGCAGTTAGTCCTCGGAAAGTGTCTACAGACCGTGTCTAGTAGAGTCTTGATTATCGGTGTGTTGTGCACCACATCTATAATCAGGAGGCTGCAGGACATTTAGGATTGGTTTCCATTCTTCTCTCTCTGAGATCGTACAGTAGAGCTGTCTTATTAGGTTGAATCCTCTCTGACCTATTCTTATGAAATGCGATTATGCCTCCACTGGCGACAGGCCCGAAGAAGGCAGAACTGAAGTCGCTAGCGGTATTCAGAGGGTTACTGACTGCACGCACTATGCCCGAGGTAGTAAGCGGTCGGCGAGTTCAGCCACACCGACAAGATAGAGGAGCCGAGAGCGGCGGTAGCTCGAGAGGTTCCTGCAGAGCCTCCACCCCACACCGGAGCCGAGTATAGAGACTACGGGAGCGATCCGGTTATTGACCAAGATAGTAGCAGGCGTGGCAGCGAGCGAGCGGCAACCTAACCCAGAGCCGATTTGCGGATTCGGGATTTTTTGGGTTGTCATCCGCCCGAGTTTTATGGTTCGAGGTCTGAGGAGGATCCGCAGGAGTTCATTCGGCAGCTACAGCGGACTATGCAGGTTCTTAGGGCTTCAGAGACAGAGTCTGTTATACTAGCCTCTTACCGGTTACGCGATATTGCGTTGAACTAGTTTGAGTCATGGGTGCTGACGAGAGGTGATGATGCTCTTCCAGCTGTTTGGGAAGAGTTCACAGAGGCTTTCATGGATCACTTCTTGCCTCCTAAGATGAGGAGAGCCCGTGTAGATAGGTTCTTGACCTTGAGGCAGAATGGGAGGAGTATCAGGGAGTATAGCCTGGAGTTTGACTCCTTGGCCAGACATGCGCACACTATTGTAGCTGACATGGTGGATAGAGTTCATCGTTATGTGATGGGGCTAGACCGTCATATGATTATCAGATGTTTGGGGTGGCTCTTCAGCCTGGTATGTAAATTGCCAGGATTCAGGACTATTCACAGGTGATAGAGGATAGAGAGAGGGAGGACCAGATTGACTCGAGCCACCAAGAGGCCGGGGCAATGGGTCTCGGGCGCTGAGGCGGACAACCTCAGCAGCAGACTAGGTCCACTTTCCAGCCAGCACAGAGTGCTCCTTTACGGTTTTCTGGCAGGAGGTCTGATCAGCCAGGTCATTCAGGAGCAGGTCAGGATTCCAGGACTTCGGGATTTCAGAGAGGCAGGAACCGTCACCGATCGGGACCACCCACACCTCAGTGTGCTCGATGCGGTAGGTTACACCAGGGCGAGTGTCGCAGGGCTTCGGGAGCTTGTTACTCTTATGGCCAGCAGGGCCATTTGAGGAGAGATTGTCCGTCTAGAGGCGGCATTGGTGGTACGGTGCAGCCGACATGATCAGTTGCTGGGTCTTCCTCTCCTTCTGTGGTTATGCGCCCCGGAGGGCAGGGTACTCACGGACCGGCAGGCCGAGGTCGAGGTCGTGGTGGTGGTTCCAGTTCTAGCGGTCCCCAGAACCGCATATATTCATTAGCCAGCCGCCAGGATCAGGAGGCCTCCCCTGACGTCGTCACAGGTACATTATTGATTTCATGCTGTGACGTTTATGCTTTGATAGATCTAGGTTCTACCTTGTCCTATGTGTCCCCTCTTATTACGGGTAGAATCGGGATAGAGCCGGTGTCGATAGAGCCTTTTGAGGTAGCTACGCCAATGGGAGATTCGGTGTTAGCTGAGCGGGTGTATAGAGGTTGTCCGGTGTTTATTTACAGTCGTCAGACCCTTGCAGACTTGATAGAGTTGGAGATGACATATTTTGATGTCATTATGGGTATGTACTGGTTGGCTTCTTGTTATGCCAACGTTGAACGTAGGGACAGGTTGGTTCGGTTCCAGTTTCCTGGCGAGCCAATTATCGAGTGGAAGGGCAACACAGCGTCGCCGAGGGGTAGGTTTATTTCTTACCTCAAGGCTAGGAAGATGGTGCGAGCGGTACATCTATCATCCGGTTCGTATTTGATACAGAGGCCGAGGTACCGATTCTTGATCGATGCTGGTTAGTGAGTTTCGGATGTGTTCCCGCACGATCTTTCCGTATCCTCCCGAGAGGAGATTGAGTTTTGTATTGACACGTTGCGGACACTCGACTTATTTCCATTCTCGCCATACAGATGGCACTGCCGAGTTGAGGAGTCAAGGACCACCGAAAGATTTGGAGAAAGGCTTTATCGAGCCTAGTGTATCTCCTCGGGAGCGCCGGTGTTGTTTGTGAAGAAGAAGGATGGGACGATGCGTATGTGTGTTGATTACAGGCAGCTGAATAAGGTAACCATTAAGAATAGGTACCCCCTCCCCAGGATTGATGACTTGTTTGACCGATTGCGAGTGCGAGGTGTTTCAAAGATAGACTGCGATGCAGTTATCATCAGTACGAGTTCGAGAGGCGACATCCCAAAGATCGCATTCAGACCCTGATGGGCACTATGAGTTCGTGGTTATGTCTTTCGGTTTGACCAACGCTCAGCGTATTTATGGATTTGATGAACCGTGTTCAAGCCATTTTGGATACATTTGTGATAGTATTCATTGATGACATCTGGTTTATTCGCGACAGAGCATGAGCATGCAGATCACTCGGCGATCAGATTGGGATCCTCCGGAGCCGGCAGTTATTCACCAAGTTCTCCAAGTGTGAGTTTTGGTTGGCCTCAGTGGCATTCCTGGGGCATATTATTGGGGTTGATGGTGTTCGGGTGGATACGACAAAGATTGAAGCAGTCAAGTCTTGGCCGAGACCTACTACTCCGACCGAGGTACGCAGTTTCTTAGGGCTGGCAGGTTATTATCGTAGGTTTGTGGAGCGGTTGCTTGATTTCAAAGATTGACTAGTGACTCGGAAAGCGCCAAGTTCCGGTGATGCAGGCTTGCGACAAGGGTTTCCAGTTGCTGAAGGAAAGGTTGACTACAGCTCCAGTTCTTACTCTTCCTGAGGGGTTAGACGGGTATGTGATCTATTGTGATGCCTCGGGTATCGGGATAGGGTTTGTTTTGATGCAGCACGGCAAGGTTATAGCCTATGCTTCCCGGCAGTTACGGAAACATGAGAGGAATTACCCTACCCACGACTTAGAGTTGGCCGCAGTTATTCATGCCTTGAAGATTTGGAGACATTATTTGTATGGGGTTCATGTGGATATTTATACAGACCACAAGAGCCTCCAGTATATCTTCAGGTAGAGAGAGCTGAACTTGCGACAGAGACGGTGGTTAGAGTTGTTGAAAGATTATGATGTTGATATTCTATACCATCCGGGGAAAGCCAACGTAGTTGCTGATGCCTTGAGTCGTAGATCGATGGGAGCCCGCTGAGGTACAGCCAGAGAGACAGGACATGGTCCACCAGATTCACCAGCTAGCGAGCCTTGGGGTTCGATTGATCGATACCGACGATAGTGGGGTACGGGTTCGTGAGGTTGCCGAGTCTTCCATCGTTGATGAGGTGAAGAGGCGACAGTTTGAGGACCTAGTGTTGGTACGGTATCGAGATGCAACTCTTCGGGAGGAGAAGAGTCTATTCGAGGTAGCGCCTGATGGGGTGCTAAGATTTGAGGGCCGGTTGTGTTCCGATGTGACAGACTTCACAAGATATTTTGGGAAACACACAGTGCTCGTTATTCTATTCATCCGGGGTCGACCAAGATGTACCATGACCTCAGATGTTTGTATTGGTGGGATGGCCTGAAGAGGGACGTGGCAGGTTTTGTTGCACAGTGTCCTAATTGCCAGCAGGTTAAGGTCGAGCACCAGAGGCCCAGTGGATTATTGCAGGCTATTGAGATTCCGACTTGGAAGTGGGAGGTGATCAACATGGACTTTGTTACAGGGTTACCTCGTACTCAGAGGAAGTACGACTCCATTTGGGTTATTGTTGACAGGCTGACGAAATCAACCCATTTCCTTCCAGTCAGGACGACATTTTCGGCTGAGGACTATGCCAGATTGTACATCAGAGAGATTGTGAGGCTGCACGGTGTCCCGGTGTCGATTATATCAGATAGAGGAGCCCAGTTTACGGCTAACTTCTGGAGGTCTTTCCAGAAGGGATTAGGGACACAGGTGAGTCTCAGTACATCATTTCATCCTCAGACGGACGGGCAGGCAGAGCGTACTATCCAGACACTTGAGGATATGCTGCGTGCCTGCGTGATTGATTTCAGGGGTAGCTGGGAGGATCATTTGCCTCTTGTGGAGTTTGCTTATAACAACAGCTACCATTCCAGTATACAGATGGCGCCATACGAGGCTTTATATGGGCGGAAATGTAGATCGCCGATTGGTTGGTTCGACGTGGGCGAGGTGCAGTTAGTTGGCCCAGACTTGGTTCGCAGTCGTGGATAAGGTGAAGCTTATCCGAGAGACTGTAGCGCTCGTAGTCGCAGGTCATATGCGGATAATCGGCGTCGGCATTTGGAGTTTCAGGTAGACGATTGGGTCTTCTTGAAGGTGTCACCCATGAAGGGTGTGACGAGATTCGGTAAGAAGGGGAAACTCATCCCAAGGTACATCGGGCCCTACCAGATCGTCCGTAGAGTGGGAAAAGTTGCCTACGAGTTGGATCTGCCATCAGAGTTAGAGGCGGTACATCCGGTCTTCCATGCATCTATGTTGCAGAAGTGTATCGGTGATCCAGCGAGAGTTTTCCCTGCTAGTGAGGTCCAGGTGACAGAGGGGTTATCGTATGAGGAGAGTCCCATAGCGATACTCGATCGCCAGTCGCGATCGCAGACTGGATGTGGCTTCCGTCAAAGTCTTGTGGAGGAATGATAACCGAGAGGAGATGACTTGGGAAGCGGAAGAGGACATGTTGAGGAAGTATCCTCACTTATTCCCTATACCTTCAGGTAATTCTTTTCCCTTACTTGTCAAGTTTTAATTGGAGCATTTGTTTTGTGTAAATGCTATTATGTAACCCGCCTGTGGCATTATTGGTATGTCGGGGTTGTGAAAGGAAACTATGTCGCTAATTATAAGTTTGACTCCGAAAGAACATTCGGGGACGAATGTTTCTAAGGGGGGAAGAATGTTACACCCCGTATGTTTTCAGGACATGTTTTAAGAACGTACGTAAGAACTCACAAGTGTTAAGATTTTAGACTTGTAAAAATTTATCGGAATTATGAAATTTTCGGAAAACGTATTATTGTGACGAATGGGAGGGTGACACGTGTCACCCCCCCTTATAGTTGCCTTGGACGATTTATGTCATGGCCAAAATGGTCATTGACCATAGTCTTGGATGACTAAGTCTTGCAAGTAGTAAGCTTGAGATTCTTGACTAAGTCAAAGGACCCACAAGGCTTGATATTTGATAAGAGCTCATCCAAACCACCCATTTGGTTGCATCTTGACCCTCCATTGCACTATATAATACTACTAGTAGCAAGAGTGAGTCCAACACTTAGAAAAAATTTCATGAAATTTGAAGAAGAGCAATAGTTGCTCTCGGGTTCACTCACTCTCAAAAGAAAAAAAAAATTGTTTCTTGTTCTTTAAGCTCCACACTTTAAACCAAGGTTCTTGAGTGTATTGTAAGCATATCTCAATAGAAAAATCTCGGAAAAAGATAGTTTTCGGGTTAGTCGCAAAGCGAAAACCTAGTTATCTTTCTAGGTTTTGTTTGGAAGTTTGAAGGAAATTTGTTGGTGTTGTTCTAAGGGTCTCAAGTAGCGGATTGAAGTGTCTTGAAGAGGCTCTATGTTGCTAAGGAGCGACTTCGGATTTGGAGTTGGATTAAGATTCGTTAAGGTATAATCTTGTCCCTTAAAAGTGTTACAAGATTATTTATATTGTTGTTAGCTTTGCATGTTGCTAGCATGAAGTATATGTGTTGAAGTTTATAAGTATTATGGATTGCTTGTAGCCTTAAATCCGAAATGTAATTTAAGCCTTGTGAAGTTGGATTACAATTTAGTCGTTTATTAGAATCGTCGCATGTTACATACTTGAAGATTATAGTAGTATAATCGATTGCGACTTGATACCATGTTATGCTAACAATTTGGATTGAAATGGAAATTGGATAAGAATTGGTATTGTTGTACTCAATATGGCCGAAATTGGACTAGTAGTTGTATTAGTTTGATATCTATTGTGGGGCGGAATTTTACACGTCTAGTAGGCGTGTAATCCCCTATTGTTGATTGCATTGATTGGGCCTTAAATGTGGCGTGTTTGGTTATTGTATTCGACCTTGAAAAAGGTGGCAAAGTAAGTGTTATACCCCGTATTTCCAGAGTATGTACGTGAGGGCGTACGTATAAAAGTTTAAGCCTTAAGTTAGGCTAGAGACGAAATTTTGTGCACAACTACCAAAAAGAATTGTTTTCCGACGAAACGTTTTCCAAACTTCATGGCGGAAAATTACGACTATGTCATTTATTATTTTTGCGGATTTTTCCGAGAGATGAAATATTTTGGACCAACGAGAGGCGACACTTGGCCCTCAAGTGACGCAAAGCTAGGGGAGGTCTTGGCACGTTTTTTGTGTTGAGACTTTGGTCAAGGAGTTGGTAGGATATTTGTAGATATTTTGTGTAGTTGATGAGCAAGTGGGACCCACAAACACTTGTCCAAATCTTGACCCTTCACTTGCCCACCACTTGTCTTGATCTTGGCCATTGGTTGGCCTATAAAGACCCCCCTTTGTTGAAGACTTCTTCATCCTAAAAAACATTTCCAAGTATTGACAATCCTCCTCCTCAGAAATGAAGCTCTCTCGTCCAAAGAGCTCCCCTTCACAGGCCTTTTGGCCAAGAGTACCCCCCCTACCTTGAGTGTTGTCTCGTAAATACACCCCCCCCCCCTTGGTAGAAAAGTATTCTCCAAGTATTGTTACTATTCCAAAATACCTTGGCCCAATTACCTTGTAGTATTCCAAGGTTACCCCTGTACTAAAGCCCAGAAATACTACTATACTTCCCTTCAGTCACAAAACGAAACCCTAAGGAAAATCTTCACAGTTGGTTGAAGTATTAAGAAGAAGTTGCGTAGAACTTCTAAGGGTTGTTTGGAGCGGTTGGAGCACCGGAGTAGGAGCTAAACGTTGCTCAGGATCGACATTAAATCTTGGATAATTTTGGGCTTATCGAGGTAAATACTCTTGTCCTTGTATTGTAATTGGAAATTACATACTGTAGTAGTATAGAAATAAATATAAGATTCATAGAAGAGAATTGAACTGTAATAGACGGATATTACGGATAAGACTCGAATCAAATCACATCGTAAGAATATTAAAGTAGAAGATTGAATCAGCATTTACATAGGATCGTATTTACTGAGATTGTGAAGTTTGACGGGTAGGGAAGTGCTGCCCAATTTTCCGTAGAATCTTGTATCTAGATTTATTCTACCGAGTAGTCTAGACATTGATAGACTTGTATAACCGTTATAGGTTGAAGTACTGCGAGTAGCGTATTCTACTCGAAGGGTGGAAAAGGCTAGCAGGATTACAGTACTTTGGAGCTATTTACTAATAGTCGATAAATCGTCGCGAGGTATGTGATTCTTCCTATCCTCTTGAGCATGATATTTTAAAAGAATATATATAGTACGGTAGACGTACGTGTGTTAACTGAACGTGGTTTTACTGCGATGTCTTTTGACTTGAGTCTAATAATAAGAATCTTGAAGTATTTCAAAAGAATTAAGAATCGTTTTTGAAAGAAGAGTAATACTTGGTTTTAAAAGCTTAAGAGTTATACTAGCTTTATGGGAAGTTAGGTATAACGACTTAAGAGAGGTAAAAAGAATGGTTTACTGATTTTAGAAGTTAAGAGACTTGACTTAATTATATTAATATGAATTTTGTTAAAAAGTGTGAAACCTCATTCGTGAGTAATGAGTACTTGGTTTGTAAAAGGAATAATGTTTTACTGATTTCGGAAATCAGAATAAGTATCGAACAAACCACTGCAGCGTTAATAAAGGGAAATGTATTGACTAATTAAGTATTATTAAAAACCAGTAGAAACCTCCATCTGCATAGAAGCTAAGATGAGACAAAATGATATTACATTTCCTAGATCATGGTTACTTTAATAAGATTGTTATAAACAAGAATAACCTACTCACATATAAGGCATATGTTTCTCAAATTGTTTTAAAGGAGAATTATATCATTAAGTGATTAAAACTATGAACTACGAAACCTTTCGAAAATGAGAAACTTGAGCATTTGAAATTAGGCAAACTTGAACGTTTGGAAAATAATGTTGTTACTTAGGGAAGTGTTTTTGTTTACTTAAAAAGATAGTCACTCTATTTTTATACTACGGGTATTGTGTGACTTTTGTGAAAGAAACAGATCTTTTAAAGAGTTAATGTATGAAGTACTTTGGGGATAAAAACCCGAACTTGTTAACATAAAGTAGAAAGTACCTTGTGTGAATAACTTGATTGTGTTGGTTTGTGATAGCCTTGTAATACTTTCTTGTTGATTTGATAAGTAAACATGTTAGGATGCTACGTGTGTTAGTATCTTGTGATGTTGTGTAAGGGGGTTATTCTTGTTGTGCTTACGTTGTTAAACGTTAAGGCCGTTGTACTGTTATTATATCACATACCCCCTTGACTTGTTATACCGAGGGCTTGCCACCCTTGATGCGGGTCTATACGGCCTATGCGGTCTGTGTGACTATGCGGAGCAGCGGTATGCTCCAGGATTGATCATTCCGGGTGTTATACCCCGTATTTCCAGAGTATGTACGTGAGGGCGTACGTATAATAATTTGAGCCTTAAGTTAGGCAAGTTTCGAAATTTGTACACAACACCGATTTGAGTCGTTTTTCGACGAAACGTTTCCACAGCTTTCGTAGGGAAAATTCCGGCTATGCCATTTATTATTTTTGCGGATTTTTCCGAGAGACGAAACATTTTGGACCAACGGGAGGGTGACAAGTGTCACCTCACATCGATGGAGTGGACGGCAATTTGGACGAATTGGTGAGTGGGGTTAGGTAGGATATTTTGTGCAAGTTGTTGTGGTAGATGGATAAGGTGCACTTGGCTTAAATCTAGCCCTACACTTGCACCACACTTGTCTTCATCTTGGCCATTGGTTGGCCTTCACTTGACCTATAAATACCCCCCTTAGTTGATGAACTTCTTCATCCAAAAATTGTCTAAGTCTTGAAAATCCTCTCTCCTCAACCTTGTTCTCGTCCAAACACCACCCCTCTCCCCTCAAGGCCCTACGAGCCCCCTTGCCTAGTGGCTCTAGCCGAGAGCAACCCCCCTAGCCTAGTTGTGCTAGTCAAAATACTACCCCCCCCCTTGGTAGAAATGTATTCTACAAGTATCGTTATAATGCCCAAAATACTTTAGCCAAATACCTTGTAGTACTTTCCAAAGTACCCTTCATACGAAAAGCCCGGAAAATACTATTATACTTTCCTTTAGCCACTAAACGAAACCCTAAGTAAATCTTCACCCGTAGTTGAAGTTATAAGTAGAAGTTGGTTAGAACTTCTAAGGGTTGGTTGGAGCGGTCAAGCGCGAGTAGAGCTAAACCTTGCTCAGGATCGACATATAAACTCGGATAATTTTGGGCTTATCGAGGTAAACACTCTTGACCTTCTATTGTAATTGGAAATTACATGTTGTAGGAATATATAGTTGAAGTATACTATATATAGAACTGAACATTATAATTGTGCGGCAATGTCTTTTGACTTAAGCCTGAATAATACTTACGGCAATGTCTTGCGACTTAAGCCTGAATTTAAATAAGAGAACTGAACTGTAATTACATAGGATCAGTATTAGAGACTTGTGTAGCATTCTTGTGTAGTAGAATTGTACACGCCCGTTAGACGTGTTAACCCCTCGTTGGCTTGGTAGCGGCCTCGATAGAGGAGAGGAGAGATTTACGCTGCGGGAGAGTCTTTGAATTTTCTGTAGAATATTCTACGTCGGGATCTAAAGATATTAATAGGCGCTTTGTGGCCTCTATAGGTTGTAGTACTGCGTGTGGAGTGACCTGCTTGACTGAGAGTGTAGCCGACGGTTTGAGGTACTTGGAGCGTTTTGCTATTAGTCGATAATCGTCGCGAGGTATGTGAACCTCTTCCTATCTCTTCTAGCATGATATGTGTGAACTATGTAGTACGGTGACGCGTACGTGCTAAATGTATTTGATTGGATTAAAATATAAAGTGTTATAACGGCTTTATGGGAAGTCGGTTATAACAGCTTTATGTGGATAAGCAAATACTTTGTGGTTTCTAAAAGGTAACTGATTTGAATAATAACTGGCTTGATATGTGTTAATAAAGAACTTGAAGTATTTCAAAAGATTTATGAATCGTTTTGAAAGAATGAGTAGTACTTGGGTTTTGAAAGCTTAAGAGTTATACTAGCTTTATGGGAAGTTAGGTATAACGGCTTAAGAATGTTTTACTGATTTCGGAAATCAGAATGTGTATCGACAAACCACTGCAGCGTTAATAAAAGGAAAATGTATTGACTAATGAAGTATTATTAAAACCAGTAGAAACCTCCATCTGCATAGAAGCTAAGATGAGACAAAATGATATTACATTTCCTAGATCATGGCTGCTTAATAAGATTGATTATAAACAAGAATAACCTACTCACATATAAGACATATGTTTCTCAAAACGTTTAAAGGAGAGTTATGTTTTAAAGGACTAAAACTATGAACTACGAAACCTTTTTCTAAAATGAGAAACTTGAGCATTCGAAATTAGGCAAACTTGAACGTTTGGAAAATAAGGTTGTTACTTGATTTTACAAAGGAAAGCATTTTGGTTTACTTAACAATGTTAGTCACTCAAATTTTTATACTACGTATCGGGTGACCTTTGTAAAAGAAATGGATCTTAAAAGGAATTTAACGGACGTAGTACTTTAAGGTTAAAATCCGGACTTTGACATAAAATGAAAGTACCTTGAGTTGTGTGTAACTTGCTGATGCTTGTTGTTATGAAACTTGACCATGTTACGTGTGATAGCCTTGTTGTGCAAGTACTGTGTTCTACTCGACTACCGGTTCATCCGGGAATGTATTTCACTTGATTACCGGGTCATCCGGGAATGTATTTCACTTGATTACCGTCATCCGAATGTATTTCACTTGACACGTCATCCGAATGTATTTCACTTGATTACGGGTCATCCGAATGTATTTCACTTGATTACGGGTCATCCGAATGTATTTCACTTGATTACACGGCTCATCCGGAATGTATTTCACTCGACTACGGTTCATCCGAATGTATATCATTTGACTACCGGTTCATCCGAATGTATTTCATCGACTACCGTTCATCCGGAATGTATTCCACACGTTTCTATATTGGGTCCATAAGATGGGCCGAGACTCGTTATACGTATCACATGATTTGTACCTAGATCGCCGGCGGTGAGGAAGGAGTTCCACGCATGAGGATGACTTTGAGGCGTGAGTCCACGACTTGACATGATCGCTTTTGTGTTGTGAATCGTAGTTTGGTTATCATACATGTCTCTGCTTTATATAGACTATTATGATTTCATTTCTGATTTTACGCTTCACATACTTGGTACTGTTATCGACCTCCTTCTGGCTGCGTTCATGCCGCATGTAAAAGGTACATCATGTCGATCCCCGCTTTAGGATCACCTTTCAGCGTATTGGAAGCTCCGTTCCTTGAGGCTTATCTTTTGGTATGTTACCCCGAGTGCATAGATGCTTATACATTCGTGGTATGGCGGCCCCTGTCCGTCATAGTTGTTGTAAAATCTTAGAGTGCATCCTTTATTGTGGGCGGGGTTTGTAAAAAGGATAACCGTCGTATTTATGTATATATGATGAAGGCAACTGTTTTGGTTGCTGTTTATTTATCTTTTCTCTTAATTCATGTTCATGTTTTTATTTCCGCTGATTTTCTCGATGTTGTATCACTAGGGTGCCCGGTAAGGCACGATCACCGCCCGTTCGGTCGTGACAAAAGTGGTATCGAGCGATTAGTCCTCGGAAAGTGTCTACTGAACCGTGTCTAGTAGAGTCTTGATTATCGGTGTGTTGTGCACCACATCTATAATCGTGAGGTCGCAGGACATTTAGGATTGGTTTCCATTCTTCTCATTCCGAGATCGTGCCTTAGAGCTGTGATAAATGGACCCTCTCGACGTATTCCTTTCTGTACGATTATGCCTCGCGTAAGGCAACCCTGAGCCCGATGGGCAAGGCGATCGAGGGAACGTAGTGAGATACGAGGAGTACGAGGCGCAGCCCGCCAAGACTGAGACAAGATTTCCGACGGGTTTCGCGACGCCGCCAGCACCAGCAGAGTTTAGAGCCGCAGCAGTGGCTGCTGAGACTACAGTACCTGAGCCTCCAGTCCCACAGCCTGGAGCCGAGGAGATGGGGTACAAGGAGATGGCCGCCATCGCCGTGGTCGTGGCCGAGATATGAGGATAGGTGGATCGCAGAGTCGGCCAAAGAAGACCGTAGTTCACCCCCGAGCAGACAGTTTGAGGCTACGGGACTTCCTGAGTTGTAGCCCTCCAGTGTTCTATGGATCGAGAGCTGAGGACGACCCTCAGGAGTTTATCCGACAGCTACAGCGGATCATGAGAGTGATCAGAGCCTCAGAGGCAGAGTCGGTGGTATTGGGTTCGCATCAGCTGCGTGATACTGCAGTTGACTGGTTTGATTCGTGGGAGCTGTCCCGGGAAGAGCATGCACTTCCAGCAGTTTGGGACGAGTTCTCGAGGGCATTTCTTGCACATTTCTTGCCTCCACAGATGAGGAGGGCTCGGGCCGACAGATTTTTGACATTGAGGCAGGACGGGCGGACGGTTAGAGAGTACAATGTGGAGTTCGACTCATTAGCTCGGTATGTTCCCGCTGTAGTAGCAGATATGGAGGACAGAGTACACCGCTACGTCACCGGGCTGGACGATTACTTGGCAGAGGCTTGTACGGGTGTAGCTCTTCAGCCGGGCATGGACATTGCCCGCATGCAAGCTCATGCACTAGGATGTGAGGCACGGAGAGGTCGACGGAATGACCGAGATCAGCAGAAGAGGCGAGCAGCAGGTCCTTTGGTAACTTTCGAGGCGGACCGCCTCAGCGAGCCTAGTTATGTACCTCCGCCGATGCAGTGGTCCTCCGCGCCTTGGTCGTTCGGGTATTCGAGCTGGTCGAGCTCCGGGGCTTCAGTTCACGAGTTTACGTGAGTGTTAACGCCAGGATTCATGTCCCTCGGTTAGCGCGATGTGGCAAACATCATCCCGAAATGTCGTCTTTTTATCGGTGCTTGTTTCACTGCGCCGTCGAGCCATGTGACGAGATCGTGCTTATAGGAGAGGTACCGGCTTAGCGCAGCCTACCGGATCGATGGCGTTCATCGCCTTACGATTATGCGCCTGCAGTGGACTTATGATTAGAGTGGAGCGGTAGCTTCAGGTATATCCTTAACCATCTAGAGGCTTGTATGTTTTGATGTTATGTTAATGTGTTAAGTGTTATGTTCGGATAGCTTTGTGCTAAAATGTGATCTAGGAACCTGGTTGGGGAAAAAGGATAAGTATGGGGGCATGGGAAGTATGAACCTTAGAATATCTCATGTTGAGACCTTAGAGGTAAGGTCATCTTAAAGGAGTGATTCTTACGGTTAGTCTTTGTTGAAATACTTGGTATGCGTAAAATGTATTGCGGGAAATTCATTGGGTTGTGTGAGGTGAAAGTGGTAGCTTTCATGACGCAGATTTGTAAGAATGTTGCAGGGCGAGGAGCGAGAAAGTTGGCACGATTACGGGTCGGGTTGAGGACCATTCGCGGGTCAACCCGTAGCCCGGAATGTGGTTAGGTCAGTCCGAGGTGGTCCCGCCGGGTGGTAGGGTCACGAGGATGCTAGGCCCAAGTTTAGATAACCATCGTAAGAGTTGGTGGATACGTTCGACCAGAATCAGTTCGTGAAGGCCGGGGATGGCCTTAGAGGAAATCGAGGTTAGAAAGATAACCAAGTTTGGAGGTAGTGACTCCAAGAGTTGGAAACAGAAGCGTTGACGGAAGTGTGGTACGGACACTAGAAAGAGTTCGAGTGCTCGAGAAGGGTACAACGAGATAGGGGAGAAGTGAACGTGTGTGATCGTTTCTTTTGAGAAATGAAGCTGCGAAGGGATTATATTTTTAGACCTTGGTGGGAACTTTTGTGATAAACAGAGGTGATTCCTTGTTGGCTTGGATTTGGGGTTTTCACGCGCATGCTATTTTGTGGCCAGGTGTGGCATGTTTGGTTTCGTAAGTATAGTAGTGAAGGCTATACCGGCACGTGTTTGTTTTGAGACTGAGAAGGAACATTCGGGACGAATGTTTCTAAGGGGGGAAGAATGTTATACCCCGTATTTCCAGAGTATGTACGTGAGGGCGTACGTATAATAATTTGAGCCTTAAGTTAGGCAAGTTTCGAAATTTGTACACAACACCCGATTTGAGTCGTTTTTCGACGAAACGTTTCCACAGCTTTCGTAGGGAAAATTCCGGCTATGCCATTTATTATTTTTGCGGATTTTTCCGAGAGACGAAACATTTTGGACCAACGGGAGGGTGACAAGTGTCACCCTCACATTGGATGGAGTGGGACGACAATTTGGACGAATTGGTGAGTGGGGTTAGGTAGGATATTTTGTGCAAGTTGTTGTGGTAGATGGATAAGGTGCACTTGGCTTAAATCTAGCCCTACACTTGCACCACACTTGTCTTCATCTTGGCCATTGGTTGGCCTTCACTTGACCTATAAATACCCCCCTTAGTTGATGAACTTCTTCATCCAAAAATTGTCTAAGTCTTGAAAATCCCTCCCTCTCCCTCAACCTTGTTCTCGTCCAAACACCACCCCTCTCCCCCCCTCTTGAAGGCCCTCGGCCGAGCCCCCCCCCTTGCCTAGTGGCTCTAGCCGAGAGCAACCCCCCCCCCCTAGCCTAGTTGTGCTAGTCAAAATACTACCCCCCTTGGTAGAAATGTATTCTACAAGTATCGTTATAATGCCCAAAATACTTTAGCCAAATACCTTGTAGTACTTTCCAAAGTACCTTCATACGAAAGCCTGAAAATACTATTATACTTGTCACGACCAACCGGGCCGTGGATGGTGCCTTACCGGGCACCCTAGTGATACAACATCGAGAAAATCGCGGAAATAAAAACATGAACATGAATTAAGAGACAAGATAAATAAACAAAGCAACCAAAAGCTTGCCTTCATCATATATATACATAAATACCCGAACAGTTATCCTTTTTACAAACCCTGCCCACAACAGTTCTACAGACCTCTAAGATTTACAACAACTATGACGGGACAGGGCCCCGCCATACCCCTGAATGTACAAGAACCTACAACTCAGGGAACACATACCAAAAGATAAGCCTCCGGAGAAACGGAGCTTCCCAACACGCTGAATGTGATCCTATAAGCGGGGATCGACAGTCGATGTACCTTTACCTGCGGCATGAACGCAGCCCGGCGAGGTCGATAACAGTACCAAGTATGTGAAATCAGAAATATCAGAATCAAATCATAATAGTCTATATAAAGGAGACATGTATGATAACCAAACTACGATCACAACATAAGCAGTCATGCCAAGTCGAGTGGAATACATTCCCGGAATGAACCGGTAGTCAAGTGAAATACATTCCCGGATGAACCGGTCGTCAAGTGAAATACATTCCCGGGTGAACCGGTGATCAAGTGAGATACATTCCCGGATGAACCGGTCGTCAAGTGAAATACATTCCCGGGTGAACCGGTGATCAAGTGAGATACATTCCCGGATGAACCGGTCGTCAAGTGAAATACATTCCCGGGTGAACCGGTAATCAAGTGAGATACATTCCCGGGTGAACCGGTGATCAAGTGAGATACATTCCCGGATGAACCGGTGATCAAGTGAACACAGTACTTGCACAACAAGGCTATCACACGTAACATGGTCAAGTTTCACAACAACAAGCATAGGCAAGTTTCACAACAACAAGCATAGGCAAGTTTCACACAACTCAAAGTACTTTCATTTTATGCCAAAGTCCGGGTTTTTAACCCCAAAGTACTACATACGGTAAATCCTTTTAAAAGAGATACATTCATTTTATAAATGTCACCCGATACCCGTAGTATAAAACTAGAGTGATTCACATTATTAAGTAAACCAGAACACTTTCTTTTTAAACTCAAGTACCAACATTCTTTTCCTAGAGTTCCGGTTTGCCTAATTACAAATGCTCAAGTTTCTCATTTTAGAAAAGGTTTCGTAGTTCATAGTTTTAATCCTTTAAAACATAATTCTCCTTTAAATGTTTTGAGAAACATATGCCTTATATGTGAGTGGGTTATTCTTGTTTATAATCAATCTTATTAAGCAGCCATGATCTAGGAAATGTAATATCATTTTGTCTCATCTTAGTTTCTATGCAGATGGAGGTTTCTACTGGTTTTAATACGATACATCATTATTCAATACATTTTCCTTTATTAACGCCGCAGTTGGTGCTGTCGATACACATTCTGATTTCCGAAATCAGTAAAACATTATCCCCTTAAATAAAACCAAGTACTCATTACTCACGAATGAGGTTTCACACAAACATCCACATTAAAACAAATAAGTTAAGTCTCTTATCTTATAAGATCAAGTCTCTTAACTTCTAACATCAGAAACATTCTTAAGCCGTTATACCTAACTTCCCAAAAAGCTAGTATAACTCTTAAGCTTTCAAAACCCAAGTAATACTCATTCTTTCAAAACGATTTATAAATCTTTTGAAATACTTCAAGTTCACATATCAAGTCAGTTATTATTCAAATCAGTTACCTTTTAAAAACCACAAGGTATTTGCTTATCCACATAAAGCTATTATAACCGACTTCCCATAAAGCCGTTATAACACTTTATGTTTTAAACCAATCAAATACAATTAGCACATGTACGTCTACCGTACTACATAGTTCACACATATCATGCTAGAAGAGATAGGAAGAGGTTCACATACCTCGCGACGATTATCGACAAAAAGCAAAACGCTCCAAGTACCTCAAACCGCTTGCTACACTCTCGCCAAGCATCACTCCACACGTAGTACTACAACCTATAGAGGCCACAAAGCGCCTATTAATATCTTTAGACACAAGTTCCATATTTCTACAGAAAATTCGGCAGCACCTCCCCCCCCCGCAACAGCGTTAATCTCCTCCTCTATCGAGGCCGGCTATCAAGCCAACCAGGGGGGGGGTTATACATCTAACCCTAACGGGTACAATTCTACTCCACGGTACTACTACACAAGTCTACTGTGATACGTCGATTCTTATTTAAATTCAGGCTTAAGTCGCAAGACATTGCCGACTACTACGTTCAGTTCTTTATATAGTATACTTCAACTATATATTCAACAATATGTAATTTCCAATTACAATAGAGGGACAAGATATTTACCTCGATAAGCCCAAAATTATCCTAGTTTAAAGTCGCTCCTGAGCAAGGTTTAGCTCAACTCAGGCGCTCAACCCGCTCCAAACTACCCTTAGAAGTTCTAACCAACCTCTACTTACAACTTCAACAACGGTGAAGATTTCCTTAGGTTTCGTTTTAGTGACTGAGGAAAGTATAACGGTATTTTCTGGGCTTGTATACGTGTAACCTTGGGAATACTACAAGGTATTTGGGCCAAGGTATTTGGACATTATAACAATACTAGGAGAGTATTTCTACACCACAAAGGGGTATTATACTAAAGCAACTAGGCTAGTGGGTACCTCACCAAAACACCACAAAGGGAGGGGGTGGCTCTCGCCAAGGGCTCTCAAAGGGGAGGGTGTGGTGGACGAACTACACAAGGGAGGGAGGAAGAGAACTTCAAGACTTAGGAAGATTTTTGGATGAAGAAGTCTTCCAAAGGGTGGGTATTTATAGGTCAAGCAAAGGCCAACCAATGGCCAAGATGCATCCAAGTGTATAGCAAGTGTAGGCTAGATTTCCACCATGTGTACCTTATCCATCTACCACACAACTTGCACAAAATATCCTACCAACTAAAGCTCTCTTTTCGCCCACCATTACCGCTTCACTCAAGGCGATGAGGTGACACATGTCACCCTCCCGTTGGTCCAAAATGTTTCGCCTCTCGGAAAATTCCGCAAAAATTATAAATGACATAGCCGGAAATTCCCTACGAAAGTCGTGGAAAACGCGTTTAAAAACGACTCTAACCGTGTTGTGAACAAATAAATTAGGCCAAGCCTAATCCTCAAATTCGAATTTTCTACGTACGTCCTTACGTACATACTCGGGAAATACGGGGTATAACATTCTCCCCTCCTTAGAAACATTCGTCCCGAATGTTCCTTCTCAAGGCGGATAAAGATGAAGTTCTTCTAACAAGTTTCCACTGCCACACATGGCCACAAACATAACATACGTACTCTTCCTTAAGGCCATTCCCGGCCTTCACGACCGCTCGTCGAACATATCCACGAACTCATACGATGGTTACCAAAACTGGGCCTAGCACCCTCGTGACCCTACCACTGGCGGGACCACCCAGAGCCGACCCCACCGAACAGCCGCGGGTTGGCCCGCAACATGGCCCCAACCCGTCCCACTGTCGCGCCAACTCTTGCTCCTCGACACGGAACAATCTTGCTAAATCACATCATGAAAGATACCACTTTCATTTATCCAACCCAGGGACTTATCACACAATACTTTCTAGGCATAAAATGCACTCTGACAAGGATCACTCGCAAAATCTTGTACCCAAGACGGCCTTACATCTAAGGTCTCAACTGTAATATTCTAAGGTTCATCATTCCTCACCCTGTGCTTACCCTTTTCCCCAAACTGTGTTCCTAAATCACATTTTAGCACAAAGCTATCCGAACATAACACCTAACACATTAACATAACATCAAAACATACAAGCCTCTGTAGAGGTTAAGGATATACCAAGCTACCGCTCCACTCTAATCGTAAGTCCACTCGCAGGCGCATAATCGCAGGCGCGATGAACCCGCCATCGATCCGCAGTCGCGCTAAGCCGCCGGCATTCCTATAAGCACGCTTCTGTCACATGGCCCTGACGGCCGCATGTGAAGCAAGCACCAGTAAAAAGACGGCATTCCCCGGGATGATGTTTGCCACATCGTGCACACTGAGGGGGACGTGAATCCTGTTGGCTAGAACCCATGTATATCTCGGAACCGAAGCCACGAGTTCACCAGGCTCGAATACCCTGAACGCCCCGACGATCGGGGACCACTCTGATCGTGGAGGTACATAACTAGCTCTTCGAGGCGGTCCGCCTTGAAAGTTACCAAAGGACCCTGCCGTCCTGGCCCTCTTCTGCTGACCTCGGTCATTCCGCCGATCTCTCCGTGCCTCACATCCTAGTGCATGAGCCTGCATGCGGGCAATGTCCATGCCCGGCTGAAGGGCTACACCCGAACAAGCCTCTGCCAAGTACTCATCCAGCCCGGTGACGTAGCGGTGTACTCTGTCCTCCATATCAGCTACAATGAGGACATACCGAGCTAATGAGTCGAACTCACATTGTACTCTCTAACCGCCCGCCCGCCCCGCCTCAACGTCAAAAACTGTCGCCCGAGCCTCCTCATCCATGGGGCAAGAAATGTGCAAGAAAATCCTTGAGAACTCGTCCCATACGGCCGAGGTGCATGCTCTTCCCGACAACTCCCACGATCAAACCTACCAATCGCAGATCACGCGGTGATGCGAACCTAATACCACCGACTCGCCGAGGCTCGATCACTCATGATCCAGTGCCGCTTGATAAACTCCCGAGGGTCGCCTCGCCTCGATCCATAGAACATCGGCGGGCTACAACTCAGAAAGTCACGTACCATCAAACTGCTCGGGGTGAACTACGGGTGCTACGGGCTGGAATCACGATCCACCGATCCTCATATTCGCCACGACTCGCCAAGAATCGGGCCATCTCCTTGTACCCATCTCATCTCGCTCCAGCCGTGGACCGAGGCTCAGTATCAGAGTCTCGGCAGCCATCGCTGCGCTCTAAACTCGCTGGTCTTTGGCGGCGTCACGAAACCCGCCGTCAAGCACTGCTCAGTCTCGACCGCTGCGCCAGACTCCTCAGATCCCACTAGCAGCTCCCTCGGCTGCCTTGCCCGTCTGGGTCTGGGTTGCCTTACGCGGAGGCATAACTGGTAAAAATGAAATACGTCAGAGGGGTCCAACTTATCACACAGCTCTAAGGCACGATCTCAGAATGAGAAGAATGGAAACCAATCCTAAATGTCCTATAGCCTCCTGATTATAGATGTGGTGCACAACACACCGATAATCAAGACTCTACTAGACACGGTCTGTAGACACTTTCCGAGGACTAACTGCTCTGATACCACTTTTGTCACTTTGTCGCGAGCCTTGCTCCGACCCAACAAATGGTGCCGGCCTTGCGATCCTCGAGGCATGCCTACGGCCCTTCGGGGATCGGGATGTGCCATACGGAGCCACGGTTCGGGTCTGCTCGTGAGGCTCGCCTCTTTATACGCTCGGCCGAAGGAGGTCAAGACAACAGTACCAAGTATGTGAAATCAGAAATATCAGAATCAAATCATAATAGTCTATATAAAGCGGAGACATGTATGATAACCAAACTACGCTCACAACATAAAAGCGATCATGCCAAGTCGAGTGGAATACATTCGGAATGAACCTAGTCAAGTGAAATACATTCGGATGAACCTGGTCAAGTGAAATACATTCGGGTGAACCGTGATCAAGTGAGATACATTCCGGATGAACCGGTCGTCAAGTGAAATACATTCCCGTGAACCTGATCAAGTGAAATACATTCCCGGATGAACCGGTCGTCAAGTGAAATACATTCCCGGGTGAACCGGTAATCAAGTGAGATACATTCCCGGGTGAACCGGTGATCAAGTGAGATACATTCCCGGATGAACCGGTGATCAAGTGAACACAGTACTTGCACAACAAGGCTATCACACGTAACATGGTCAAGTTTCACAACAACAAGCATAGGCAAGTTTCACAACAACAAGCATAGGCAAGTTTCACACAACTCAAAGTACTTTCATTTTATGCCAAAGTCCGGGTTTTTAACCCCAAAGTACTACATACGGTAAATCCTTTTAAAAGAGATACATTCATTTTATAAATGTCACCCGATACCCGTAGTATAAAACTAGAGTGATTCACATTATTAAGTAAACCAGAACACTTTCTTTTTAAACTCAAGTACCAACATTCTTTTCCTAAAGTTCCGGTTTGCCTAATTACAAATGCTCAAGTTTCTCATTTTAGAAAAGGTTTCGTAGTTCATAGTTTTAATCCTTTAAAACATAATTCTCCTTTAAATGTTTTGAGAAACATATGCCTTATATGTGAGTGGGTTATTCTTGTTTATAATCAATCTTATTAAGCAGCCATGATCTAGGAAATGTAATATCATTTTGTCTCATCTTAGTTTCTATGCAGATGGAGGTTTCTACTGGTTTTAATACGATACATCATTATTCAATACATTTTCCTTTATTAACGCTGCAGTGGTCTGTCGATACACATTACGATTTCCAAATCAAGAAACATTATCCCCTTAAATAAAACCAAGTACTCATTACTCACGAATGAGGTTTCACACAAACATCCACATTAAAACAAATAAGTTAAGTCTCTTATCTTATAAGATCAAGTCTCTTAACTTCTAACATCGGTAAAACATTCTTAAGCCGTTATACCTAACTTCCCAAAAAGCTAGTATAACTCTTAAGCTTTCAAAACCCAAGTAATACTCATTCTTTCAAAACGATTTATAAATCTTTTGAAATATTTCAAGTTCACATATCAAGTCAGTTATTATTCAAATCAGTTACCTTTTAAAAACCACAAGGTATTTGCTTATCCACATAAAGCTATTATAACCGACTTCCCATAAAGCCGTTATAACACTTTATGTTTTAAACCAATCAAATACAATTAGCACATGTACGTCTACCGTACTACATAGTTCACACATATCATGCTAGAAGAGATAGGAAGAGGTTCACATACCTCGACGATTATCGACAAAAGCAAAACGCTCCAAGTACCTCAAACCGCTGGCTACACTCTCACCAAGCGGATCACTCCACACGTAGTACTACAACCTATAGAGGCCACAAAGCGCCTATTAATATCTTTAGACACAAGTTCCATATTTCTACGTAAAATTTGGCGACTCTCCCCATGCAGCGTTAATCTCCTCCTTCTATCGAGGCCTGGCTATCAAGCCAACCAGGGGGTTATACATCTAACCCTAACGGTACAATTCTACTCCACTATGCTACTACACAAGTCTCATGTCTGATTCGATTCTCTTATTTAAATTGTGCTTAAGTCGCAAGACATTGCGACTACTACGTTCGATTCTTTATATAGTATACTTCAACTATATATTCAACAATATGTAATTTCCAATTACAATAGAGGGACAAGATATTTACCTCGATAAGCCCAAAATTATCCTAGTTTAAAGTCGCTCCTGAGCAAGGTTTAGCTCAACTCAAGCGCTCAACCCGCTCCAAACTACCCTTAGAAGTTCTAACCAACTTCTACTTACAACTTCAACAACGGGTGAAGATTTCCTTAGGGTTTCGTTTTAGTGACTGAGGGAAAGTATAACGGTATTTTCTGGGCTTGTATACGTGTAACCTTGGGAATACTACAAGGTATTTGGGCCAAGGTATTTGGACATAATAACAATACTAGGAGAGTATTTCTACACCACAAAGGGGGGTATTATACGAAAGCAACTAGGCTAGGGGGGGGGTACCTCACGGCAAAACACCACAGGGAGGGGTGGCTCTCGGCGAGGGCTCTCAAAGGGGAGGGGTGTGGTGGACGAACTACACAAGAGGAGGAGGAAGAGAACTTCAAGACTTAGGAAGATTTTTGGATGAAGAAGTCTTCCAAAGGGTGGGGTATTTATAGGTCAAGCAAAGGCCAACCAATGGCCAAGATGCATCCAAGTGTATAGCAAGTGTAGGGCTAGATTTCCACCATGTGTACCTTATCCATCTACCACACAACTTGCACAAAATATCCTACCAACTAAAGCTCTCTTTTTCGTCCACCATTACCGCCCACTCAAGGCCAATGTGAGGGTGACACATGTCACCCTCCCGTTGGTCCAAAATGTTTCGCCTCTCGGAAAATTCCGCAAAAATTATAAATGACATAGCCGGAAATTCCCCTACGAAAGTCGTGGAAAACGCTTTCGTAAACACGACTCTAACCGGGTGTTGTGAACAAATAAATTTCGGCCAAGCCTAATCCTCAAATTCGAATTTTCTACGTACGTCCTTACGTACATACTCGGGAAATACGGGGTATAACAATACTTTCCTTTAGCCACTAAACGAAACCCTAAGTAAATCTTCACCCGTAGTTGAAGTTATAAGTAGAAGTTGGTTAGAACTTCTAAGGGTTGGTTGGAGCGGGTCGAAGCGCGCGGAGTAGGAGCTAAACCTTGCTCAGGATCGACATATAAACTCGGATAATTTTGGGCTTATCGAGGTAAACACTCTTGACCTTCTATTGTAATTGGAAATTACATGTTGTAGGAATATATAGTTGAAGTATACTATATATAGAACTGAACATTATAATTGTGCGGCAATGTCTTTTGACTTAAGCCTGAATAATACTTACGGCAATGTCTTGCGACTTAAGCCTGAATTTAAATAAGAGAACTGAACTGTAATTACATAGGACTGTATTACAGTAGACTTGTGTAGCATTGCTGTGTAGTAGAATTGTACACGTCCGGTCAGACGTGTTAACCCCCCCCTGGTTGGCTTGGTAGCCGGCCTCGTGAGAGGAGGCGATTTACGGTGTTGCGGGGAGGTGCCGAATTTTCAGTATAATATTCTACGCCGATCTAAAGATATTAATAGGCGCTTTGTGGCCTCTATAGGTTGTAGTCACTGCGTGTGGAGTGACTCGCTTGACCGAGAGTGTAGCCGACGTTTGAGGTACTTGAGCGTTTTGCTATTAGTCGATAATCGTCGCGAGGTATGTGAACCTCTTCCTATCTCTTCTAGCATGATATGTGTGAACTATGTAGTACGGTGAGCGTACGTGCTAAATGTATTTGATTGTTTAAAACAAAGTGTTATAACGCTTTATGGGAAGTGCTATAATACCTTTATGTGGATAAGCAAATACTTTGTGGTTTCTAAAAGGTAACTGATTTGAATAATAACTCGCTTGATATGTGTTAATAAAGAACTTGAAGTATTTCAAAAGATTTATGAATCGTTTTGAAAGAATGAGTAGTACTTGGGTTTTGAAAGCTTAAGAGTTATACTAGCTTTATGGGAAGTTAGGTATAACGGCTTAAGAATGTTTTACTGATCGCGGAAATCAGAATGTGTATCGACAAACCACTGCAGCGTTAATAAAAGGAAAATGTATTGACTAATGAAGTATTATTAAAACCAGAGAAACCTCCATCCGCATAAGCTAAGATGAGACAAAATGATATTACATTTCCTAGATCATGGTCGCTTAATAAGATTGATTATAAACAAGAATAACCTACTCACATATAAGACATATGTTTCTCAAAACGTTTAAAGGAGAGTTATGTTTTAAAGGACTAAAACTATGAACTACGAAACCTTTTTCTAAAATGAGAAACTTGAGCATTCGAAATTAGGCAAATTTGAACGTTTGGAAAATAAGGTTGTTACTTGATTTTACAAAGGAAAGCATTTTGGTTTACTTAACAATGTTAGTCACTCAAATTTTTATACTACGTATCGGGTGACCTTTGTAAAAGAAATGGATCTTAAAAGGAATTTAACGGACGTAGTACTTTAAGGTTAAAATCCGACTTTGACATAAAATGAAAGTACCTTGAGTTGTGTGTAACTTCGATGCTTGTTGTTATGAAACTTGACCATGTTACGTGTGATAGCCTTGTTGTGCAAGTATCGTGTTCTACTCGACTACCGTTCATCCGAATGTATTTCACTTGATTACACGTCATCCGAATGTATTTCACTTGATTACGGGTCATCCGAATGTATTTCACTTGATTACCGTCATCCGAATGTTTTTCACTTGATTACGGTCATCCGAATGTATTTCACTTGATTACCGTCATCCGAATGTATTTCACTTGATTACCGTTCATCCGGAATGTATTTCACTCGACTACCGTTCATCCGGGAATGTATATCATTTGACTACCGGTTCATCCGAATGTATTTCATCGACTACCGGTTCATCCGGAATGTATTCCACACGCTTTATATTGGGTCCATAAGATGGGCCGAGACCGTTATACGTATCACATGATTTGTACCTAGACCGCCGACGGTGAGGAAGGAGTTCCACGCATGAGGATGACTTTGAGGCGAGTTCTGACTTGACATGATCGCTTTGTGTTGTGAATCGTAGTTTGGTTATCATACATGTCTCCCGCTTTATATAGACTATTATGATTTCATTTACTGATTTTACGATTTCACATACTTGGTACTGTTAGATCGACCTCTGGGCCGCGTTCATGCCGCAGTAAAAGGTACATCATTGTCGATCCCCGCTTTAGGATCACCTTTCACAGATTGGGAAGCTCCGTTCCTGAGGCTTATCTTTTGGTATGTTACCCCGAGTCAGATGCTTATACATTCGAGGGTATGGCGGGCCCCGTCCCGTCATAGCCGTTGTAAAATCTAGAGGTCTGTAGCATTGTTGGCGCGTGGTTTGTAAAAAGGATAACCGTCGTATTTATGTATATATGATGAAGTCAACTGCTTGGTTGGCCTGTTTATTTATCTTTTCTCTTAATTCATGTTCATGTTTTTATTTCCGCTGATTTTCTCTGATGTTGTATCACTAGGGTGCCCGGGGTAAGGCACCAGTCACGGGCCCGGGTTCGGGTCGTGACACCGGGTGTATTATCCCGATGCGAGGAGTGCCTTATGCGGTTTGTGTGACTATGCGGTCTATGTGACTATGCGGTGCGGAGTCCAGAGGTACCGCGGGCTAGCTACCCCGATGCGAGGAATACCTCATGCGGGCCTATGTGCGCCTATCGCGAGCGGCGGTATGCTCCAGATTAGACGCGCACATTGATCCGAGGGCGAGTGGCCGCCGATCATGTAGTGCGGTCTAGAAAGACCTCGTGATACGCTTTATGGCATTGTTGGTACCGTGGGTTTTAGTAGTCGGCTATGCCTTCGCATTTACCCCGTGCGGTTTTATTATGACACGTGGGACACGGTGTTCATGTGTATTCCTTGGTGATTTTATATCATAGATCGCCAGCCGGCGAAGGTATTCCACGCATGATTGATGTTGTGGCGTGAGACCCATAGTTGTTTTTGAGTGATGACTTTGAGGCGTGAGTCCACGACTTGACATGACTTCTTATTTATCAGGAATCGTAGTTTGGTTATCATACATGTCTCCCGCTTTACATAGACTACTATGATTTCATTTACGATTTTCGTTCACATACTTGGTACCGTTGCTCGACCTCCTTGGGCTGCGTTCATGCCGCAGTAGGTACACGATTGTTGATCCTCGCTCATAGGGTCACAGTTCAGCGTTTGGGATGCTCCGTTTCTCCGGAGGCTTATCAGTGGTACAATCCCCTGTCGTTGTAGGTACTTGCATTCAGGGGTATGGTGGGGCCCTGTCCCGCCATTGTTGTCATATCATTCTTAGAGGTGCAGTAATCTTGTTGTGGCGGGGTTTGTAGTAGGGATGAATCGCTCAAGTTTATATATATATATATATAGCCGAAAGGCAACCTTTCTCGATAAACTGTTTTTATTTCATGTCTTGTTTTATATTCCGCTGATTACTCTGATGTATGTCTACTTGGGTGCCCGGGGTAAGGCACCACCACTGCTCGGTTCGGTCGTGACAAAAGTGGTATCGAGCGCTTAATCTCTGAAAGTGTCTACGCACGTATCTAGTAGAGTCTTGATTATCGGTGTGTGCACCACACCAATAATCGTGAGGCTATAGGATATTTAGGATTGGTTTCCATTCTTCTCACTCTGAGATCGTGCTTAGAGTCGTGTTATAAGTTGGACCTCTAACGTATTTCTTTCCTTACCGCTATGCCTCGCGTAAGGCAACCCGCCCGAAGGGCAAGGCGGCCGAGGAGCTACGAGTAGATCACGAGGGTTACGAGGCACAGCCCAATCATCACCGTGGTGCTTCATTCGGGAGTTCTGCGACGCCGCCATTTCACAGAGTTTAGCGCAGCGGCAGCAGTTCCTACTGCGGCCATGATACTTGAACATTCAGTTCCACGACCAGTAGCAGAAAGTATAGATTGCAAAGAGACGACCTTGTTACTAACTAAGGATGTAGCTACCAGAGAGTATATGATGTACCGTTTTATCACGGGTCTTGATGACTATCTAAGAGAGGGTTGTGAAAGAATAGCTCTTCAGTCAGGCATGAGCATGGCCTGCGTACGGGCTTATGCGCAACAGGCCGAGAAACGTAGAGATCGACGGGTTAACCAAAATCAGCAAAAGAGGGCCAGAACAGCAGGGTCCTTTGGTAACTTTCGAGGCGAATCGTCTCAAAGAATGTGATCGATATGCGCCTCGCCAGGTAATGGTCCTCCACAGGTTCGTGGACGTTCGGTACGCAGGAGTTGGTCGAGCTCCGTGGCTTCGATTCACGATACACGCCGGTTCGGCCAAACAATGATTCAATGTTTGGAAAGGAAGGGGTGCTAGCCAGAGGAGGCCACCCTCACCTCGCCGTCATGTTGTGGTAGATGTCATTGTGGGGAGTGAAGCTGTAGATACAGGTAGATCCTTAACCCTCTAGAGATTAGTATGTGTGATAAGATGAGTATATCTTAAGTGTTATGTTTAGATAACTTAAGTGTTAATAGTAATTAGAAATCATGGTTAGTTAAAAGGGTAATATTGGGGTTAGGGAAAGTGTGAGCCTTAGAGTTTTATACGTGGAGACCTTAGAGGCGAGGCCATCTTGAGTAAAAGATTTTTGTTATGTTAACCTTTATCGGAGTGCATAGTACACGTGAGATATGTCTGTGTGATGAGTCCCGGGTGGTATGAAATGAAAGAGGGTAGTTGAGCTAAGAAGACCACTAGGTTTTCGTGACTTGATTGTGGGATTGTTCCGGATAGGGGAGCAAGTGTTTGGCGCGATAGCGGGTCGGGTTGCGGACTGATTGCGGGTCAACCCGCGGCCTGTATGGTGGTGGGGTCAGTTTGGGGTGGTCCCGCTTTGTGATAGGGTCACGAGGGTGTTAGGCCCAAGTTTAGTTAACCAGCGTACGAGTTCGTGGATGCGTTCGACCAGTAGTCGGGCCGATGAGGTCAGCCCATCTTATCTTTCAGTAAGGACCGTTTACTCGGCAAAGGGTTATGCGAGATTTTATATCAGGAAGGTTGTAAAGCTGCACGAGGTGCCTACTTTCACCTTATGACAGGCAGTGGAGCCCAGGGTACGACTATTTCTTTTTTCTGGAAGTTTTACCAGGCAGGGATAAGAACTCAGGTGAGTCTCAGTATCGCATTCACCCTCGGGCCGGTGTTTTTGATTTCAGGGGTAGCTGTGAGGATGGTTGCCTCCTGTTGAGGGAGTGTTTTAATAGCTACCATTTCAGTATTCGAATGTCGCTTTATGACGCCTTGTAGGGGCGGAAGTGTAAGTTGCCGGTCGATTGGTTCGATGTTGGCGTTCGATAGTTGGTTCATACTTGTTCAAGCAGATGTGGATAGTGAAGCTTATCCGTAAGAGGTTATTGGCGGCTGAGTCAACGTGAAGTTGCGGATAATCGGCGACGCCGCTTGGAGTTCAGGTTGAAGGTGGGTCTTCTTGAAGGTACCACCCCGGATAGGGGGTGACGAGTTTTGGAAAACAGAGGAAACTTAGCCCGAGTTACTTTGGGCCTTTTTAGATCATGTGAAGAATAGGACAGGTTGCCTATATGTTAGCTTTGCCTTCCGACCTAGGAGGCAGTACGTCCGGTCTTTCATGTTGTTATGTTCGGAAAAGTATCGGAGATCCATCCAGAGTATTCCCAGTTAATGATGATCAAGTTGGAGGTAGTAACCCAGAGATTTTGGAAATGAGCGATATGAAATGTGGTAAGTTATGAGAAAGAGTTCAAATGTACGAGAAGATGCGACAAGTAAGGAAGAAGCGAGCATGTGTTACGAGCATTGATGTGATCATTTCTTTGTAAAGTAAAGGTGCGAAGGGAGTATATTTTAGACCTCGAGTGGGAGTCAGTGGTGGAGGTGATTCCTCGTGGACTTGGATGTAAGTATTTGCGCGTGTTGTATTGTGGCCAGGTGTGGCATGATTGTTTTCGTAAGTATAGCAGTGAAGACTATACTGGCGCATGTTTGTTTTGAGACTTAGAAGGAACATTCGGGACGAATGTTTCTAAGGAGGGGAGAATGTTATACCCCGTATTTCCAGAGTATGTACGTGAGGGCGTACGTATAAAAGTTTAAGCCTTAAGTTAGGCTAGAGACGAAATTTTGTGCACAACTACCAAAAAGAATTGTTTTCCGACGAAACGTTTTCCAAACTTTGCGAAGGGAAAATTACGGCTATGTCATTTATTATTTTTGCGGATTTTTCCGAGAGATGAAATATTTTGGACCAACGAGAGGGCGACACTTGGCCCTCAAGTGGGCGCAAAGCTAGGGAGGTCTTGGCACGTTTTTTGTGTTGAGACTTTGGTCAAGGAGTTGGTAGGATATTTGTAGATATTTTTTGTAGTTGATGAGCAAGTGGGACCCACAAACACTTGTCCAAATCTTGACCCTCCACATGCCCACCACTTGTCTTGATCTTGGCCATTGGTTGGCCTATAAATACCCCCCCTTTGTTGAAGACTTCTTCATCCTAAAAAACATTTCCAAGTCTTGAAAATCCTCCTCCTCTCAGTGAAGCTCTCGTCCAAAGAGCTCCCCTCATGAGGCCTTTGGCCGAGAGTACCCCTACCTTGAGTGTTGTCTCGTAAATACACCCCCCCCCTTGGTAGAAAAGTATTCTCCAAGTATTGTTACTATTCCAAAATACCTTGGCCCAATTACCTTGTAGTATTCCAAGGTTACCCCTGTACTAAAGCCCATAAATACTACTATACTTCCCTTCAGTCACAAAACGAAACCCTAAGGAAAATCTTCACAGTTGGTTGAAGTATTAAGAAGAAGTTGCGTAGAACTTCTAAGGGTTGTTTGGAGCGGGTTGGAGCACCCGGAGTAGGAGCTAAACGTTGCTCAGGATCGACATTAAATCTTGGATAATTTTGGGCTTATCGAGGTAAATACTCTTGTCCTTGTATTGTAATTGGAAATTACATACTGTAGTAGTATAGAAATGAATATAAGATTCATAGAAGAGAATTGAACTGTAATAGAAGGATATTACAGATAAGACTCGAACTGAAATCACATCAGAAGAATATTAAAGTAGAAGATTGAACTGTACTTACATAGGACTGTATTTACAGTAGACTTGTGAAGTTTGACGGGTAGGGAAGTGCTGCCCAATTTTCCGTAGAATCTTGTATCTAGATTTATTCTACCGAGTAGTCTAGACATTGATAGACTTGTATAACCGTTATAGGTTGAAGTACTGCGAGTAGCGTATTCTACTCGAAGGGTGGAAAAGGCTAGCAGGATTACTTTGGAGCTATTTGCTAATAGTCGATAAATCGTCGCGAGGTATGTGATTCTTCCTATCCTCTTGAGCATGATATTTTAAAAGAATATATATAGTACGGTAGACGTACGTGTGTTAACTGAACGTGGTTTTACTGCGATGTCTTTTGACTTGAGTCTAATAATAAGAATCTTGAAGTATTTCAAAAGAATTAAGAATCGTTTTTGAAAGAAGAGTAATACTTGGTTTTAAAAGCTTAAGAGTTATACTAGCTTTATGGGAAGTTAGGTATAACGACTTAAGAGAGGTAAAAAGAATGGTTTACTGATTTTAGAAGTTAAGAGACTTGACTTAATTATGTTAATATGAATTTTGTTAAAAAGTGTGAAACCTCATTCGTGAGTAATGAGTACTTGGTTTGTAAAAGGAATAATGTTTTACTGATTTCGGAAATCAGAATAAGTATCGAACAAACCACTGCAGCGTTAATAAAGGGAAATGTATTGACTAATTAAGTATTATTAAAAACCAGTAGAAACCTCCATCTGCATAGAAGCTAAGATGAGACAAAATGATATTACATTTCCTAGATCATGGTTACTTTAATAAGATTGTTATAAACAAGAATAACCTACTCACATATAAGGCATATGTTTCTCAAATTGTTTTAAAGGAGAATTATATCATTAAGTGATTAAAACTATGAACTACGAAACCTTTCGAAAATGAGAAACTTGAGCATTTGAAATTAGGCAAACTTGAACGTTTGGAAAATAATGTTGTTACTTAGGGAAGTGTTTTTGTTTACTTAAAAAGATAGTCACTCTATTTTTATACTACGGGTATTGTGTGACTTTTGTGAAAGAAACAGATCTTTTAAAGAGTTAATGTATGAAGTACTTTGGGGATAAAACCCGAACTTGTTAACATAAAGTAGAAAGTACCTTGTGTGAATAACTTGATTGTGTTGGTTTGTGATAGCCTTGTAATACTTTCTTGTTGATTTGATAAGTAAACATGTTAGGATGCTACGTGTGTTAGTATCTTGTGATGTTGTGTAAGGGGTTATTCTTGTTGTGCTTACGTTGTTAAACGTTAAGGCCGTTATCATATTCTATCACATACCCTTGACTTGTTATACCGAGGGCTTGCCACCCTTGACGCGGTCTATACGGCCTATGCGGTGCGTGTGACTATGCGAGCAATGAAGCTCCGTGATTGATCATTCCGGTGTATTATCCCGTCGCGAGGAGTGCCTTATGCGGTGTGTGACTATGCGGTCTATGTGACTATGCGGGCTGCGGAGTCCGGAGGGTACCGCGGGCTAGCTACCCCGACGAGAATACCTCATGCGGCCTATGTGGCCTATCGCGAGCAGCGGTATGCTCCAGATTAGACGCGCACATTTATACCGAGGGCGAGTGGCGGCCGATCATGTGGTGCGGTGCAGAAAGACCTCGTGATACGATTTATGGCATTGTTGGTGCGTGGGTTTTAGTAGTCGCTATGCCTTCGCATTTACCCCAGACGGTTTTATTATGACACAGTGGGACCTCGTGTTCATGTGTATTCCTTGGTGCTTTTATATCATAGATTGCCAGCGGCGGAAGGTATTCCACGCATGATTGATGTGGGCGTGAGACCCATAGTTGTTTTTGAGTGATGACTTTGAGGCGTGAGTCCACGACTTGACATGACCGCTTATTTATCAGGAATCGTAGTTTGGTTATCATACATGTCTCCCGCTTTACATAGACTACTATGATTTCATTTACCGTATTTTCGCCACATACTTGGTACCGTTGCCATCGACTTCGGGGCTGCGTTCATGCCGCAGTAGAGGTACACCGCTTGTTGATCCTCGCCATAGGGTCACGTCAGCGTTGGGAAGCTCCGTTTCTCCGGAGGCTTATCAGTGGTACAATCCCCTGTCGTTGTAGGTACTTGCATTCAGGGGTATGGTGGGGCCCTGTCCCGCCATTGTTGTCATATCATTCTAGAGGTCCAGAGTAATCTTGTTGTGGTGGTTTGTAATAGGGGATGTAACTGTTCAAGTTTATATATATATATAGGCCGAAAGACAACTTTTCTCAGATAAACTGTTTTTATTTCATGTCTTGTTTTATATTCCGCTGATTACTCTGATGTATGTCTACTTGGGTGCCCGGTAAGGCACCATCACGCTCCTGTTCGGTCGTGACAAAAGTGGTATCGTGAGCGATTATTCCTCGGAAAGTGTCTACAGACCGTATCTAGTAAGTCTTGATTATCGGTGTTGTGCACCACACCAATAATCGTGAGGCTATAGGATATTTAGGATTGGTTTCCATTCTTCTCACTCGAGATCGTGCTTAGAGTCGTGTTATAAGTTGGACCTCTAACGTATTTCTTTCCTTACCGCCATGCCTCCGCGTAAGGCAACCCGCCCGTGGCGGCAAGGCGAGGAGCCGCGAGTAGATCACGAGGGTTACGAGGGCACAAGACCAATCATCACCGTGGTGCTTCATTCGGGAGTTCTGCGGCGTCGCCACAAAGCAGAGTTTAGCGCAATGGCGGCGGCCTCTGCGCCATGATACTTGAACCTTCGCCCACGACCATGGCGAAAGTATAGATTGCAAAGAGACGACCCTGTTACTAACTAAGGATGTAGCTACCAGAGTATATGATGTACCGCTTTATCACGGGTCTTGATGACTATCTAAGAGAGGTTGTGAAAGAATAGCTCTTGATCGGGCATGAGAATGGCTCGCAGACGGCTTATGCACAACAAAGCCGAGAAACGTGAGATTTACGGGTTAACCAAAATCAAGAAAAGAGGCCGTAATAGCAGGTCCTTTGGTAACTTTCGAGGCGAATCGTCAAAGAATGATCGATATGCGCCTCCGCCGATGCGTAATGGTCCTCCGCGGGGTTCGGGACGTTCGGGTACGCAGGAGTTGGTCGAGCTCCGTGGCTTCGATTCACGATACACGCTTGCCCAAACACCGGATTCGGTTTTGAAAGGAAGGGTGCTAGCAGGAGGCCACCTCACCTCGGTGTGGCTGTGGTAGATGTCATTGTGGGGAGTGAAGCTGTAGATACAGGTAGATCCTTAACCCTCTAGAGATTAGTATGTGTGATAAGATGAGTATATCTTAAGTGTTATGTTTAGATAATTTAAGTGTTAATAGTGATTAGAAATCATGGTTAGTTAAAAGGGTAATATTGGGGTTAGGGAAAGTGTGAGCCTTAGAGTTTTATACGTGGAGACCTTAGAGGCGAGGCCATCTTGAGTAAAAGATTTTTGTTATGTTAACCTTTATCGGAGTGCATAGTACACGTGAGATATGTCTGTGTGATGAGTCCCGGGTGGTATGAAATGAAAGAGGGTAGTTGAGCTAAGAAGACCACTAGGTTTTCGTGACTTGATTGTGGGATTTTTCCGGATCGGGGAGCAAGTGTTTGGCGCGATAGCGGGTCGGGTTGCGGACTGATTGCGGGTCAACCCGCGACCTGTATGGTGGTGGGGTCAGTTTGGGGTGGTCCCGCTTTGTGATAGGGTCACGAGGGTGTTAGGCCCAAGTTTAGTTAACCAGCGTACAAGTTCGTGGATGCGTTCGACCAGTAGTCGGGCCGATGAGGTCAGCCCATTTTATCTTTCAGTAAGGACCATTTACTCGGCAAAGGGTTATGCGAGATTTTATATCAGGAAGGTTGTAAGGCTGCACGAGGTGCCTACTTTCACCTTATGACAGGCAATGAAGCCCAGGGTACGGCTATTTCTTTTTTCTGGAAGTTTTACCAGGCAGGGTTAAGAACTCAGGTGAGTCTCAGTATTGCATTCACCCTCGGGCCGGTGTTTTTGATTTCAGGGGTAGCTGTGAGGATGGTTGCCTCCTGTTGAGGGAGTGTTTTAATAGCTACCATTTCAGTATTTGAATGTCGCTTTATGACGCCTTAGGGCGGAAGTGTAAGTTGGCCGATTGGTTCGATGTTGGCAAGGTTCGGATAGTTGGTTCATACTTGTTCAGCAGATGTGGATAGGGTGAAGCTTATCCGTAAGAGGTTATTGGGCACTCGAGTCAACGTGTTGTGCGAATAATCGCGACGACGCTTGGAGTTCGTGTTGAAGGTGGGTCTTCAAGGTACCACCCGGATAGGGGTGACGAGTTTTGGAAAACAGAGGAAACTTAGCCCGAGTTACTTTGGGCCTTTTAGATCATGTGAAGAATAGGCGGGTTGCCTATATGTTAGCTTTGCCTTCCGACGTAGAGGCGACGTCCGTCTTTCATGTTGTTATGTTCTAAAAGTATCGAGATCCATCCAGAGTATTCCCGATTAATGATGATCAAGTGGAGGTAGTAACCCGAGATTTTGGAAACAAGCGAATGTAAATGTGGTAAGTTATGAGAAAGAGTTCAAATGTACGAGAAGCGGTACGACAAGTAAGGAAAAGCGAACATGTGTTACGAGCATTGATGTGATCATTTCTTTTGTAAAGTAAAGGTGCGGCGAGTATATTTTAGACCTCGAGTGGGAGTTGTTGTAGTGGTGGAGGTGATTCCTCGTGGACTTGGATGTAAGTATTTGCGTGTTGTATTGTGGCGGTGTGGCATGATTGTTTTCGTAAGTATAGCGGTGAAGACTATATCGCGCATGTTTGTTTTGAGACTTAGAAGGAACATTCGGACGAATGTTTCTAAGGAGGAGAATGTTATACCGTATTTCCGCAGTATGTACGTGAGGCGACGTATAAAAGTTTAAGCCTTAAGTTAGGCTAGACGAAATTTTGTGCACAACTACCAAAAGAATTGTTTTCCGACTAAACGTTTTCCAAACTTTGCGAAGGGAAAATTACTACTATGTCATTTATTATTTTTGCGGATTTTTCCGAGAGATGAAATATTTTGGACCAACGAGAGGCGACACTTGGCCCTCAAGGACTCGCAAAGCTAGGGGAGGTCTTGGCACGTTTTTTGTGTTAAGACTTTGGTCAAGGAGTTGGTAGGATATTGTAGATATTTTTTGTAGTTGATGAGCAAGTGGGACCCACAAACACTTGTCCAAATCTTGACCCTCCACTTGCCCACCACTTGTCTTGATCTTGGCCATTGGTTGGCCTATAAATACCCCCCCTTTGTTGAAGACTTCTTCATCCTAAAAAACATTTCCAAGTCTTGAAAATCCTCCCTCCCTTGTAGTGAAGCTCTCGTCCAAAGAGCTCCCCCTTTGTGAGGCCTTTTGGCCGAGTACCCCCTACCTTGAGTGTTGTCTCAGAATACACCCCCTTGGTAGAAAAGTATTCTCCAAGTATTGTTACTATTCCAAAATACCTTGGCCCAATTACCTTGTAGTATTCCAAGGTTACCCCTGTACTAAAGCCCAGAAATACTACTATACTTCCCTTCAGTCACAAAACGAAACCCTAAGGAAAATCTTCACAGTTGGTTGAAGTATTAAGAAGAAGTTGCGTAGAACTTCTAAGGGTTGTTTGGAGCGGGTTGGAGCACCCGGAGTAAGAGCTAAACGTTGCTCAGGATCGACATTAAATCTTGGATAATTTTGGGCTTATCGAGGTAAATACTCTTGTCCTTGTATTGTAATTGGAAATTACATACTGTAGTAGTATAGAAATGAATATAAGATTCATAGAAGAGAATTGAACTGTAATAGAAGGATATTACGTATAAGACTCGAATCAAATCACATCGTAAGAATATTAAAGTAGAAGATTGAATCAGATTTACATAGATCAGTATTTGATGAGACTTGTGAAGTTTGACTGTAGGAAGTCTTGCCCAATTTTCCGTAGAATCTTGTACCTAGATTTATTCTACCGAGTAGTCTAGACATTGATAGACTTGTATAACCGTTATAGGTTGAAGCATCACGAGTAGCGTATTCTACTCGAAGGGTGGAAAAGGCTAGCAGGATTACGTGATTGGAGCTATTTGCTAATAGTCGATAAATCGTCGCGAGGTATGTGATTCTTCCTATCCTCTTGAGCATGATATTTTAAAAGAATATATATAGTACGGTAGACGACGTGTTAACTGAACGTGGTTTTACTGCGATGTCTTTTGACTTGAGTCTAATAATAAGAATCTTGAAGTATTTCAACAGAATTAAGAATCGTTTTTGAAAGAAGAGTAATACTTGGTTTTAAGAGTTATACTAGCTTTATGGGAAGTTAGGTATAACGACTTAAGAGAGGTAAAAAGAATGGTTTACTGATTTTAGAAGTTAAGAGACTTGACTTAATTATATTAATATGAATTTTGTTAAAAAGTGTGAAACCTCATTCGTGAGTAATGAGTACTTGGTTTGTAAAAGGAATAATGTTTTACTGATTTCGGAAATCAGAATAAGTATCGAACAAACCACTGCAGCGTTAATAAATGGAAATGTATTGACTAATTAAGTATTATTAAAAACCAGTAGAAACCTCCATCTGCATAGAAGCTAAGATGAGACAAAATGATATTACATTTCCTAGATCATGGCTGCTTTAATAAGATTGTTATAAACAAGAATAACCTACTCACATATAAGGCATATGTTTCTCAAATTGTTTTAAAGGAGAATTATATCATTAAGTGATTAAAACTATGAACTACGAAACCTTTCGAAAATGAGAAACTTGAGCATTTGAAATTAGGCAAACTTGAACGTTTGGAAAATAATGTTGTTACTTAGGGAAGTATTTTTGTTTACTTAAAAAGATAGTCACTCTATTTTTATACTACGGGTATTGTGTGACTTTTGTGAAAGAAACGGATCTTTTAAAGAGTTAATGTATGAAGTACTTTTGGGATAAAAACCCGAACTTGTTAACATAAAGTAGAAAGTACCTTGTGTGAATAACTTGATTGTGTTGGTTTGTGATAGCCTTGTAATACTTTCTTGTTGATTTGATAAGTAAACATGTTAGGATGCTACGTGTGTTAGTATCTTGTGATGTTGTGTAAGGGGGTTATTCTTGTTGTGCTTACGTTGTTAAACGTTAAGGCCGTTGTACTGTTATTATATCACATACCCCCTTGACTTGTTATACTGAGGGCTTGCCACCCTTGATGCGGGTCTATACGGCCTATGCGGTCTGTGTGACTATGCGGAGCAGCGGTATGCTCCAGGATTGATCATTCCGGGTGTATTATCCCGATGTGAGGAGTGCCTTATGCGTCCGCGTGACTATGCGGTCTATGTGACTATGCGGACTGCGGGAGTCCAGGAGGGTACCGCGGGCTAGCTACCCCCGATGCGAGGAATACCTCATGCGGGCCTATGTGTGGCCTATGCGGAGCAGCGGTATGCTCCAGGATTAGACGCGCACATTGATACTGAGGGCGAGTGGCCAGCTTCGATCATGTGGTGCGGTCTAGAAAGACCTCGTGATACAGTTTATGGCATTGTTGGTACTGTGGGTTTTAGTAGTCGGCTATGCCTTCGTACTTACCCCGTACGGTTTTATTATGACACAGGTGGGACACGTGTTCATGTATTCCTTGGTGCTTTTATATCATAGATCGCGGTGAGGAAAGTATTCCACGCATGATTGATGTTGGGCGAGACCCATAGTTGTTTTTGAGTGATGACTTTGGCGTGAGTCCACGACTGACATGATCGCTTATTTATCAGGAATCGTAGTTTGGTTATAATACATGTCTCCGCTTTACATAGACTACTATGATTTCATTTACGATTTTCGGGCCACATACTTGGTACTTGTATCGACCTCCTTCGGGCCGCGTCATGCCGCAGTAGAGGTACACCGCTTGTTGATCCTCGCCATAGGTCACGCTCAGCGTTGGAAGCTCCGTTTCTCCGAGGCTTATCGGTGGTACACCCCATATCGTTGTAGTACTTGCATTCGTGGGTATGGCGGGCCTGTCTCCGCCATTGTTGTTGTCACGACCAACCTGTGCCCGTGGATCGTGCCTTACCCTGCAACCTAGTGATACAACATTAGAGAAAACCTGCGGAAATAAAAACTTTAAACATATAAATAGATATGGATCAAGAAGAAAGAGAACAAAGCAACCAAAACGGTTGCCTTTTCAAAGATATATATATACATAGACATTTGAACAAGCATAATCCTTACAACCGTGCTCACAACAAAGGCATGCACTTCTAAGATTTATACAACAACTATGACGGACAGGCCCCGCCATACCCTGAATGTACAAGAACCTACGCACTGTGGTAACATACCAAAGATAAGCCTCAAGGAACGAGCTTCCCAAGACGAAAGGTGATCCTAAAAGCGGATCGATACCGATGTACCTCTACCGCGGCATGAACGCAGCTTCAAGGCGAGGTCGATAACAGTACCAAGTATGTGAAATCAGAAATATCAGAAATGAAATCATAGCAGTCTATATAAAGCAGGAGACATGTATGATAACCAAACTACAGTACACACATATAACAGTTATATCAAGTCAGGGTCTCACGCCCTCCACATCAATCATGCCCGTGGAATACCTTCCTCACTGCCGGCAGTCTATGATATTATAACACCAAGAAGTACACCTGCACCCCAAGTCCTACCTGATGCCAAAGCCGTACTAACAATACAATACAACCAACCCACGAAGCTGACACGGGGCAAGTACGAAAGCCGACTACCAGATACCAAGGCCAAACAGTAAAACCTCATGGAGAGCTAGTCCATGGAAGAATAATCCCAATGGAACCATACCCGTGCGCCACACATCGTGTCAGTATGTCCAAAAGGAAACAATCAAGACAGCAATCCCAATGGAACCATACCCATGCGCCACGCATCGTTTCAGTATGTCCAAAAGGAAACAACAAGACAACAATCAAAATGGAAGCATACCCGTGCGCCACGCATCGTCGAGATGTCCAAAAGGAAACAACAAGACATCAATCAAAATGGAAGATACCCGCGGCGCCACGCATCGTGTCAGTATGTCCAAAAGGAAACAACAAGACAGCAATCAAAATGGAAGCATACCTGTGCGCCACGCATCGTGTCAGTATGTCCAAAGCGATTAGCAGAAATAACATTATCAACGGAGCGCATCTGCGGAATTCTCCACATCGCCGCAGACGCCCAAGTAAGTTCTCAACAAGTCAACCGACCCTCCATCGAGACGCCAGAGAATAGAAACACAATTCTTGCACAACAAAGGCTATCACAACAAGCATAGGCAAGTTTCACAACAACAAGCATAGGCAAGTTTCACAACAACAAGCATAGGCAAGTTATACACAACTCAAGGTACTTTCATTTTATGTCAAAGTCCGGGTTTTAACCCTAAAGTACTACGTACGTTAAATTCCTTTTAAAGAGATCCATTCCTTTTATAAAAGTCACCCGATACCCGTAGTATAAAAATAGAGTGACTTACTTCTTTTAAGTAAAGCAAAACAACTTCCATACTTTCCTTTTTAAGACCAAATCAAGACAATACCATGCCTTCTTTTTAGACCAAAACACTTCTCCTTTTTAAAGTCAAGTTACCACATAAAAACCAATGATAAAACCCTTTTTCATAAAGTCGTTATAACTCACTTCCCATAAAGCTGTTATAACACCTTATGTTTTAAACCAATTTAAGACAAAACAACGCCTTTCTTTTCCCTAAAGTTCCAGTTTGCCTAATTTCAATTTACTCAAGTCTCTTTTTAGAAAAGTTTCATAGTTCAATGTCTTAATCTCTTTTAAAACAATTGAGTAACATAGGCCATATGTGAGCGCTTATTCTTGTTTATAACCATTTATTAAAGCAGCCATGATCTAGAAAATGTAATATCATTTTGTCTCATCTTAGCTTCTATGCAGATGGAGGTTTCTACTGGTTTTAATAATACTTCTTTATTCATTACATTTTCCTTTATTAACGCCGCAGGTGGTTTGTCGATACTCATTCGATTTCCAAATCAAGAAAGGTTATTCCTTTTAAAACCAAGTACTCATTACTCACGAATGAGGCTTCACACAAAATTCATATTAATTCAATTCAGTTAAGTCTCTTATCTTTTAAGATCAAGTCTCTTAACTTCTAAAATTAGTAAACCATTCTTTTTATCTCTCTTAAGACGTTATACCTAACTCCCCATAAAGCTAGTATAACTCTTATGTTTTTTTAAAACCAAGCATTACTCTTCTTTCAAAAAGGTTCCTTAAATCTTTTGAAATACTTCAAGATCATTATTATTCAGGCTTAAGTCAACAGACATTGCCGTAACACTACATTCAGTTAACACACGTACGTCTACCGTACTATATATATACTCTTTTAAAATATTTCAAGATTCTTATTATTCAGGCTTAAGTCAAAAGACATTGCCACACGTACGTCTACCGTACTATATATATATTCCTTTAAAATACTTCATGCTCAAGAGTATAGGAAGAATCACATACCTCGCGACGATTATCGACTATTAGCAAAATGCTCCACGGCTATAACCCGGCTAGCCTTGTCCACCTTCCAAGTAATTCATGCTACTCGCAGAACATTCAACCAATACGGTTATCAGTCTACTGTAAATACAGTCCTATGTAAGTACAGTTTAAATCTTCTACTTATGTTCTTCTGATGTGATTTCAGTTCAAGTCTTTTCTGTAATATCCTTCTATTACAGTTCAATTCTCTTCTATGAATCTTATATATTTATTTCTATACTACTACAGTATGTAATTCCCAATTACAATAGAAGAGGCGAGTATTTACCTCGATGAGCCCAAAATTATCCAAGTTTAATGTCGCTCCCTGAGCAACGTTTAGCTCCTACTCCGAGTGCTCCAATCCGCTCCAAACAACCCTTAGAAGTTCTACGCAACTTCTACTTAACACTTCAACCGACTATAAAGGTTTTCCTTAGGGTTTCGTTTTTGTGACTGAGGGAAAATATAATAGTATTTCCTGCTCTACGATGAGGTAACTTTGGAAAGTACTACAAGGTATATGGACTAAGGTATTTGGGCATTATAACAATACTGTGGAGAGTATTTCTATACCCCCAAGGGGGGTATTATACGAAACCAACTAGGCTAGTGGGGACCTCTCGCCAAAGCTTCGCAAAAGGGGGGGAGCTTTGACGAAACAAAACTCTCAAAGGGGGAGGGATTTTAACACTTAGAAAACATTTTTGGATGAAGAAGTTCATCAACTTAGAGGGGTATTTATAGGTCAAGCAATGGCCAACCAATGGCCAAGATCAAGCCAAGTGCCATGCAAGTGTAGGGTCAAGATTTAACCATGTGGACCTTATCCATCTACCACACCAACTTGCACAAAATATCCTACCAACTACACCCCACCCTTTCGTCCATTACCGCCCAAAGACACGGCCAATGTGAGGGTGACACTTGTCACCCTCCCGTTGGTCCAAAATATTTCGTCTCTCGGAAAAATCCGCAAAAATTATAAATGACATAGCCGGAATTTTCCCTTCGCAAGTTTAGTAAAACGTTTCGTCGAAAAACGACTCTTTTCGGTACTTGTGCACAAATTTCGAACCTATGCCTACTTTAAGGCTCAAATTATATACGACGCCTCACGCATATACTGAAATACGGGTATAACAAATTGTCATATCATTCTTAGAGGTCTCAGAGTAATCACAAGGCGTGGTTTGTATTAGGGGATTTAACTGTTCAAGTTTATATATATATATAGGCCGAAAGGCAACTTTTCTCAGATAAACTATTTTTATTTCATGTCTTGTTTTATATTCCGCTGATTACTCTGATGTATGTCTACTTGGGTGCCCGGGGTAAGGCACCAGTCACGGGCCCGGGTTCGGGTCGTGACAGTAAGTAGAAACAAAGGAGGTGCTGTCCGATTTTCCGTAGAATTTAGAGACTTTACACTTATAATATTCTATGTTTGAAGTAAGACGTTAATAGACGTATTGTGAATATTATAGGTTGACATTCTACGGGCGGGATTTTGTACTTGGCAAGTGGTTTGACCCGAAGAGGTATGTAGAACTTTTCCTATCTTTTGAGCATGACTAGTTTCACGTATGTAGTACGGTAGACGTACAACACCTTGATATCCTTTACTAGTTTTATGAATAGCCAAGTCGGGTGAGTTAGGAGATTAACTCACTTCTTTGAAAGTATAAAGGATGTCTTAAGTTTTATTAAAGGTAAGGGAATTGAAGAGTTTTAAAGTATGTGATACTTGTTCCGTTTTAAACGTATAAGTCCCTTGGATAGGAAATTGTATTTTGGCTAAGGTATAAAGTGAATATAACGACTTTATGGGAAGTTGGTTATAATTGCTTTATGGGAAGATAAATGTCTTGATTCTAAAGGTATTGTGACTTGTCTTGAAAAGTAATTTTGACTTGATACTACGGTTAATAGTATCTTGGAAGTTTTATATGAAAATGAGTCATTTTTCTTAAAAGATTAGAAGTACGTAGTACTTTGGGTTAAACTCCCGAATTTATTATAACATATTAGTGCCTTAAGTAAACTAAAATGAGAGTGTAGATGAATGAGACTAATAAGAAGTAGGGGGATTTCTTAACTTGCTTATTTATTGTATGATCACCATTGAGATAGGTAAGAGTATAAATGAGGGGTAAACCCCCAAGACGTTATACCACCTTCTTCAGGGTAAGAGTATAAATGAGGGGTAAACCCCCAAGACGTTATACCACCTGCTTTACCACCTTCTCCAGGGTAAGAGTATAAATGAGGGGTAAACCCCCAAGACGTTATACCACCTGCTTCAGGGTAAGAGTATAAATGAGGGGAAAACCCCCAAGACGTTATACCACCTGTTTCTATGGGTTCGCTACCCATGATTTGATCGTGAGTCTCCTATTTTTATGTTGTACGTATACTCTTGGATTACTCTCATTGTTAGTAAGGCACTGTGTACTGTAATTTTGTTATCATACATGTCTCCGGCTTTGTTTTGAACTTATGTTGTAATTACAGTACTTTCCAGTTTTACATACTTAGTACATATTGTGTACTGACCCCCTTCCTCGGGGGCTGCGTTCATGCCGCAGGTAGGGGTAAGCAGGTGGTGGATCCTCATTCTTAGGATCACTTATCAGACGACAGAAGCTCCATTTCTCCGGAGGCTTGTCTTTTTGGTACAGTCTTTCCCTGATGTTGTAGATTTATGTACATTCAGGGGTATGGCGGGGCCCTGTCCCGCCACTGTTGTTATTCTTAGAGGTCTGTAGTCACATTATGTGTTTTGGGCTTGTAAGAACCGAGTTGTACAGTTTGGCTTTGATTATGCATGTTTTATGGAAGGCGGCCTTATCGGCTAGCCTGTGTTGTTATTATCTAAACATGTTGTATGTTGTGTATGTTCCGCTGCTATTCTCTGATGTATACCTGAACGGGGTGCCCAGGTAGGGCACCAGTCGCGGCCCGGGGTCGGGTCGTGACATGAACGCAGCCCCCCGAAGGGGGTCAGTACAACAGGTACCGAATATAGAACGTAAATAAGGTACAGTAACAAATCATAATTGTACAAAAGAATGACAGGGGCAAGTATAAAAAGTAAATACCAGATCCTGTCGTGCCATTACCACTCATGAACTTAATCATACATCATTATCTTTTCCCATTTTTCAATAAGAGTTATAGTCAAATTCTTACGTACATACTTAGGAAAAATCATCAAGTTCATTACCATATAACTTACTTACCTTGCATAACATAATCCGGCCCTTTATGGAGGGACGCCTATACTGCCCGACCCAATCTGGGACGCGATAAAGTCACATAAGTCTGCCCATAAAGGTATACTGCCCGACCCAATCTGGGACGCGATAGAGTCACATAAGTCTTCCCATAAAGGTATACTGCCCGACCCAATCTGGGACGCGATAGAGTCACATAAGTCTGCCCATAAAGGTATACTGCATAAAAATAGGAAGCTTATGATCAACTTAGGGCCACCTGCCCATAGTATCATTTGGCAATCCTACTCCTGGGACTATTTCACCCGCAAGGGTCCTGTGGACGCGCATAGGACAATTTGCCCCGCACAGGACTATTCCACCCGCACAGGACTATTTCACCCTATTAGGCCCTACGGGCCCGCAATGAGCAAATACGCCATGCTCGCATCATGGGTAGCAAATCCATGGAGATGTATAATATCTTGGGGGTTTACCCCGCAATTATACTCAGAAGGTGTATAGCATCTTGGGGGTTTACCCCGCATTTATACTCAGGAGGTGTATAACGTCTTGGGGGTTTACCCCACATTTATACTCATAACACTAGCACCAATGGCTATCATACATAACATAAGCACTACCGGCTTATCATACATAACATAAGCGCTACCGGCTTATTGTTATACCCCGTATTTCCAGAGTTTGTACGTGAGGGCGTACGTGTACAATTTGAGCCTTAAGTAGGCATAGTTTCGAAATTTGTACACAAGTGCCGAAAGGAGTCGTTTTTCGACGAAACGTTTCCACAGCTTTCGTAGGGAAAATTCCGGCTATGTCATTTATATTTTTTGCGGATTTTTCCGAGAGACGAAACATTTTGGACCAACGAGAGGGCGACACTTGTCACCCTCTAATTGGAAGGCTTGGACGGCAACCATGGCATGGCTTGGACGAAATGGGTCACGTTCTCTTGGCCAATTGGCTCCTTGATTTGAGCCTTATTTTGTGGCTTGTTTTGTGGAGTGTTTTGTGGAGTAGGGTTTAGGGTGCACTTAGTTTAATCTTGCCCTTACACTTGCTATACACTTGGAAGGATCTTGGCCCTTGGTTGGCCTTTGGTTTTGCTATAAATAGCTCCCCTTTGTGAAGACTTTCTTCATCCACAAATTGCCTAAGTCTTGAAGTTCTCTTCCTCCCTCCCTTGTGAAATTCGTCCACCACACCCCTTTCCCCCTTTGCCGAGAGCTTTCCCATGGTGCCTTGGCGTGGTACCCCCTAGCCTAGTTGTTTTCGTATAATACCCTTTGTTGTGGTATAGAAATACTCTCTAAGTATTGTTATAATGTCCAAAATACTTTAACCCAAATACCTTGTAGTACTTTCCAAAGTACCCTTTGTACGAAACCCGGAAAATACGATTATACTTTCCTTAGCCTCTACACGAAACCCTAAGGAAAATCTTCACCCGTTGTTGAAGTATGGAGTAGAAGTTGCGTAGAACTTCTAAGGGTTGTTTGGAGCGGATTGGAGCACTCGGAGGAGGAGCTAAACCTTGCTCAGAGCGACTTTAAACTCGGATAATTTTGGGCTTATCGAGGTAAATATCTTGTCCCCTATTGTAATTGGAAATTACATAAGTGTTGAATATATAGTGTTGTATACTATATATAGAATCAACTTAGTATTATGGCAATGTCTTTTGACTTAAGCTCAAGAATGAAGAATTGAACAAGAATCACATGAAGGATAATAAAGAGAAGAATCGAATCAGTAATTACCTAGGGTTGTATTACAGTAGACTTATGTAGCATTACTGTGTAGTAGAATTGTACGCGTCCGGTTAGACGTGTTAACCCCCCCCCCCTGGTTGGCTTGGTAGCCGACCTCGATAGAGGAGGAGATTTACGCTGCATGAGGCGCCGCTAATTTTTCAGAGAAAGATGGGAACGTGTGTTTAAGATTTAATAGACGTTTGTGGCCTTTATAGGTGAAAGTACTAAGAGTAGCGTATTCTACTCGAGGAGTGGAAAGGGCTAGCAAGGTTGTAGTACTTGGAGCATTTTGCTTATTGTCGTTAAATCGTCGCGAGGTATGTGAACCTCTTCCTATCTCTTCCAAAGCATGATATGTGTGAACTATGTAGTACGTAGACGCATACGTGTTAAATGTGTTTGATTGTTTTTAAAACATAAAGTGTTATAACGGCTTTATGGGAAGTTGGTTATAACAGCTTTATGTAGGTAAGAAAATACTTTGTGGTTTTAAAAGGTAACTGATGTGAATTATAACTGGCTTGTTATAATAAAGAACTTGATGTATTTCAAAAGATTTCTAAATCGTTTTGAAGGAGAGTAACACTTGGTTTTAAAGGTTTTAAAAAGAGTTATACTAGCTTAATGGGAGTTAGGTATAATGTCTTAAGAGAGGTAAAGAAAATGGTTTCTTGATGTTAGAAGTTAAGAGACTTGATCTTATAAGATAAGAGACTTAACTTATTTGTTTTAAATGTGAATGTTTGTGTGAAACCTCATTCGTGAGTAATGAGTACTTGGTTTTATTTAAAGGATAATGTTTACCGATTTCGGAAATCGTAATGTGTATCGACAGCACATCGCAGCGTTAATAAAGGAAAATGTATTGAATAATGATGAATTGTATTAAAACCAGAGAAACCTCCATCCGCATAGAAACTAAGATGAGACAAAATGATATTACATTTTCTAGATCATGGTCAGTAATAAGAATGTTGTAAACAAGAATAACCTACTCACGTGAGACTTATATTACTCAATTGTTCTAAAAGGAATCAAGTGATTAAGTTTATGAACTATGAAACCATTTGAAAATGAGAAGCTTGAGTAATTGAAACTAGGCAAACCGAACTTAGGAAAAGAATGTTGTTACTTGATTTTGAAAAGGAATGTGGGTTGGTCATTCTAATACTACGTATCGGGTGACTTTGATAAGTAATGGATCTCTTTTAAAGAATTTAACGACGTAGTACTTTAGGTTGAAACCCTGACTTTGGCATAAAATGAAGGTACTTTGAGTGATGTGAAACTTGCCTATGCTTGTGGTGAAACATTCCTATGCTTGTTGTTGTGAAACTTGCCTATGCTTATGATGATAGCCTTTGTTGTGCAAGTGTGGTGTTTCTGTGTTACCGCGTCTCTCGATAGAGGGCCGGTTGACTGGTTGAGGTTTCTTACCGCTCGCCCGTATCCGGTGGTCGGCTCGCACCGCCTGCCTCGTGGATCGATTCGCCCGTATCCGTAGTCACCGCACTTGCCCCTGCTCAAGATAGTGACGGTTTCGTGATACGCTTGGTCCTCGTGGTCACCAGACTTGCCCCGGCCACCGCGTGACCGCCTTGGTATCCTGAGGTCGGCCTCGCACTTGCCCGTGACGGCCGTGTTTTGGTTGCATTGTATTATTGGTACGGTCGGATCTGGTAGTTATACTTGTCTGCACGGTTTTTATAACACAGTGGGACATGGTGTTCATGTATAATCCTTGGTATTGTTATATCATAAACCGCCAGCGGTGAGGAAGAAATTCCACGCACGAGTGATAATTTGGAGGCGTGAGTCCTCGTCTTGATGAATCGTTATATGTTATATATCGTAGTTTGGTCATCATACATGTCTCTCGCTTTATATAGACTATTATGACTTCATTTACGTGATTTACGCCACATACTTGGTACTGTTAGATCGACCTCCTTCGTGGCCGTTCATGCCGCAGTAGAGGTACATCTACCGCCGATCCCCGCGCTAGGATCTCATTTCAGCTTGGGAAGCTCCGCTCCGCCGAGGCTTATCTTTGGTATGTTACCCCGAGTCCGTAAGTTCTTGTATGCGTTCGGGTATGGCGGCCCCGTCCCGTCATAGTTGTTGTATAAATCTTAGAGGTCCGTAGCATCACAAGGCGTGGTTGTAAAAGGATTAAACTGCTCGTGTTTTATGTATATATCAAGGCAAATCGCTTTGGTTGGCCTGCTTATTTACTATATCTCTCATTTCATGTGTAAAGTTTTTATTTCCGCCGTTTTTCTCTCGATGTTGTATCACTAGGGTGCCCGGTAAGGCACTGATGACGCCCGATTTTCGGGTGTCACAAGTGGTATCGTGAGCGATTAATCCTCGGAAAGTGTCTACGCACCGTGTCTAGTAGATTCGGATTATCGGTGTTGTGCACCACATCTATAATCGTGAGGCTATAGGACATTTAGGATTGGTTTCATTCTTCTCATTCCGAGATCGTGCCTTAGAGTGTGTGATAAGATTGGACCCTCCGACGTGTTTCGTTTTTACCGCTATGCCTCTCGCGAAGGCAACCCGCCCGAGGCAAGGCAAAGCAGAGGATCTCGCGAGTAGAGCAATGCAGAGACCACAAGACTGAGCCTCCACCCCGCACCGGAGCAGAGGAGATGAGTTACAAGGAGGCCCGCGAATGGCCGTGGTCAGGCCAGACTTGAGGATAGGCCGACGCAGCAGCCGTGAGCACCGCGGTTCACCCTAGATCGATAGTTCGAGGCTACGGGATTTTCCGAGTTGTAGGCCGCCGAGTTTTATGGGTCGAGGCACGAGGATGATCCGCAGGAGTTCATCCGAAGCCATTCTGGATCGAGAGTGATCGAGGCATCGGAGATCGAGTCGGTGGCCTTAGGTTCACATCAATCGCGTGATACCGCGATCGGGTTTGATTCTCGAGCTGTCCAGGAGAGCATGCACTTCCAGCGGTATGGAACGAGTTCTCGAGGCCTTTCTTGCACATTTCTTGCCTCCCGGATGAGGAGGGCTCGCCGGCGATTTTTGGTGTTACTGGCAGATCCGCGACGGTTCGGGAGTACAATGTGAGTTCGACTCATTGGCCCAGACGTCCCCGCGTTAGTAGCTAGTATGGAGGATCGAGTGCACCGATATGTTACGTGGCTCGATGATTGCCTTGCAGAGTTGTTCGGTGTAGCTCTTCACCGCATGGACATTGCCGCACGCAGCGTATACACTTGGATGTGAGGAGCGGATAAATCGACGGAATGACCAAAGTCACAGAAGAGGCCGAACAGCAGGTCCTTTGGTGACTTTCGAGGCGGACCGCCAAAGAAGCAGACTAGTTATGTACCTCCACAAGACAGAGTGGTCCTCCCGGCCTTTCGGGACCTTCGATATTCGAGAGCGGTCTGGGCTCCTGTGTTTCAGATTTTCGCGGGAGCGAGTGCTCGCCGGATGAGGTTGCCCTTGTCTCGGTGTGGCCGTTGTGGAAAGCTTCATAAGGGAGAGTGTCGTACTAACTCGGGAGATTGTTATTTTTGCGCCAACAGGCCATCCGGCAAGAGCGTCCACTGTGGTAGCACTGGTAGGATAGCATGGACTACTAGAGCGATTGCGGGTTCTTCACCTTCCGTAGCTGTGCAGATGTTCGTACACCGAAGGCCCCAGAGGTCGCGGTGGAGTTCCCGCTTAGCGGTCCTTGAACCGCCTAGTTTCGTATATCCTTAACCTCTAGAGTTTTGTTTGTATTGATGTTGTTGATGTGTTTAATGTTATGTTTGGATAGCTTTGTGCTAAAATGTGATTTAGAAACTCGTTAGTGAAAAGGGTAAGTCCTCAGGTAGTGTGAGATGGAAGTGGTAGCTTTCATGATGTGAAATAGTAAGATTGTTCCGGATCGGGAACAAGAGTTGGGCGCGTCGGTCGGGTTGAGGACCATTTGCGGTCAACCCGTAACCCTGGCCGGGTGGCTTCGGGTGGTCCCGCCAGTGGTAGGGTCACGAGGGTGCTAGGCCCAAGTTTAGATGACCATCGTATGAGTTCGTGGACGCGTTCGATCGAATCACCGTGAAGGCCGGAATGGCCTTAGAAATCGAGGTTAGTGAGATGACCAAGTTTGAGGTAGTGACTCGGGTTGGTAATGAAGCGTTGTGAAGTGTGGTACGGATACTAGAACGAGTTCGAGTGTTCGTGACGAGTGCTACGAAAGCGGAAAAGTGAACGTATGTTTTTGTGGCGGCGTGGCATGATTGTTTTCGTGACGATAGCGGTGAAGACTATATCGACGCCGCTTGTTTTGAGACCTTGAAGGAACATTCGGACGAATGTTTCTAAGGGAGAATGTTATACCCGTATTTCCAGAGTTTGTGCGTGAGGCGACGTGTACAATTTGAGCCTTAAGTAGGCATAGTTTCGAAATTTGTTACACAAGTGCCGAAAGGAGTCGTTTTTCGACGAAACGTTTCCACAGCTTTCGTAGGGAAAATTCCGGCTATGTCATTTATATTTTTTGCGGATTTTTCCGAGAGACGAAACATTTTGGACCAACGAGAGGGCGACACGTGTCACCCTCTAATCGAAGGCTCGACGGCAACCATGGCATGGCTTGGACGAAATGGGTCACGTTCTCTTGGCCAATTGGCTCCTTGATTTGAGCCTTGTTTTGTGGCTTGTTTTGTGGAGTAGGGTTTAGGGTGCACTTGGTTTAATCTTGCCCTTACACTTGCTATACACTTGGAAGGATCTTGGCCCTTGGTTGGCCTTTGGTTTTGCTATAAATAGCTCCCCTTTGTGAAGACTTTCTTCATCCACAAATTGCCTAAGTCTTGAAGTTCTCTTCCTCCTCCTCCCTTGTGAAATTGGCCCACCACACCCCTTTCCCTTTGCCGAGAGCTTTCCCTCATTGTGGTGCCTTGGCCGTGGGGTACCCCCCCCCCCTAGCCTAGTTGTTTTCGTATAATACCCTTTGTTGTGGTATAGAAATACTCTCCTAAGTATTGTTATAATGTCCAAAATACTTTAGCCCAAATACCTTGTAGTACTTTACAAAGTACCCTTTGTACGAAAAACCCGGAAAATACGATTATACTTTCCTTAGCCTCTACGCGAAACCCTAAGGAAAATCTTCACCCGTTGTTGAAGTATGGAGTAGAAGTTGCGTAGAACTTCTAAGGGTTGTTTGGAGCGGATTGGAGCATTCGGAGGAGGAGCTAAACCTTGCTCAGGAGCGACTTTAAACTCGGATAATTTTTGGGCTTATCGAGGTAAATATCTTGTCCCCCTATTGTAATTGGAAATTACATAAGTGTTGAATATATAGTGTTATATACTATATATAGAACTGAACTTAGTATTATGGCAATGTCTTTTGACTTAAGCCTGAAGAATGAAGAATTGAACAGTAATCACATAGAAGGATAATAAAGAGAAGAACTGAACTGTAATTACCTAGGGTTGTATTACAGTAGACTTATGTAGCATTACTGTGTAGTAGAATTGTACGCGTCCGGTTAGACGTGTTAACCCCCCCCCTGGTTGGCTTGGTAGCCGACCTCGATAGAGGAGGAGATTTACGCTGTTGCGGGGGGGGGAGGTGCTGCCGAATTTTCTGTAGAAAGATGGGAACGTGTGTTTAAGATTTAATAGACGTTTGTGGCCTTTATAGGTGAAAGTACTAAGAGTAGCGTATTCTACTCGAGGAGTGGAAAGGGCTAGCAAGGTTGTAGTACTTGGAGCATTTTGCTTATTGTCGTTAAATCGTCGCGAGGTATGTGAACCTCTTCCTATCTCTTCCAAATTGATATATGTGAACTATGTAGTACGTAGACGCATACGTGTTAGCTGTGTTTGATTGTCTTAAAACATAAAGTGTTATAACGGCTTTATGGGAAGTTGGTTATAACAGCTTTATGTAGGTAAGAAAATACTTTGTGGTTTTAAAAGGTAACTGATGTGAATTATAACTGGCTTGTTATAATAAAGAACTTGATGTATTTCAAAAGATTTCTAAATCGTTTTGAAGGGAGAGTAACACTTGGTTTTAAAGGTTTTAAAAAGAGTTATACTAGCTTAATGGGGAGTTAGGTATAATGTCTTAAGAGAGGTAAAGAAAATGGTTTACTGATGTTAGAAGTTAAGAGACTTGATCTTATAAGATAAGAGACTTAACTTATTTGTTTTAAATGTGAATGTTTGTGTGAAACCTCATTCGTGAGTAATGAGTACTTGGTTTTATTTAAAGGATAATGTTTTACTGATTTCGGAAATCAGAATGTGTATCGACAGACCACTGCAGCGTTAATAAAGGAAAATGTATTGAATAATGATGAATTGTATTAAAACCAAGAGAAACCTCCATCCGCATAGAAACTAAGATGAGACAAAATGATATTACATTTTCTAGATCATGGTCAGTAATAAGAATGTTGTAAACAAGAATAACCTACTCACGTGAGACTTAAATTACTCAATTGTTCTAAAAAGGAATCAAGTGATTAAGTTTATGAACTATGAAACCATTTGAAAATGAGAAGCTTGAGTAATTGAAACTAGGCAAACTGGAACTTAGGAAAAGAATGTTGTTACTTGATTTTGAAAAGGAATGTGGGTTGGTCATTCTAATACTACGGGTATCGGGTGACTTTGATAAGTAATGGATCTCTTTTAAAGAATTTAACGTACGTAGTACTTTAGGGTTGAAACCCGGACTTTGGCATAAAATGAAGGTACTTTGAGTGATGTGAAACTTGCCTATGCTTGTTGTGGTGAAACATTCCTATGCTTGTTGTTGTGAAACTTGCCTATGCTTATGATGATAGCCTTTGTTGTGCAAGTGTGGTGTTTCTGTGTTACCGCTGCTCTCGATAGAGGGCCGTTGGTCGTTGAGGTTTCTTACTTTGTTCGCCCGGTATCCGGTGGTCGGCTCATACCGCCTGCCTCGTGACCGATTCGCCTTGGTATCGGTAGTCACCGCACTTGCCCCGCTCAGTATAGTGACGGTTTCGTGATACGCCTTGGTCCTCGTGGTCGACCGTACTTGCCCCGGTCAGTGCGTGACCGGCCTTGGTATCCGATGAGTCGGCTCTCGCACTTGCCCCGTGACGGCCGTGTTTTGCTGCATTGTATTATTGGTACGGTCGGATCTCGTAGTTATACTTGTCTGTCACGTTTTTATAACACAGTGGGACATGGTGTTCATGTATAATCCTTGGTATTGTTATATCATAAATCGCCGGCAGGTGAGGAAGAAATTCCACGCACGAGTGATAATTTGAGGCGTGAGTCCTCGCTCTTGATAATCGTTATATGTTATATATCGTAGTTTGGTCATCATACATGTCTCCCGCTTTATATAGACTATTATGACTTCATTTACTGATTTACGCTTTCACATACTTGGTACTTGTATCGACCTCCTTCGGGGCCGTTCATGCCGCAGTAGAGGTACATCTACCGCCGATCCTCGCGTTTAGGATCTCATTTCAGCTTGGGAAGCTCCGCTCCGCCGAGGCTTATCGTTGGTATGTTACCCCGAGTCCGTAAGTTCTTATGCGTTCAGGTATGGCGGGCCCCGCCCCGTCATAGTTGTTGTATAAATCTTAGAGGTGCAGTAATCTTGTTGTGGCGTGGTTGTAAAAGGATTAAACTGTTCAGGTTTTATGTATATACTGAAGGCAACTGTTTTGGTTGGCCTGTTTATTTACTATATCTCTCATTTCATGTGTAAAGTTTTTATTTCCGCTGGTTTTTCTCTGATGTTGTATCACTAGGGTGCCCGGGGTAAGGCACCAGTGACGGGCCCGATTTTCGGGGTGTCACACTTATCATACCTAACATAAGCGCTACCGGCTTATCATACATAACATAAGCGCTACCGGCTTATCATACATAACATAAGCACGTTAAGAAATCCCCTAACTTCTTATTAACCTTATTTATATACACTCTCATTTTAGTCTACTCAAGGCACTAACATGTCCTTATAAAATCCGGGAATTTAACCCAAAGTACTACGTACTTCCGTTCTTTTAAAATGACTTTTTTTCATATAAAACTTCCAAGATACTAATAACCGTAGTATCAAGTCATATCTACTTTTCAAAACAAGTCACAATACGTTTTAGAACTACATTTAAAGACTTCTAAATCAAGTGACTTTTTACTTTAAAACTTTAAGCAATTGATGCCTTCAAATAAATTTGTCTTTCTTTCTTTCAAGTCATTTTTCTTTATTTACTTCACTAGAGTAAACCATTCTTGTAACCTTCCATAAAGTTGTTATAACCAACTTCCCATAAAGTCGTTATAACTCTTTATGCCTTAGACAAATTTATTCTTTTAAAATACCAAGAGACTTATACTTTCAAATCAAGTTACATAACTTTCAAAATACTTCAAGTCTCTTATCTTTAGAAATCAAGTTTCTTACTTAGAAAACAAGTCTCATATCTTTAGAATGTCAAGAAATCAATACTTTCCAAATCAAGTATTCTATACTTTTAAATCAAGTCATTTCTTCCTTTAAGAATCAAGTCTCATAACTTGAAAATTAAAGTCTCTTAACCTTTTACGAATTTTAGGTTCATAGTTTTAAAACTTCATATGTAAACCTTTTAAATTAGGCAACATATACTTTTATGCGTTGTGAATAGGTTATACTAATTTATAACGATCTTATTAAAGCAGCCATGATCTAGAAAATGTAATACAATTTTGTCTTATCTTAGCTTCTATGCAGATGGAGAATTCTACTTATTTTAATTTAATTGATTGCCGATACATTTTCTTTTATTAACGCTGCAATGGCTTGTTCGATACTTATTCTCATTCGTGCAGTAACTTAGCGAAGTCAACTTGACTCCAAATACTTCCTAATGACTCTTACCAACATCCCCCATAAGACTTGGTAAAAACTTAGGATAACTTAGACGTAACCTTTACATAGAGTAAACCAACATACATACCTCTTAACTTCTAAGAGTAGAAGGAATCATGAAATAGTACCACATGTATATTTCATACATAGAATCATGTCAAAAGAAGGAAGAGGTTCACATACCTCGCGACGATTATCGACAAGTAGCAAAATGCTCCAAAGTACTTTAACCTTGATAGTTATTCCATCCTTTAAGTAGAATACGCTATACGTAGTATTTCAACCTATAATGGCCATAATACGTCCATTAACCTCTAGCTTCAAACGTATAATATTCTAAGTGTAAAGTCACCAAATTCTATGGAAAATCGGACAACACTTCCTTTGTTTCTACGTACTTTTCCACCTTTTTCAAGGCCCGGAAATCAATAACCAAACGCCACATTTAAGGCCCAACAATTCAGCAAATACAAAGGGGATTACACGCCTAATAGGACGTGTAAAATTCTGCCCCACAATCAATATAAAAACTGTCCAATAATAAGTGCAATTCTCGGCTATAATCCATGCCTACAACAATGTCAATTTCTGTTCGATTCCTTTTCAATCCAAGTCGTTATTCCAACATGTTATATACATAATAACCATTACAACAACTATAAATCCTTTCTTCCTTAACATGCGATTTATCGTAACTAACAATTAAATTGATTTCAACATAAATGGCTAACTTGTCCATTTTCGGTTTTAACATGTCGACATGATCCAAATCTTTTCAAACTTCAATATATATACCACATGCTCATTTCCTAACTACTATAACATGTAATCTTCAATTACATTAAGAAGATGAAGATTTTACCTCAATAAGCCCTAATAATGTCCAAGCGTAAAAGTCGATCCTTAGCAACTTTTAGCTCCTCTTCTTATATTCCAATCCGATCCAAGCACTCCTTAGAAGCTCATGAAGAACTCCTCTTCAAGTTCCATCTTCAAAGTTGAAGAACACCTTAGGGTTTCGCCTTGCGACTAACGTAAAAACGTCGTTTTTCCGAGATCTTTCTATTGAGATATCCTTGTAATACTCCTAGGAACCTTGGTTTAAAGTATTGGGATTATTGAACCACAAACGGAAATTTTTGTGTGGGAGATAGAGCTAATGCCGAGATCTCACTAAGGCACACACAAGTTTCCTCAATTTTTCTCTAAGTGTAAAATGCCTTGTTTTGCTACTTAGGATGACTATATAACAACATGGAGGGTCTAGATTATAACACTTGCTAGGTTTGGATGAAAGAGATCAAGCTGTGGCTCGACTTAGTCAACAATATCAAGCTCTTTAATTAGCAAGACTTGGTCATCTTAACATTGGTCAAATGACCATTTTGCCCTTGGAAAATTCGAACAAGTTTAAGTAGGGTGACACGTGTCACCCTCCCATTCGCTCATAGAATTTCAGAACCTCGGCCCCACAAAACGTAAAATTCCTCGGGTGGGCCCTACGTGACCAAATCCGTAAAAGTAAATTTCCATAATGTTAATAAATTCCATACTCTTCAAATAAGACATTTTGAGAATCCAATTCTCATCAACGAACATTTTTCCTTTTCGACGTTTCTAAGATTTTTCCTTCGGAAAAACACTTCCTTCTTTCGTACCAATTTTTCAAGTCTTGATTCCTTACGTACATTCTCTTATACATGTCCTGGAATTACGAGGTGTAACATTCTTCCCCCCTTAGAAACATTCGTCCCCGAATGTTCTTTCGGAGTCCAATCTAATTAGATAGCGACATAGTCTCCTTTTACAACCCTTACATACCAATAATGCCACACGTGGCCACATAACAATACTTATACTAAAATGTCACCCTGAGCTCCAAGTGTCGACGTCAGTTATTTGTATAAAGCTTCTGCTGACTCCGAGCTCACTAAAAATCTTTCCTGGATAAGCTTCGCCTTATCCACAGCACGCTGAATCAAGTCTGGGCCAATTATCTGAACTTCGCCTACGTGGAACCAACCAATCAGCGATTCTACACTTTCTTACTGGTTGTATTTTTTCCGTACCTCCAACTTATACTAGAATACTTACAGAACCTCCATACCGATTTCGACCTCCAATATTTGCAGTCACTCTATTAAACAATATAAGGCCATTTCCGGCTCTCACGACCTGGTTCAGGTGGAACGCGCCCACGAACCCAGAAACAATTAACTAGACTTGCCTTGCACTCGTGACCCTGTCACGTAGCGGGACTACTACCAACTGATCCCACTACATTTCAAACTATGAGGTGACCCGTAATAGGTACTCAACCCGACCCACCGTCGCACTTAACTCTTACTCTTAGTCTGAATAAAATCTTATTGTCCGAGAAGGCCTTATATACCTAAGATCTCGGCGGTTATCAATATTCTTAGGCTCGCATTTTCCATACACCAAGCCTACCTTATCAGTCCCCCCATAACGGGTACAATAACATCTCATAATACCATAACCATGTTGTCTTGATCACAACAACCATTACTTACTCGATACAGATCTCATCCGTACAATTCTCTTAAGCCTACCATATAGCTTAATCTATTAACATGGCATTCCATTAAGTTTCTTAACATGACTTCTTAAGGGTTCATTACTATTACACCCCGTAATTCAAGGACATGTTTAAGAGAATGTACATAAGGAGCTCAAGACTTGAAAAGGGTACGAAAGGAAGAATTGTTTTTTCGACGGAAAATTTTCCGAACGTCGGAAAGGAGAAATGTTCGTTGGTGAGAATTAGATTCTCAAAATGCATTAATTGAAGAGTATGGAACTTATTATCATTTTGGAAATTTAATTTTATGGATTTGGTCACGTGGGGCCCACCCGAGGAATTTTACGTTTTGTGGGACCCACGAGGGTTACGGAATTTTATGGACGAATGAGAGGGCGACACGTGGCACCCCCACATGGCGTTGGACGAAATTTGCAAGGCTAAAATGGTCATTGACCATTGAAGATGATAAGTCTTGCTAGCTTGATAATATTGACCAAGTCAACTTGTCCACTTGGCTATTTAATTAATGTTCTTCATCCTAGCCACACATTTTTTATAATCTTGACCCTTCATTGTGTTTTATATACACACTAGTGCAAGACCAAGTCTTCAAACACTTAGAAAAATTTAGAGATCATTGTGCCAAGAAAAGGGCTCACGGGTTCAAGGTCCTTCTCACACAAAATTTTTGTAGTTTTGATCCATTATTCACAAGACTTTAACCCAAGGTCCCTAAGGGTATTGTAAGGATATCTCAATAGAAAGAATTCGGAAAAACGGCGTTTTCACGTTAGTCGCAAGGCGAAAACCTAAGGCATTTTCATAGGTTTTGATTGAAAATGGAAGAGAAGTTGGTTGTGAGCTTCTAAAGGCTTCAAATAGCGGATTGGAGCGTGAAGGAAAGGAGCTAAGAATTGCTAAGGAGCGACTTTGAATCTTGGAAATTTTAAGGGCTTGTAAAGGTATAATTCTTGTCGTTTTAGTAATTAAGATTACTTATTGTTGTAGCTATGGATATTAGCAAGCATGAGATGTTTATATTATGAAGTTTTATAAGTATATTGGCTATTGGAACCCTAACCCGAAACTAGTATGTTTAGCCTTAAGATTACAATTCAAGTTGATTATAAGTATAAGTCGTCACATGTTATATAATGAAGGAAATTGTAGTTGTTGAAGTTTTTTATGACTATATAACATGTTAGACCTAAGAACTTGGATTGAAAAGGAATTGGAAAGGTTGATAAGTTGTTGCACCTTTTGGCCGAAATTGGCATTTGTATTGTGGACTAGTTTGATATCAATTGTGGGGCGGAATTTTACACGTCATGTTAAGGCGTGTAATCCCCTTTGGTTAGCTGAATTGTTGGGCCTTAAATGTGGCGTGTTTGGTTATTGATTCGCCTTGAAAAAGGTGGCAAAGTATGTAGAAACAAAGGAAGTGTTGTCCGATTTTCCGTAGAATTTAGTGACTTTGCACTTAGAATATTGTACGTTCGAAGCTAAAGGTTAATGGACGTATTATGGCCATTATAGGTTGAAGTACTTTGGAGCATTTTGCTATTTGTCGATAATCGTCGCGAGGTATGTGAACCTCTTCCTTCTTTTGACATGATTCTATGTATGGAATATACATGTAGTACTATTTCATGATTCCTTCTACTCTTAGAAGTTAAGAGGTATGTATGTTGATAAAGGTTATGTATAAGTTATCCTAAGTTCTTACCAAGTCTTATGGGGGATGTTGGTAAGAGTCGTTAGGAGATATTTGGAGCCAAGTTGACTTGGCTAAGTTACGGCACAAATGAGAATAAGAATAGAACAAGCCACTGCAGCGTTAATAAAGGAAAATGTAATGACAATCAATTAAGTTAAAATGAGTAGAATTCTCCATCTGCATAGAAGCTAAGATAAGACAAAATTGTATTACATTTTCTAGATCATGGCTACTCGATTAAGATCGTTATAAATGTCACGACCCGATCCCGGGCCCGTGACTGGTCCTTACCCCGGGCACCCTAGTGATACAGCATCAGAGAAAATCAGCGGAAATAAAACTAAAACATGAGACAAGACATAAAGTATGAAACATGCTAACCAAAACGGTCATCTTCCTGAATATATACATATATATATATATATACCTGAACAGTTAAATCCTTTTACAAACCCTGCCCACAACAGTACTACAGACCTCTAAGAATGTAACCATAACTATGACGGGACAGGGCCCCGCCATACCCCTGAATGTACAAGTAACTACACTGACAGGGGACTATACCAAAGATGAGCCTCCGGAGAAACGGAGCTTCCCAAAACGCTGAACTGTGATCCTATGAGCGAGGATCCACAACCAATGTACCTCTACCTGCGGCATGAACGCAGCCCCCCGAAGGAGGTCAGTACAACAGGTACCAAGTATGTGAAACTGAAAATACTGTAAATGAAATCATAGTAGTCTATAAAATAAACAGGAGACATATATGATAACCAAATTACAGTACATAATATGTAAGCAGTCACGTCAAGTCAGGGACTCACGCCCTCAAAGTTATCACTCAAATATAACTATGAGTCTCACGCCCAAAACATCAATCATGCCCGTGGAATACCTTCCTCACTGCCGGCAGTCTATGATATAGCAACACCAAGGAATACACACGAACACCAGGTCCTACCTGTGTCATAACAACTGTACGGGGCAAGTACGAAGGCTAACTACCAGATACCAAAGCCGCATCATCAACTGACCGGGGCAAGTACGAAAGCCAACTACTAGATACCAAGGCCGTACTAATAATACTATGCAACCAAACCACGGTCGATACGGGCAAGTACGAAGCCGACTACCGTGTACCAAGGCCGCGTCACGAAATGATCGGGCAAGTACGGCGCTACCTACTGTGTACCAAGGCCGCGGTCACGAGACTTCGCCACTAAACCGAACGGCAAGCGCGAATGCTAACTACAGTACCAAGGCCGAATCAGCCACGAGACGGGGCAAGTACGAAAGCCAACCACCAGATACCAAGGCCGAATCAATAAAACCTCATGGAGAGCTAGTCCATGGAATAACGCTATCAACAGGAGCGCACCCGTGCAATCCTCCGTCACTGCCGGTACGTCCAAGTAAGATCATAACAAATCAACCGGCCCTCCATTGAGAGACGCGGTGGTATAAAAATACAATACTGGCACAACAAGGCTATCACACGCAAACATAGGCAAGTTACACACAACTCAAGGTACTTTCATTTTATGTCAACAATACTGGTTTCAAAACCCAAAATAATACCCACTTTCATTCTTTCAAAAGACCTCTTTACGTAAAGATACTAATACTCGTAGTATCAAAAACACATTTCCTTTTCAAACCAAATTACTTTACTTTCGTAAAAACCTTTACAAGACTTTTAAAATCAAGTACTCTATACTTTTTAAACCAAGTGCCTTTCTTTTAAAACAACATCAAGTATACTCTTTAAAACTCAAATACTTACTCTTTTCAAAACAAGTAACCTATACTTAAATCAAGTTACCATTTTAAAACCAATGATAAAACCATTCTTTTGCTTTCATAAAGTCGTTATAACTAACTTCCCATAAAGCTGTTATAACACTTTATGTTTTAAACCAATTTAAGACAAAACCATGTCTCTCTTTTAAACCAAAAACTCTTCAATTCCTCAAGTCTCTTTTCTTTTAGAAATCAAGTTCCTTTTAAAGAACAAATACTCATTTCTCGCGAATGAGGTTTCACAACTTTCTACACAATTCGAGTTCTTCATATATCATATCAAGTCAAATATAAGTCAACTCCTTTATCTTTTAAAATCAGTAAACCAACCAAATTCACTTAGAACATGTACGTCTACCGTACTACATAGTTCACAACAATCATGCTAGAAAAGATAGGAAGAGGTTCACATACCTCGCGACGATTATCGACAATTAGCAAAATGCTCCTAGTACTACAACCTTGCTAGCCTTTTCCACCCTTCAAGTAGAATACGCTACTCATAGTACTTCCACCTATACTGGCCATAAAACGTCTATCAACTTCTAGATCTCTTCGTAGAATATTCTAAATACAGGATTCCCTTATTCTACAGAAAATTCGGCAGCACCCCCCCCCCCCCGCAACCACATAAATCTCCTCCTCTACTCAGGCCCGCTACCAGGCCAACAACTCCCAAGGGGGAGGGTTACACGTCTAACCGGACGTGTACAATTCTACTTCACAATAAAACTACACAAGTCTACTGTAAATACAATCCAATGTAAATACAGTTCAATCCTTTATAATAATCCTTCCAATAAATCTTATACTCAATTCTAAATTACTACAATATGTAATATCCAATTATAATAGGGGGACATAGATCATTACCTCGATAAGCCCAAAATTATCCAAGATATATGTCGATCCTGAGCAACGTTTAGCTCCAACTCCTTACGCTCCAACCCGCTCCAAGCGACCCTTAGAAGTTTCTAAACAACTTCTCTTAACACTTCAACCAAGCTAGGAAGATTTTTCTAGGGTTTCACTTTGCGATTATTGGAATAAAGTAGTATTTCCGGGCTCCTAGTATTGAAACAACTTTGGAATACTACTAGGGATACTAGGCCAAGGTATTTGGGATTATACAACAATACTTGGAGTATTTTCTACACAAGTGGGGGAGGTTGGACGAAACAAGGCTAAAGGGAGGGAGTATTTTGCTTGGAAAAACTTCAAGTGAGGGATGAAATTAGTCTTCAAGCTAAGGGGGTATTTATAGAAGAATCAAGGGCCATGATCAAGTCAAGTGGGTGGTCAAGATTGGGCCATGTGTGTGTGGGTCCCACCACACCACATGGCCAACGAAATTGCTTCCAATTGTCATGGCCATTTCGGCCATGACAAGTCGCCAGCCACTGTCCCTCCACGTCGGCCACGGGTGCCACAGCGGGGTGACACGTGTCGCCCCCCGATTCGTCCAAAATATTTCGTCTTCCGAAAATATCCAAAATACCGAAAATCTCAAAAACAAAGTGGGCCCCACAAAACCGTAAATTTATCCCGTGGGCCCCACGTGACCATTTACGAAAATAAAATCCCATAATTCTAATATAATCCAAGAAGTCCAAATACCAAATCTGGGAATCCAATTCCCACTAACGAACCTTTTTCCTTCACAAAACCCGGAAACTTTTCCGTCGAAAAATCACACCTTTCTTTCTTTCCAAAATTTATGTCGTATTCTCGTACGTACGTCCCCACATACATACCCTGGAACTACGGGGTATAACAATAAATAAGTATAACTTATTCACAATGCACCAAAGTATATGTTGCTTAATTTAAAAGAATTTACGTATGAAGTTTTAAGACTATGAACCTCAAATTTTTAAAAGGTTAAGGGACTTTATTTTTCAAGTTATGGGACTTGATTCTTAAAGGAAGAAATGAATTGATTTAAAAGTATAGAATACTTGATTTGGAAAGTATTGATTTCTCGCCATTCTAAAGTTAAGAAACTTGTTTTCTTAAAAGATAAGAGACTTGAAGTATTTTGAAAGCTATGTGATTTGAATTGAAAGTATATGTTTCTTGGTCATAAAAGGAATGAATTTGTCTAAGACATAAAGAGTTATAACGGCTTTATGGGAAGTTGGTTATAACAACTTTATGGAAGATTAAAAGAATGGTTTTCTTCAGTAATGTAAGCAAAGAAATGATTTGAAATAAAGAAGGGCAAATTGTTCTAAAGGTACCAATTGCTTAAGGTTTTAAAAAAAAAGTCACTTGATTTAGAAGCCTATAAATGTATTTCTAAAAGGTATTGTGACTTGTCTTGAAAAGTAGATATGACTTGATACTACAGTTATTAGTATCTTGGAAGTTTTATTTGAAAGAGAATCATTTTAAAGGAGTAGAGGCACGTAGTACGTTGGGTTAAATTCCACAAATTTTATATGACATTACCGCGTCCCAGGAATGGGCCGGGCAGTATACCTTTATGGGCAGACTATATGACATTACCGCGTCCCAGGAATGGGCCGGGCAGTATACCTTTATGGGCAAACTATATGACATTACTGCGTCCCAGGAATGGGCCGGGCAGTATACCTTTATGGGCAGACTATATGACATTACCGCGTCCCAGGAATGGGCCGGGCAGTATACCTTTATGGGCAGACTATATGACATTACCGCGTCCCAGGAATGGGCCGAGCAATATACCTTTATGGGCAGACTATGTGACTTTATCGCCCCGAGAAGGCCGGCAAGATACCTTTACGGGCGCATCAGTGACTTTATCGCGTCCCAGATTGGGCCGGGCAGTATAGACGTCCCTCCATAAAGGGCCAGATTATGTTATGTAAGGTATGTAAGTTATATAGTAATGAACTTGACGATTTTTCCTAAAGCATGTACGTAAGAATGTGACTATAACTTTTATGTAAAAATGGGAAAGATAATAAGGTACGATTAAGTTCACGAGATGGTAATGACACGGTAGGATCTGGTATTTACCCTTTTTATACTTGCCCTCGCTATTCTTTTGTACGCTTATGATTTGTTTATCGCACTTATTTTCCGCTCCATATTCGCACTGTTGTAATCGACTTCTTCGGGGCCGCTCATGTCCGCAGGTTTAGGTACACAGTTGTGGATCCGCGAGCTTAGGTTCCTGGTTCAGCATTTGAGATGGCTCCAATGTTCAGGAGTTTGTCGTCATGGTTATGTATATTCAGGGGTACGGCGGGGCCTTGTCCCGTCATAGTATTTGTCCAAATCTTAGAGGTCCAGATTCATCCGCAATGGACAAGCTAGAGTTGTTTTTACATTGTTAAGCAGAGACTTTTCGCAAATTTTTATGTTATGGCAGCCTTATCGGCTTGGCCTTAGTTTTTTTTAAAAAGAGTGTATTTATCTTCCGCAGTTTATTATGTTGTATGAATAGAAGGGTGCCAAGGTAGGGCACCAGTCGCGGCCCGGGGTCGGGTCGTGACAAAAGTGGTATCAGAGCAGTTAGTCATCGGAAAGTGTCTACAGACCGTGTCTAGTAGAGTCTTGATTATCGGTGTGTTGTGCACCACATCTATAATCAGGAGGCTGCAGGACATTTAGGATTAGTTTCCATTCTTCTCACTCTGAGATCGTGCGATAGAGCTGTGTTTTTAGGGTCGTCTCTCCCTAACGAGTTATGTTGATTGCAGCTACGAGAAAGCGCAAAGCGACCGGAAGGACTATGTTGATTGCGTATCCAGGTTGGTAATGATTATAGTATAGTTGGTATTGTGACATACATCTATAATGAGTTATGTATGAGGGTCAGACGCGTGTTGCCTAGAATGATTTTACATTACCAGGAGTTGGTAAAGACTAATTAGATACCGGGAAGGTATGGAACAATTAAAGAATTCTCATCGAGGTTTTACGTATTACTTTGAGATAATTGGGAAAAGATGAGTTGTCTGATAGGGCAGTAAACCCTTAAGAAGTCATGTTAAGAAACTTAATGGAATACCATGTTAATGGATTAAGCTACGTGGTATGCGTAAGAGGATTGTACGGATGGGATCCGTATGGAGTAAGTAATGGTTGTGATCGAGACAACATGGTTATGGTATTATGAGAAGTTATTGTACCCGTTTACGGGGGACTGGTAAGATAGGCTTGGAGCATGGAAATTGCGAGCCTAAGAGTATTGATAACCGCCGAGACCTTAGGTATATAAGGTCTTCTCGGGTAGCAAAAATTTAAGTTAGACCAAGGATAAGAGTTAAGTGCGACGGCGGGTCGGGGTGAGTACCTGTTACGGGTCGCCCCATAACCTGAAATAGAGTGGGATCAGTTGGTAGTAGTTCCTCTACGTGACAGGGTCACGAGGGTGCAAGGCCCAGGTCTAGTTAATTGTTTTAGGGGTTCGTGGACGCATTCCACCGAATCGGTCGCAGAGCCGGAAATGGCCTTATATTGTTTTATTGAGTGACTCCAAAGATTGGAGGCCAGAATCGGTATGGAAGTTATGTATGTATGCTAGTATGAGTTGGAAGTACGGAAAGAGTACGATCAGTAAAAAAAGATAGCAACCAAGTGTAAAGGAATAGAGCCTGAATCCATAAGAACCTTTCGAGGTAACTACACCCGTGAGTGTGTGGGGTGGTAGCTGAGCGGGAATATGAGATTTTCCCGGTGATGATACAAATGCAGACCCTAGTAGACCTAGTAGAGAGGATTATGACAGACTTTGAGGTCATTATGAGTATGGGCTAGTTGGCTTCGTGAGTGTCAAGGTTGACATTTTAGTATAAGTATTGTTACGTGGCCGGGTGGCATATGTTGTATGGCGGTGTAAGAAAGGGAGACTATGTCGCTATCTAATTAAATTGGACTCCGAAAGAACATTAGGGGACGAATGTTTCTAAGGGGGGAAGAATGTTACACCCCGTAATTCAAGGACATGTTTAAGAGAATGTACATAAGGAGCTCAAGACTTGAAAAGGGTACGAAAGGAAGAATTGTTTTTCCGACGGAAAATCTTCCGAACGTCGGAAAGGAGAAATGTTCGTTGGTGAGAATTAGATTCACAAAATGCATTAATTGAAGAGTATGGAACTTATTATCATTTTGGAAATTTAATTTTATGGATTTGGTCACGTGGGGCCCACCCGAGGAATTTTACGTTTTGTGGGACCCACGAGGGTTACAAAATTTTATGGACGAATGGGAGGGCGACATGTGGCACCCCCCCCCCCCCCACATGGTGTTGGACGAAATTTGCAAGGCTAAAATGGTCATTGACCATTGAAGATGATAAGTCTTGCTAGCTTGATAATATTGACCAAGTCAACTTGTCCACTTGGCTATTTAATTAATGTTCTTCATCCTAGCCAAACATTTGTTATAATCTTGACCATTCATTGTGTTTTATATACACACTAGTGCAAGACCAAGTCTTCAAACACTTAGAAAAATTTAGAGATCATTGTGCCAAGAAAAGGGCTCACGGATTCAAGGTCCTTCTCACACAAAATTTTTGTAGTTTTGATCCATTATTCACAAGACTTTAACCCAAGGTCCCTAAGGGTATTGTAAGGATATCTCAATAGAAAGATTTCAGAAAAACGGCGTTTTCACGTTAGTCGCAAGGCGAAAACCTAAGGCATTTTCATAGGTTTTGATTGAAAATGGAAGAGAAGTTGGTTGTGAGATTCTAAAGGCTTCAAATAGCGGATTGGATCGTAAAGGAAAGGATCTAAGAATTGCTAAGGAGCGACTTTGAATCTTGGAAATTTTAAGGGCTTGTAAAGGTATAATTCTTGTCGTTTTAGTAATTAAGATTACTTATTGTTGTAGCTATGGATATTAGCAAGCATGAGATGTTTATATTATGAAGTTTGATAAGTATATCGCTATCGAACCCTAACCCGAAACTAGTATGTTTAGCCTTAAGATTACAATTCAAGTTGATTATAAGTATAAGTCGTCACATGTTATATAATGAAGGAAATTGTAGTTGTTGAAGTTGTTTATGACTATATAACATGTTAGACCTAAGAACTTGGATTGAAAATGAATTGGAAAGGTTGATAAGTTGTTGCACCTTTTGGCCGAAATTGGCATTTGTATTGTGGACTAGTTTGATATCAATTGTGGGGCGTAATTTTACACGTCCCGTTAAGGCGTGTAATCCCCTTTGGTTAGCTGAATTGTTGGGCCTTAAATGTGGCGTGTTTGGTTATTGAATTCGGCCTTGAAAAAGGTGGCAAAGTATGTAGAAACAAAGGAAGTGTTGTCCGATTTTCCGTAGAATTTAGTGACTTTGCACTTAGAATATCAGACGCTCAAGCTAAAGGTTAATGGACGATATGGCCATTATAGGTTGAAGTACTTTGGAGCATTTTGCTATTTGTCGATAATCGCCGCGAGGTATGTGAACCTCTTCCTTCTTTTTGTCACGACTGCCCGGCCCGTGGATCGTGCCTTACCCGCACCCAAGTAGTCATACATCGAGAAATCGAATATAAAACAATACAAGAAACAATATGCAATGAGAAACAATATTCGAGAAAATTTGCCCTTCGCATATATATATAACAATTTTGAATAGCTATATCCTTTACAAACTCGCCACAACAAAGATTTCATGCACTTCTAAGAGTTTTATAACAACAACTATGACGGAGAGGGCCCCGCCATACCCCGAATGTACAAGAACCTACTGCACTGTGGTAACATACCAAAGATAAGCCTCAAGAAACGGCTTCCTAACACGAATCGTGATCCTATGAGCGAGGATCCACAACCGATGTACTTCTACCGCAGATGAACGCAGCCCGGGCGAGGTCAAGATAACAGTACCAAGTATGTGAAATCAAAAATATCAAAATGAAATCATAATAGTCTATATAAAACAGAAGACATATATGATAACAAAACTATAGTTCATAACAGCAGTCATGTCAAGTCAGGGACTCACGCCCTCAAAGTCATCCCTCATGCCCGTGGAACTCCTTCCTCACTGCCGGCAGTCTAGGTATAAGTCATGTGATACGTGTAACATGTCTCGACCCATCTCATGGACTCGAGGTGGAATCGTGGAATACATGTCTCGACCCATCTCATGGGACTCGATAGGAATCGTATGGAATACATGTCTCTACCATCTCACGGACTCGACAGAATCGCACATGTCTCGCCCATCTCACGGACTCGATAGAAATCGCACATGTCTCACCCCATCTCACGGGACTCGATAGAAATCGCACATGTATCGCCCATCTCATGGGACTCGATAGAAATCGCACACGATCGCCCATCTCACGGGACTCGAGAATCGCACATGTCTCGCCCATCTCACGGACTCGATAGAAATCGCACATGTCTCGCCCATCTCATGGGACTCGATAGAAATCGCACATGTCTCGGCCCATCTCATGGGACTCGATAGAAATCGGATGGAATACATTCCTGCTCATCCCATGAACGCGGTGTCGCGCGCCCTAACATCTAAACGCTCTTTTAAGACAGATTAAGATAATACCATATTTTCCTTTTAAAACAACTAAGGTAACATTATGCCCTTCTTTTTAAACCAAAACACTTTCCTTTTTAAAGTCAAGTAACAACCTTCTTTTCCAAAAGTTCAAGTTTGCCTAATTTCAAATATTCACATCTCTTATTTTCGAAAGGTTTCATAGTTCATAGTCTTAATCATTTAATAACATAATTCTCTTTTTTTTTTAAACAGTTGAGTGATATATGCCTTATGTGTGAGTAGGTTATTCTTGATTATAACAATCTTATTAAAGCAGCCATGATCTAGGAAATGTAATATCATTTGTCTCATCTTAGCTTCTATGCAGATGGAGGTTTCTACTGGTTTTAATAATACTTTATTAGTCAATACATTTCCCTTTATTAACGCTGTTGTGGTTTGTTCGATACTTATTCTCATTTCCGAAATCAGTAAAATATTATTCCTTTTACAAACCAAGTACTCATTACTCACGAATGAGGTTTCACACTTTTTAACAAAATTCATATCAGTTCAATTAAGTCAAGTCTCTTATCTTTTGAGATCAAGTCTCTTAACTTCTAAAATCAATAACCCATTCTTTTTATCTTTCTTAAGTCGTTATACCTAACTTCCCATAAAGCTAGTATAACTCTTAAACTTTTAAAACCAAGTGTTACTCTTCTTTCAAAAAGGTTTCTTAATTCTTCTGAAATACTTCAAGATTCTTATTATTCAGGCTTAAGTCAAAAGACATTGCCGTAAAGCTACGCTCGCTAACACACGACGCTCACCGTACTATATATATATATATATATACTTTTAAAATATCATGCTCAAGAGTATAGGAAGAATCACGTACCTCGCGACGATTATCGACTATTAGCAAATAGCTCCAAAGTACTGTAATCCGGCTAGCCCTTTCCACCCTTCGAGTAGAATACGCTACTTGCAGTACTTCAACCTATCACGGTCATATAAGTCTATCAACGTCTAGACTATTCTGTAAGACATTTCTAGATACAGATTCCTTTATTCTATGGAAAATTGGGCAGCACTTCCCTACCCGCCAAACTACACAAGTCTCATCAGAATACAAATTCCTATGTAAGTACAGTTCAATCTTCTTCTTTAATATTCTTCTGATGTGATTTCAATTCAATTCTCTTCTTTTATACCATCCTTCTATATATCTTATACTCACTTCTATACAACTACAGTATGTAACTTCCAATTACAATAGAAGGACAAGAGTATTTACCTCGATAAGCCCAAAATTATCCAAGTTATATGTCGATCCTGAGCAACGTTTAGCTCCTACTCCGTGCGCTCCAATTCGCTTCCAGAAACCCTTAGAAGTTCTACACAACTTCTACTTAACACTTCAACCGACTATGAAGATTTTCCTTAGGGTTTCGTTTTTGTGACTGAAGGGAAGTATAATAGTATTTCCGGGCTCTACGTATAGAGGTAACTTTGGAAAGTACTACAAGGTATTTGGGCTAAAATATTTTGGAATAGTAACAATACTTGGAGAATACTTTTCTACCAAGGGGGGGTATTTATACGAGACAACACTCAAGAGGGGTACTCGGCCAAGGCCTCACAAAGGGAGGGGAAGGTAGGACGAGAGCTAAGAGGAGGGAGAGGATTTTGCCTTGGATTTTTACAAGTGTGGATGAAGAAATGGTCTTGCATTAGAGGGGTATTTATAGGACATTCAAGGGCCAAGATCAAGACAAGTGGTGGGCAAGTGTAGGGTGAGGATTTGGGCAAGTGTACCTTATCCATCTTCCACCAAAATATCCTACCTAACCCTTGACCAAAAACAAGGGCAAAAACGCCCAAGTTTCGTCCACTTTGAGGGTGACACATGTCACCCTCCCGTTGGACCAAAATATTTCATCTCTCGGAAAAATCCGCAAAAATAATAAATGACATAGCCGTAATTTTCCCTTCTCAAAGTTCGGAAAACGCTTCATTTAAAAACAATTCGCTTCGCGGGTTGTGTACAAATTTCGTCCCTTAGTCTACTTTAAGGCTTAACTTTCAGACGTATGCCCTCACGCATATACTGAAATACTGGTATAACATTCTCCCCTCCTTAGAAACATTCATCCTGAATGTTCCTTCTCAAGACGGATAACGATAAAGTTTCTCTTAACAAGTTGCCAACGCCACACCTGGCCACAAAATAACACACGTTCACTTCTTTCCTCACTGCCGCATTTCTCTAACACTTGAACTCTTTCTAGTATACGCATCATACTTCACCATCGCCTGGGCTTTCCAAAACCTCTGGAGTCACTACTTCCAAACTTGGTCATTTTACTAGCCTCAAATTCCTTTAAGGCCATTCACGGCTTTCACGATCCGATTCTGGTCGAACATATCCACGAACTCATACGATGGTCATCTAAACTTGGGCCTAGCATCCTCGTGACCCTACCAACTAGAGGGACCACCTCGAACTGGCCCCACCACAAAACAGGCCGCGGGTTGACCCGCGAATGGTCCTCAACCCGACCCGCTATCGTGCCAAACACTTGTTCCCTCGATCCGGAACAATCTCACAAATCAAGTCACGAAAACCTAGTGGTCTTCTTAGCTCAACTACCCTCTTTCATTTCATATCACTCGTGACTTATCACACAAATATATCCCACGATACAATGCACCCGACAAAGGTCAACACAAACATAAATTTTTACTCAAGATGGCCTCGCATCTAAGGTCTCTACGCTGAATATTCTAAGGTTCACAATTTCCTGTCCCCAAACTTACCCTTCTAACTAACCATGTTTTCTAATCACCATTTTAACATAATGCTATCTCAACATAATACTTAGCACTTCATCATATCATTTACGATACTAGTCTCTGAGGTAAGAATATACCGCACTATCTGCTCCACTCTAATCATAGCTCGCTCGCAGGCGCATAGTCAGGCGCGATGAACTCCGCCATCGACCTTAGGTCGTGTCATTCTACCAGATCCCTTCTTTTGACACCTCATCACATGGCTCTCGACGCCGCAGTGAAACAAGCACCGCAGAAGACGACACTCCGATGACGCTTGCCGCATCGCGCACACCGAGGAAAGCATGAACCCGACCGGGCCGGAACCCATGTATACCGTGAACTAAGCTCGAGCTCACCAGCTCCCGAATACCCCAATGTCTCAAGATCGTGGAGGACCACTGCATCGGGCGGATGTACATAATCGCTCACCGAGGCGTCCGCCTTGAAAGTTACCAGCGACCTCGCTGCCCCGCCCTCTTCGCCGATCTCGCCATTCCGCTGACCTCTCCGTGCCTCACATCCAAGTGAATAAGCTCGCACGCGGCAATGTCCATGCCCGGCCAAGAGCTACACCAACAAGCCTCGCCAAGTCATCAAGCCCGTGACGTAGCGGCACTCGCCCTCCATGTCGGCTACCAATGCGGGACGCATCGAGCTAATGAGTCAAACTCACATTGTACTCCCGAACCGCACGCCCGGCCCCGCTCAACGCCAAAAATCTTTACCGAGCCCTTCTCATCCGCGAGGCAAGAAATGTTCAAGAAATGCCCCTGCGAACTCGTTCCATACCGCTGGAAGTGCATACTCTCCCCGGGAAAGCTCCCACGAATTAAACCAGTCGACTGCAGTATCACACAACCGATGCGAACCTAAGACCACCGACTCGGTCTCCAAGCCTCGATCACTCTCATGATCCGTCAGAATCGCCGAATGAACTTCGCGGATCATCCTCGTGCCTCGACCAGAACTCGCGGCTACAACTCGTAAAGTACCGTAGCCTCAAACTATCCGATCTGGGTGAACCATGGGTACTATCGAACTGAATCGCCGTGATCCAAATATCCTCATGCCTTGCCACTATCTCCGCCAATAATCGCCATCTCTTTGTAACCCATCTCTCCGCTTCCAGTGCGGACCGAGGCTCGTGCATCAGGTCTCAGCAGCCTACCATCGCGCTCTAAACTCTATCGGGCCGGGCGGCGTGGCAAAACTCGCCGTCAAGCACTATCTCGTAATTTCCGCTCGCGCTCGCATTCTCTCAGATTATACTAACCACTCGCCGCTTTGCCCATCTCGCCCGGTTGCTGGCGCGAGGCATAATCGTAAAACGAAATACGCCGAGGGTCCAACTTATAACATAGCTCTAAGGCACGATCTCGTAATGAGAAGAATGGAAACTAATCCTAGATGCTCAGCCTCCTCGATTATAGATGTGGTGCACAACACATCGATAATCAAGACTTACTAGACACGGCCTATAGACACTTTCCGAGGATTAACCGCTCGATACCACTTTGTGACGACCTGCCTGGCTCGTGATCGTGCCTTACCCGCACCCAAGTAGTCATACATCGAGAAATCACGAATATATAACAATACAAGAAACAATATGCAATGAGAAACAGCTTATTTGAGAAAATTTGCCTTCTGATATATATATAACAATTTTGAACAAGCATATCCCTTTACAAACTCGCCCACAACAAGATACATGCACTTCTAAGAGTTTTATAACAACAACTATGACGGACAGGCCCCGCCATACCCCAATGTACAAGAACTGCTGCACTGTGGTAACATACCCAAGATAAGCCTCAAGAAACGGCTTCCTAACACGCTGAATCGTGATCCTATGAGCGAGGATCCACAACCGATGTACTTACCGCAGATGAACGCAGCTTCGGCGAGGTCGCATAACAGTACCAAGTATGTGAAATCAAAAATATCAAAATGAAATCATAATAGTCTATATAAAATGTAAGACATATATGATAACAAAACTATAGTTCATAATGAAGCCATGTCAAGTCGTGACCCACGCCTCAAAGTCATCCTCATGCCCGTGGAACTCCTTCCTCACCGCCAGCCTAGGTATAAGTCATGTGATACGTGTAACATGTCTCGCCCATCTCATGGACTCGAGGTGGAATCGTGTGGAATACATGTCTCTACCATCTCATGGGACTCGATAGAATCAGATGGAATACATGTCTCTACCATCTCACGGGACTCGATAGAATCGCACATGTCTCTACCCATCTCATGGGACTCGATAGAAATTGCACATGTCTCACCATCTCATGGGACTCGAGAAATCGACATGTCTCGCCCATCTCATGGGACTCGAAAGAAATCGCACATGTCCTGCCCATCTCATGGGACTCGAAAGAAATCGCACATGTCTCGGCCCATCTCATGGGACTCGATAGAAATCGCACATGTCTCGGCCCATCTCATGGGACTCGATAGAAATCGCACATGTCTCGGCCCATCTCATGGGACTCGATAGAAATCGGATGGAATACATTCCCGGTACATCCCATGAACGCGGTGTCGTGTGGCCCTAACATCTAAACGCTCTTTTAAGACAAATTAAGATAATACCATATTTTCCTTTTAAAACAACTAAGGTAACATTATGCCCTTCTTTTTAAACCAAAACACTTTCCTTTTTAAAGTCAAGTAACAACCTTCTTTTCCAAAAGTTCAAGTTTGCCTAATTTCAAATATTCACATCTCTTATTTTTGAAAGGTTTCATAGTTCATAGTCTTAATCATTTAATAACATAATTCTCCTTTTTTTTAAAAACAGTTGAGTGATATATGCCTTATGTGTGAGTAGGTTATTCTTGATTATAACAATCTTATTAAAGCAGCCATGATCTAGGAAATGTAATATCATTTTGTCTCATCTTAGCTTCTATGCAGATGGAGGTTTCTACTGGTTTTAATAATACTTTATTAGTCAATACATTTCCCTTTATTAACGCTGCTGTGGTTTGTTCGATACTTATTCTCATTTCCGAAATCAGTAAAACATTATTCTTTTTACAAACCAAGTACTCATTACTCACGAATGAGGTTTCACACTTTTTAACAAAATTCATATCAGTTCAATTAAGTCAAGTCTCTTATCTTTTGAGATCAAGTCTCTTAACTTCTAAAATCAATAACCCATTCTTTTTATCTTTCTTAAGCCGTTATACCTAACTTTCCCATAAAGCTAGTATAACTCTTAAGCTTTTAAAACCAAGTGTTACTTTTCTTTCAAAAAGGTTTCTTAATTCTTCTGAAATACTTCAAGATTCTTATTATTCAGGCTTAAGTCAAAAGACATTGTCGTAAAGCTACGCTCGCTAACACACGACGCTCACCGCATTATATATATATATATACTTTTAAAATATCATGCTCAAGAGTATAGGAAGAATCACATACCTCGCGACGATTATCGACTATTAGCAATAGCTCCAAAGCATCAGAATCCGGCTAGCCCTTTCCACCCTTCGAGTAGAATACGCTACTTGCAGTACTTCAACCTATCACGGTTATATAAGTCTATCAACGTCTAGACTATTCTGTAAGACATTTCTAGATACAGATTCCTTTATTCTATGGAAAATTGGGCAGCACTTCCCTACCCGCCAAACTACACAAGTTCATCAGAATACAAATTCTATGTAAGTACAGTTCAATCTTCTTCTTTAATATTCTTCTGATGTGATTTCAATTCAATTCTCTTCTTTTATACCATCCTTCTATATATCTTATACTCACGTCTATACAACTACAGTATGTAACTTCCAATTACAATAGAAGGACAAGAGTATTTACCTCGATAAGCCCAAAATTATCCAAGTTATATGTCGATCCTGAGCAACGTTTAGCTCCTATTCCGTGCGCTCCAATTCTCTCCCAGAAACCCTTAGAAGTTCTACACAACTTCTACTTAACACTTCAACCGACTATGAAGATTTTCCTTAGGGTTTCGTTTTTGTGACTGAAGGGAAGTATAATAGTATTTCCGGGCTCTACGTATAGAGGTAACTTTGGAAAGTACTACAAGGTATTTGGGCTAAAGTATTTTGGAATAGTAACAATACTTGGAGAATACTTTTCTACCAAGGGGGGGTATTTATACGAGACAACACTCAAGAGGGGGTACTGCCAAGGCCTCACAAAGGGGAGTGAAGGTAGGACGAGAGCTAAGAGGAGGGAGAGGGATTTTGCCTTGGATTTTTACAAGTGTGGATGAAGAAATGGTCTTGCATTAGAGGGGTATTTATAGGACATTCAAGGGCCAAGATCAAGACAAGTGGTGGGCAAGTGTAGGGTGAGGATTTGGGCAAGTGTACCTTATCCATCTACCACCAAAATATCCTACCTAACCCTTGACCAAAAACAAGGCAAAAAATGCCCAAGTTTCGTCCACTTTGAGGGTGACACATGTCACCCTCCCGTTGGACCAAAATATTTCATCTCTAGGAAAAATCCGCAAAAATAATAAATGACATAGCCATAATTTTCCCTTCGCAAAGTTCGGAAAACGTTTCGTCGAAAAATAATTCGTTTCGCGGGTTGTGCACAAATTTCGTCCCTTAGTCTACTTTAAGGCTTAAACTTTTGTACGTATGCCTTCACGTACATACTCTGGAAATACGGGGTATAACACTTTTGACATGATTCTATGCATGGAATATGCATGTAGTACTATTTCATGATTCCTTCTACTCTTAAAAGTTAAGAGGTATGTATGTTGATTTACTCTACGTAAAGGTTATGTCTAAGTTATCCTAAGTTCTTACCAAGTCTTATGGGGGATGTTGGTAAGAGTCGTTAGGAGATATTTGGAGCCAAGTTGACTTGGCTAAGTTACGGCACAAATGAGAATAAGAATAGAACAAGCCACCGCAATGCTAATAAAGGAAAATGTAATGACAATCACTTAAGTTAAAATGTGTAGAACTCTCCATCTGCATAGAAGCTAAGATAAGACAAAATTGTATTACATTTTCTAGATCATGGCTACTCGATTAAGATCGTTATAAATAAGTATAACTTATTCACAACGCACCAAAGTATATGTTGCTTAATTTAAAAGAATTTACGTATGAAGTTTTAAGACTATGAACCTCAAATTTTTAAAAGGTTAAGGGACTTTATTTTTCAAGTTATGGGACTTGATTCTTGAAGGAAGAAATGAATTGATTTAAAAGTATAGAATACTTGATTTGGAAAGTATTGATTTCTCGCCATTCTAAAGTTAAGAAACTTGTTTTCTTAAAAGATAAGAGACTTGAAGTATTTTGAAAGCTATGTGATTTGAATTGAAAGTATAAGTTTCTTGGTCATAAAAGGAATGAATTTGTCTAAGACATAATGAGTTATAACGGCTTTATGGGAAGTTAGTTATAACAACTTTATGGAAGATTAAAAGAATGGTTTTCTTCAGTTATGTAAGCAAAGAAATGATTTGAAATAAAGAAGGGCAAATTGTTCTAAAGGTACCAATTGCTTAAGGTTTTAAAAAAAAAGTCACTTGATTTAGAAGCCTATAAATGTATTTCTAAAAGGTATTGTGACTTGTCTTGAAAAGTAGATATGACTTGATACTACGGTTATTAGTATCTTGGAAGTTTTATTTGAAAGAGAATCATTTTAAAGGAGTAGAGGCACGTAGTACATTGGGTTAAATTCACGGATTTTATATGACATTACCGCGTCCCAGGAATGGGCCGGGCAGTATACCTTTATGGGCAGACTATATGACATTACCGCGTCCCAGGAATGGGCCGGGCAGTATACATTTATGGGCAGACTATATGACATTACCGCGTCCCAGGAATGGGCCGGCAAGATACCTTTACGGGCGACTATATGACATTACCGCCCCGTGAATGGGTCGGGCAAGATACCTTTACGGGCAGACTATATGACATTACCGTGTCCTGTGAATGGGCCGCAAGATACCTTTACGGGCAGACTATATGACATTACCGCCACGACCCGACCTCGGGCCCGCGACTGGTGCCTTACCCCGGTCACCCTAGTGATAATACATCAGAGAAAAACCAGCGGAAATAAAAACTCAAAGACATGAAACAATGAAATATAAGAAAAACAGACTAACCAAAACGGTCACCTTTCTGTATATATACATAAAACCCGAACAATTATATCCTTTTACAAACCTTGCCCACAATAGTACTACAGACCTCTAAGAATGTAACCATAACTATGACGGGATAGGGCCCCGCCACACCCCTGAATGTACAAGTACCTACAATGACAGGGGACTATACCAAAGATAAGCCTCCGGAGAAACGGAGCTTCCCAAAACGCTGAACTGTGATCCTATGAGCGAGGATCAACAACCGTGTACTCTACCGCAGATGAACGCACTTCCGGGCGAGGTCGCATAACAGTACCAAGTATGTGAAATCAAAATATCAGAATGAAATCATAATAGTCTATATAAAGCAGGAGACATGTATGATAACCAAACTACAGTACAACATATAAGTAGTCATGTCAAGTCAGGGACTCACGCCCTCAAAGTCATCACTCATGCCCGTGGAATTCCTTCCTCACTTCCGGCAGTCCATGACATAAATCATACTCATGTGATGCGCCTGTGGCATCCTACCTCACTGTCGGCGTACACATATACAATACATATATATACCTCATGCCTGTGGAATCCTCCACACGCTGCACTGTAGGTGTAGATATAACCATGTGACCCGCCATGGCATCCTACCTCACCGCCAGACACATATACAATATATATATATATATATATAATACGCGTCGCATGCCCTAATCCTCATCGGTAGCATGGCCATAACGCGCCCTCTGCATCCTCATCGCAGTGCAGTCTTCACGGGAGCTAGCCCATGGAATAATGATCGTATATACCATGCCCCCGGAATCCCTCATCGGTGTAGACAGGTCTTCATGTGGAGCTAGCCCATGGAATAATAGTAATGGTCACATGCCCCCGGAATCCCTCATCGGTGTAGACATGCCCATGTGACAATAATAATATACCGGGAGTTTATCCACGCATAGCCGCACGCCTCTAATCCTCATCTGTAGACATGTCCATGTGATAATAACAATGGAAGCATACCCGTGGAATCCTCCGTCACACGCAGACATCCAATGAAACGTGACGCATCTAACCCAGATCTCGTCGCATGCCCCGGCATCCCTCATCGTATAAGCATGGTCAAGATCAAGCAAAATGGAAGCATACCCGTGGAATCCTCCGTCACTGTCGGTACGTCCAACAAATTCACAACAAGTCAGTCGGCCCTCCAACCGAGAGACGCGGTAACATAGTAATACCACCAAGGCTATCACAACTAGCATAGGCAATTTTAACATACTCTTAGACTTCCATTTTATGACAACAAATCCGGGTTTTAACCCCAAAGTACTACATACATTAATCCTTTCAAAAAGATATCTTTTTACGTAAAAACAAGTCGATACTATTATCCGTAGTACCAAACACGTTCATGTTTAAATCAAGTACTTTACACTTTTTAAACCAAGTGGCTTACACTTTTAAAACAACGTCAAATATACTTTTAAAACCCAAGTAACTAACTCTTTTAAGATCAAGGTACTCCTACCTTTTAAAACCAAGCCACTTATATTTTTCTCATCAAGAAAAGTTCGATATTTGAAAATAAGTTACTTATACTTTTAAACTCAAGTTACTTCTCTTTTCCCAAAATCAAGTTACCATTTTAAATCCAATAATAAAACCATTCTTTGTTTTCATAAAGTCGTTATAACTAACTTCCCATAAAGCTATTATAACACTTTATGTTTTAAACCAATTTTAAGACGAAACCCTGCCTTTCTTTTAAACCAAAACACTTCAAATTCTCAAGTCTCTTTTCTTTTAGAAATCAAGTTCCTTACTTTGGAATTTAAGAAAACAATACTTGTTTATAATGATTCTTATTAAAGTAGTCATGATCTATGAAATGTAATACAATTTTGTCTTATCTTAGCTTCTATGCATATGGAAGATTCTACTTGTTTTAATATAATTATTTGTCATTACATTTTCCTTTATTAACGCTGCAATGGCTTGTTCGATAGTTATTCCCATTTCCGAAATCAAGTAAAACTTTATTCTTTTAAAGACCAAGTACTCATTACTCACGAATGAGGTTTCACCACTTTTTAACACAATTAAAGTTCTTCACATTTCATATCAAGTCAAATATAAGTCAAGTCTCTTATCTTTTAACCCGCAAGGGTAGCCAAGTTGGTGTAGCAGTAGAGCGCGGGACCGCAAGGTCACGAGTTCGATCCCCTGCATAAACCTTCTTGGTTGAGCCTGTCACACATGGCTTGCCAAGTGTGGTTTACCTGGCTGACGTGGTTTGCGTGCTATCGTGATCAGTCCGTGGTTTACCCCGCGCACTGAAAGAGCAGGCCGCGGTTCCTTCACAACAAAAAAAAAAAAAAAGTCTCTTATCTTTTAAAAACTCAACAAACCATTCTTTTACCTACATAAAGTCGTTATAACTAACTTCCCATAAAGCTATTATAACACTTTATGATTTAAACCAACCAAAATTCGTTTAGCACACGTACATCTACCGTACTACATAGTTCACAACAATCATGCTAGAAAAGATAGGAAGAGGTTCACATACCTCGCGACGATTATCGACAATTAGCAAAATGCTCCAAGTACTATAACCTTGCTAGCCTTTTCCACCCTTCAAGTAGAATACGCTACTCATAGTACTTCCACCTATAATGGCCATAAAACGTCTATCAACTTCTCGATCTCTTTGTAGAACAATTCAAAGTACAAGGTTCCTTATTCTACGGAAAATTCGGCAGCACCTCCCCTCCCCCCCCCGCAACCACATAAATCTCCTCCTCTATCAAGGCCCCGCTACCAAGCCAACAACTCCAAGGGGGTTACACGTCTATCCGGACGTGTACAACACTGCCCCACAATAATACTACAAGTCTACTGTAAATACAGTTCAATTCTTTATAATCATCCTTCCAATATATCTTATACTCCATTCTAAACTACTACAATATGTAATATCCAATTACAATAGGGGGACACAGATCATTACCTCGATAAGCCCAAAAAGATTATTAAGTCGATCCTGAGCAATGCTTAGCTCCAATTCCTTACGCTCCAACCCGCTCCAAGCAACCCTTAGAAGTTTCTAAACAACTTCTCTTAACACTTCAACCAACTATGAAGATTTTCCTAGGGTTTCACTTTGTGACTATTGGAATAAAGTAATATTTTCGGGCTCTTAGTATAAAGATAACTTTTGGAATATTACAAGGGATTTCAAGGCTAAGGTATTTGGGACTATACCAACACTTGAAGAATTTTTTCTACACAAAGGGGGAATGTTTGGACGAGAATTACCTAAGGGAGGGAGGGATAATTTTTGCCTTGGAAATTATTTCAAGTGAGGGATGAATAAAGTCTTGCACTTAAGGGGGGTATTTATAGAGAAATCAAAGGCCAAGATCAAGGCAAGTGTATGGTGAAGATTGGGTCCAAGTGTGAGTGGAGTCTTCCAACCAAATATCCACCACAACTTTGAGACATGTGGCCACCACATTAAAAAGACACGTGGCTAGCCACATGTCCAAAAAAACGTCCAAGACCAAGGGGGGGTGACCCTATTTCGGCCATTGGGCCACATGGGGGGCCATGTGACGCCCTCCTACTCGTCCAAAATATTTCATCTTCCGAAAATATCCGTAATGCCAAAAATCTCGAAAATAAAGTGGGCCCCACAAACCGTAAATTCCTCCCGTGGGCCCTACGTGACCAAATCCGGAAATAAAATTCCATAATTCTAATATAATCCAGGAAGACCAAATACCAAATCTGGGAATCCAATTCCCATTAACGAACCTTTTTCTTACACAAATCCGGAAACTTTTCCGTCGAAAAAATCACATCTTTCTTCCTTTCCAATATTACTGTCGTATTCTCGTACGTACGTCCTCATATACATACCCTGGAACTACGGGGTGTAACATTCTTCCCCCCTTAGAAACATTCGTCCCGAATGTTCCTTCTAAGTCTCAAAACATACATGCGCCGGTATAGTCTTCACTACTATACTTACGAAACCAATTATGCCACCAATGGCCATAGTATAACATACGCGCAAAACTCAATCCAAGCCAACGAGGAATCACCTCTAACGTGTATAACAACACTAAAGCTTCCACCCATGGTCTAAAGGATACTCCCTTCGCATCTTTACTTCACAACAAAATGATCTCTTTTATTCTGTTAACACACGTTCACTTCTTTCCTTACTCGTGGTACCCTTCTCGTACACCCGAAATCTTTCTAGTACATGTACCATACTCCAGTCATCGCTTCAGTTTCCAAAACCTTAGAGTCACTACCTCCAAACTTGGTCATCTTACTAGCCTCAAATTCCTCTAAGGCCATTCTCAGCCTTCACGATCCGATTCTGGTCGAACACATCCACGAACTCATATGATGGTTACCTAAACTTGGGCCTAGCACCCTCGTGACCCTACCACCTGGCGGGACCACCTCGAACTGACCCCACCTTATTCCGGTCTGAGGGTTGACCCGCGATCTGGCCTCAACCCGACCCGCTATCGCGCCAAATTCTCTCGTTCCCCGATCCGGAACAATCTTACTAATTCACGTCATGAAAGCTACCACTTCTATCTCACACTACCCATGGAATTATCACACAAATTCAGTTCACGCATACCAAGTACTTTGACAAAGACTAACCGTAAAATCTTTTACTCAAGACGGCCTTACATCTAAGGTCTCAACTGTTATAAATTCTAAGGTTCAAAATTTTCTCATCCCCAGACTTACCCTTTTCACTAACCAGGCTTCTAAATCACATTTTTAACACAAAGCTATCCGAACATAACACTTAACACATCATCATAACATCAATACAAACTAGTCTCTAGAGGGTTAAGGATATACCTGAAAATCAAATAGGCGGTTCAAAGGACCGCTATGTCACGACCCGATCCCGGGCCCGTGACTGGTGCCTTACCCGGGCACCCAAGTAGACATACATCAGAGTAACCAGCGGAATATAAAAACAAGACAAGAAACAATATGAAATGAGAAACAGTTTAACCAAGAAAAGATTGCCTTTCGGCATGTATATATATATCAAGAGTGAACAGTTACATCCCAACTATACAACAAAGATTTCTGCACTTAAGAATGTAATAACAACTATGACGACAGTGGCTCGCCATACCTCGAATGTACAAGTACCTACAAAGGATGTGGACTATACTAAAAGATAAGCCTCCGAGAAACGGAGCTTCCCAAACGCTGAATCGCGATCCTATGAGCGAGGATCAACAATCTGTACTCTACCGCGCAGATGAACGCAGCCTCGGGCGAGGTCGATAACAGTACCAAGTATGTGAAATGAAAATACTATAATGAAATCACATTTCATCATTTTATAAAATCATTTCGCAATAAGTAAACAAGCATGTCAAGTAAGGGACGATATCTCAAAATAATCACTCACACATAACTATGGGTCTCACGCCCATAATATCAATCATGCCCGTGGAACCCATTCTCATCACAGCATACGATGTAAAACAACACCCATATGTGGACTGAACACTAGATCCTGCGTCGCTATTAAACCGACGGGCAAGTAGAGTAGCCAACTACCAGATCCGGGCTAGTCATAAAACTTCACCGCAAGGTACTAAGCCAATCCAGATCCAAACCAGCCACGCAATCGCCGAGGCAAGTATCTAAAGCTAGCGCATAATAGCCTATCGCCTCACGAGATATGATCGTGGCAAGTATCTTAAGCTATCTACCGTGAGCCCGCCGATACACGAGAAATGACCAGGACAAGTATCTAAAGTGTGCTCAGAACCACATGTACAAATCAAGCCCGTGATCGCCGTCACCGCGCAAGCTTCATGGATTAGCCGCCCATGGATAAATAACATAATCCTCACAATGACCGCATGCCCCAAGATCTTGCCTCGATAAGCATGGCCATGAAACCATCCTATCGGACGATACCCGGGCCACCCATCGTGTCGGTATGTCCAAAGGAAATAACAAGATAATACTCAAAGTGGACGCATACTCGTGGACCATCCAACGCGGTCGCATGTCCAAACAATCAATCGATAGCGGCCCTCCCGAGAGACATGGTAGCACGTAATCAAAACACTTGCACAACAAAGGCTATCACAACAAGCATAGGCAAGTTCAACTTACTTTCATTTTATGTCAACAATCCGTTTCAACCCCAAAATTCTACATACTTTCATTCTTTCAAAAGACCTCTTTACGTAAAAGCCACACGATACCAATACTGTAGTATCAAAACACGCTTTCTTTTCAAACCAAATTACTTCACTTTCGTAAAAATCTTTACAAGACTTTTAAAATCAAGTACTCTATACTTTTTAAACTAAGTGCTTTATAGTTTTTAAGACAATATCAAGTATACTTTTAAAACCTCAGAATTACTCTTTTTAAAACAAGTAACCCATACTTAAATCAAGTTACTTCTCCTTTTCCAAAATCAAGCCGTTTATAAGTAAAGTCTCTTATTTTAACTTCATAAAGTCGTTATAACTAACTTCCCATAAAGCTATTATAACACTTTATGTTTTAAATAAACCAAATTCATTTCACACTCGTACGTCTACCGTACTATATAGTTTACAACAAATCATGCTCAAGAGTATAGAAAGAATCACATACCTCTAGGGCTGCTGTTCTATCTGTCTACTAGGACTCTATCCTACTCTTTTCCTATTCCTCCGACTACCCAAATAGTACTCCTATCCTAGTTGTCTATACTAGTTCTTTACCAACTATAATTACCTAAACAGTTCTCCTACCGTAATAGTCATACTAGTTATTATTCACTATAATTACCTAAATAGTTCTCCTACCGTAGTTATCATACTGGTTTTCAATTACTATAACCACCTAAATAGTTCTCCTATCCGTAATTTATCAACACTATTTCCTATTCTTTTTAATAACTTAAGCGAGTGACTTGTTCTGTTTGACTGAGACCATCTCCTACGTTCTTCAAATGACATCCAATACCATACCCTACGCCTACCTCTACCACTGCTTCATTATCGCCTCCAGAAAGCTTACTTGAGAGTACTTTCACCAATCTTTCAAACATGAGCGATCGACCTCTAAGTGATTAAACTTACTCCGGAATAGTGGACTCTAACTAACAGGATAACAGTTCTAGTAGCTACAGGAACTTAAACAGTATGACTTCTGACGGAACAGGGTAACAACATCGGTAACTACAGGAACTTCAAACAGTATGACCTCTAACGGAACAGGGTTACGACATCGGTAACTACAGTAAACTAAGAACAGTATAACCACTAGCGAACAGGGTCACTATACTGGTAGCTCTACAGGAATTCAAACAGAGTAACAGGAACTTCCTAGCAACCTAAGAACAACACCGCCCTAAGGACGGTAGTATGAGACTACTCACTCATCTCTACCAACATGGCTCTGATACCATAAAGGGTGAATAAAGCGGAATAACTATTTAAGATGCGAAAACAGAATTAAAACTTTAAAACATAAGAAAATAACTTAAGTTTAAAATAAACTTACAATTTTATTCAAAGCATAGTAAAGGAGAGGGATACAAGATCAGGCAAGGAAAGAGAGAGAGGGGGATATTTCCGGATATAAAGGGTGAATAAAGCGGAATAACTATTTAAGATGCGAAAACAGAATTAAAACTTTAAAACATAAGAAAATAACTTAAGTTTAAAATAAACTTACAATTTTATTCAAAGCATAGTAAAGGAGAGGGATACAAGATCAGGCAAGGAAAGAGAGAGAGGGGGATATTTCCGGATGCCTTCTAGGTTTACAAATGAGAGCCTTAAATAGGCCTCGAATAAACTATTCGTCCTAACACGTGGACGGTTCTGTTTAAAACAAATGGACGGCTAAGATTACATGACCTTTACTTTTTCGAAAGGGCCAACGTCTTCTTCTTCCTTAAAGTCCTTTCTCTTCTTCTGCTTTATGTCGCTGTCTTTGGCTCTTTCTTTTCTGAAGAGGCAAATGTCGCTGTCTGCTTTATGGGTTTTGTCCTTTTGCTTTTGCGAAAGGGCAAATGTCACCATCTGCTTTACTTTTGACTCTTGCTTTTCCGAAGGGGCAAGTGTCGCCGCTTTATCCGAAGGGCAAGTGTCCTTTACTTTTCTGAAAGGGCAAGTGTCACCATCCTGCTTTTACGTCCTTTTCTGGAAGGGACCTGCTGTCGTTATTTGCTGAGGTACGCATCTGCGTAGGCTTGTGCAATTCTCGGGAATGAGCATGTCGCCATTATCTGCTTTACCGTGGTTGGATTCCACTTCTTCTTCATCCTCCAATTTTGCCAGAGCTTCTAATAGCTTCCTTCTGGTTTCTGATTTAGAACGTGAGGTTTCTCCTGAGGAAGATGGACTTCTTCTTTCTGGTTTTACCTTAAGTTCTTCCCTGGGTTTTGGGCTCCATCCTTTAATTCTGATGGTCTTGCTTAAATAACGGATCCTGTTTATCTCCTGGATATCAAATGACCAATTAATGATATACGAAATTCTTTTATTAAAAAAGAACTTGCATAACTTAATATGTTCTGGTAAAGTCGAAATCTGTTGTTCCTCTTGGAAACTCTTATACTTATCCCGAAGCTTGAAGCTACCACCTGTGAATTTCCTCCAAAGATGCTCCACCATTCGTAGAACCATCTGGGAATAACTTTCTCCTTAATCCCTTCTGCATATTTGATGAACCAAGTGTGGGTATTTGGCCTAACATACAGAAAGTTGAACCATGCATCCTTATAATCATACCAATTATAGGCTTGCGGTCTGTGAGTCCTGGATAATGGTATCTGGGTTTGTAGGTGATCTACATACCAATTAAATGGACTTAAAATCTTTTTAATGGTAAACTTGGAATACTCAATTCCGTCTGTTTTATCAAAATACTTGTGTTCGACTTCTATGGAGTCGGTATCAACTAAAATAAACTCATAGTACTTCCTAGTTTTCAGGGAGTCTTGAGTGTCCACATACCTTGGTCCGTATAATGGTTTTAGCAAATCTTGTACTCAAATTTTCGTCTCGTTTGTCCAAAGGCCATTATTGGCAAGGTCTGGGTATGGATAAATTCCCACTTTTGGATAGGGGCTGGTATCTCTTTCTTAGAGGGCCCTACTGGTTTAACTGCTTCTGAGTATGATTCCGGGGGAACCATCCTGTAACTATCTCTGCTCGCGAATCTTTGGTGTAGCTTTGAACGGCTGAACCTGTTCCTTCCCCTTTTTAGAGGAGACTGGTATAATTGGGAGATCTCCCAATACTGTGAACTTATTTTGTCCACTGGGTTTATGCAGAATTGGTCCTGCAGTTTTTTCTGCAAAAGGCTGTTTCATTTTCTCTTCTAATTTATTCTCAGTGGTGGTCTCATCGGGCGTAAGCCCTGGGAGCCTGGTCTCATTATTTCCCTGCAAAAATTCTCTCGTTAGGAAATCTGGCAGAGAGTTTTCTTCTCCTTTTATGAAATCAATCTTAAAATCGAAACTGGATAATAAGGCTTGCCACCTGGCAAAAATCTGTTTAGAAACTAAATTTTTAACATCTTTTTGCAAAATGTCTTTGGCTGCTTTGCAGTCGACTCTTAATAAAAATTCTTTGTTTACCAAATCGTCTTGAAATTTTGTAATACATAGTACTATAGACAAAATTTCCTTTTTAACTGTGCTATAGTTTTTCTGTGCTTGGTTCCAGTTTCCAGAAGTAAATCTTACTAAGCGCTCGATCGACTCAAGAGGAATTCTTTGTTTAAGGATACCCCCGTAACCTATGTCGGAAGCATCGGTTTCTACTATCATAAAAGCTTCTGGATTAGGGATGCCTAAACATGGAAGCTTCTGGACCATTTCTTTTATCTGTATGATAGCTCTGGTCTGTTCTTCTGACCAAGGGACTGGATTTTTCTTTAGCCTTTTATATAAGGGTTCACAAATCTGTCTAATTCTTGGGATAAAATCTGCAACATAATTAAGACTTCCTAAGAATCTTTGTAGCTGAGTCTTATCCGGAATTTCATTGGGGAACTTGGTAGAGAACTCTATGGCTCTGCAAATTGGTTTATAGGTTCCTTGGTAGAGATCATGCCCTAAGAACCTAATGGTTGTCTGAAACAGTTTTATCTTTTTGGCACTTACTGCTAGACCATTGTACTTAACGGTTTGGGCAAAAGTGTTTAGATGCTTAAAATGATGTTCTACGTTATCTGAGAATACTAGAACATCATCTATCTATACAATCATGTATTGACTGTAAGGGTTGAATATGTTATTCATGATGTTCTGAAATTCGGAAGGGGCATTTTTGAGCCCGAACGGCATTACATTCCATTCATATTGTCCAAAGGGGACATTGAATGCTGTTTTATACTTATCTTTTTCATCGACTTGAATTTGCCAGAATCCTGACTTCATGTCGAACTTGCTGTAAATATTAGCGTTATAAGTTCTTTTTAATAAATCTCTTTTATTAGGAATCGGGTATCTAATCCATTTTAACGCTTGATTAAGAGGCTTATAATTGATGACGAGTCTTGGGACTCCTCTTTCTTTTTCAGCGTTCTTGTTAACATAGAAAGCTGAACAACTCCACTGTGATTTAGAAGGCCTAATGATTCTTTTTTCAAGTAGATCATTGACTTCCTTTTTACAGTGTTCCATGAGCTCATGGCTCATCTGGATCGGTCTGGCTTTTGTGGGAATGTTCTTCTCACTAAAGTCATCCGTGTATGGCAGATCTACAGTATGCTTCTTTCTTTTCCAGAAAGCATTTGGTAGTTCTGAACATATTTCTTTTTCCATAGAATCTAATAACTTGTTTACTCTAGTAATCACCTCCGGGGCTTTTAAATTAGATTCTATCCTTTTTACTTTAACATCTTCTTTTAGGTAGTTAACCTGATTGGTTAATAGCCGTATTTTAAAGATTGTCTTCTGTTTAACATGATTACTGTGATCAGTAGTTAAAGGACTTACGTATGGGAACACAAGGTCTCTTCCCATGGAACTGGTGTAAATACCGTCTAGTTTAGCGGTATATGGTTTTATCTGTGTTAGGAATGGGATTCCTAGAATGACCTCTTCAGTTATGTTTCGTGTAACAACGAAATCATTAGTGAAGCAAATACCATTATTACAGACATGGGCTTTTGAAAGCTTCCAATCTATTTTTATTTTATCTCCTGTAGCAGAGTATAATTTATGTGTACTTTTACTTAAGTACTTAGTGGGGATTATTCCTTCGCAAATACAATTCGTCCGCCTCCAGTCTAATAACGCTTATCTTTTTAAGATAAAATCTTTGTTTATTATAACCTTAATAGGACATGGTAGCTTAATGCTCGGGTCCCGAAATTAATTTTAACTCGATTTATTCTCTCATTGTCGAGGTTTATCAACCGAATTAATTCTCTGTTAGTCAAGGTTTCAAATTTCTCTGTGGATCGAGATTCTTTTTCATACCGAGGATTTCATTTTTAGATTTACAATCTCTTTTAATAAATCTTGAGCAATAAAGAGTGCGGATTAGTTTCTCTAATGGAAACTTCTTGGTGGTTATTCGTGATAACACTAATCTTTTGTTTCGTACTAGTACAGATTTTTCCAGTACTCTCACAGTCTGAGCTGGAGGTGGAACTACCTGGACTGTAAATTGACGAACTATCGTCGCCGTAATAATCTTCTGAAGAAATTTCAGATTTATCACTGGACTGTTCTTCAATTATCTTTGTAACAGTTAATGAATTATTATTCATTTTTCTTTTGGGTTTTATGACCCTTTTAATAATAATCTTTGGACTGGTTAATCCATCCTTTTTTTTTTTTATTATTTGAATTAGAACCCTTACTGGGTTTTCTGATTAAGTTCAGCTCTTTAAGCTTATTATTAATCCTGTTTGATAATTTATTATTATCATCTGACTTTGAGTGGCGTTTTGCCAAACAATCTTTAATATTAAAGAAATAATCAGAAAGGGTTTTCCCTTCTGTTCCAATTGGTATATCACCAGACACATGGGCTTTACTTGCACCAGTATCGTGTAACAACTGTCGGATTTCTTCCTTTTCTCTTTGGATTCCTTTTGGATCCTTTTCGTTTTTTTTAAACGAAGTTTTAATCAAGATCTTACCCTTTATGGGGACCTTAATCTGTTCTAATGGCGGAGTTACTGTTTCAACAGTATTCTCTCTTTTGAACCATTCTTCAGCAATGGTGTTAAGACACTTCATGCCATTATGGAGTTTATCAGTGATTTGGAACCACCTAAAGAATTCTACATTAGAATTAATTCTGTTCATATCACTTATCCAATTATTTCTAAATTCTTTTCTTTCCTCGAGTGGGAAAGTGCTGTTGTACCATTTTCTTTTAATGGCATTTTCTGGATCTACCCATAATTTGTTAAGGGTTTTCCAATCGATTTTAAAACCGATATCTTCATTAATGGTGCCAAGTCTACTGCGTTTTTGTGGAAACATAGTAGTACTCCTACCACCACTTAAATTAGCTTGTGGAGCTAACATAGTATCAATTATTCTATCTTATAGAGAATATTCCATTAATACTGTGCTGAATAGAGTTCACCTAATCGGATAGTGATACTCTCAACTGTTGCTAAGCAACGGACTCTTATTCTTAGTCCTTCATTTTCTTCATAAAGTTCAATCATTCTATTGATGATTAATTGTCTAACTATGACTTGATGAAAATCTTCCAATCCTTCAATTGGTTTAGCAATTTTATAATACTCTAATTCTCTGAGATTAGCCTTTATCTTTTTATTGCAGTAATTGCTTTTTACTATACAGTTTATTCTGGAAGAATTATACTTTCTTATATAATTAAACTCTGGACGCATCTTCATTTTATAAAAACTTGGTCTATGAAGAAGTGTTGTTGCTATGCGTGGAGGCTACCATCCTTTTCCTAGGGCTGCTGTTCTATCTGTTACTAGGTTTCAACCATACTCTTTATCTTTTCCTCCGGCTACCCTAATAGTATTCCTATCCTAGTTGTCAACACTAGTTCTTGTTCTTATCAGTTACCTAAATAGTTCTCCTATCCTAGTTGTCAATACTATTTCCTATTCTTTTTAATTACTTAAACAGTTAACATGTCCTGTTCATCTGATACTTTCTCCTACGATCTTTGGCGACATCCAACAGTATACGGCCCAGGCACACTCTGTCCTTTCGGGCTAAATCACTGCTCCAGGAAAGCTTACTACAGTAGTACTCAGCGAGGATGAACGGAACAGTATAACAACTAAGTGATTAAATCTAATCGGAATAGTAGACTTCTGACGGAACAGGGTAACGACTCTGGTAACTACAGGAACTAGAACAGTGGACTTCTGACGGAACAGGGTCACTATTCTGGTAACTACAGGAATCTGAACAGAGTAACAGGACTCCTAGCGACCTAAGAACAACACCGCCCTAAGGACGGTAGAATGAGACTACTCACTCATCTCTAACAAAATGGCTCTGATACCATAAAGTGGGAATTTATCCATACCCAGACCTTGCCAATAATGGCACTGGACAAACAGTACGAAAATTTCAGGGTACAAGATTTGCTAAAACCCTGTTATACAGACCACCAGTATGTGGATACTCAAGACTCCCTGAAAACTAGGAAGTACTATGAGTTTATTTTAGTTGATACCGACTCCATAGAAGTCGAACACAAGTATTTTGATAAAACAGACGGAATTGAGTATTCCAAGTTTACCATTAAAAAGATTTTAAGTCCATTTAATTGGTATGTAGATCACCTACAAACCCAGATACCATTATCCAGGACTCACAGACCGCAAGCCTATAATTGGTATGATTATAAGGATGCATGGTTCAACTTTCTGTATGTTAGGCCAAATACCCACACTTGGTTCATCAAATATGCAGAAGGGATTAAGGAGAAAGTTATTCCCAGATGGTTCTACGAATGGTGGAGCATCTTTGGAGGAAATTCACAGGTGGTAGCTTCAAGCTTCCAGGATAAGTATAAGAGTTTCCAAGAGGAACAACAGATTTCGACTTTACCAGAACATATTAAGTTATGCAAGTTCTTTTTTAATAAAAGAATTTCGTATATCATTAATTGGTCATTTGATATCCAGGAGATAAACAGGATCCGTTATTTAAGCAAGACCATCAGAATTAAAGGATGGAGCCCAAAACCCAGGGAAGAACTTAAGGTAAAACCAGAAAGAAGAAGTCCATCTTCCTCAGGAGAAACCTCACGTTCTAAATCAGAAACCAGAAGGAAGCTATTAGAAGCTCTGGCAAAATTGGAGGATGAAGAAGAAGTGGAATCCAACCACAGTGAAACAGATAATGGCGACATGCTCATTCCCCGAGGAATTGCACAAGCCTACGCAGATGCGTACCTCAGCAAATAACGACAGCAGGTCCCTTCCAGAAAAGGACGTAAAGCAGGATGGTGACACTTGCCCTTTCGCAAAAGCAAAAGGACACTTGCCCCTTCAGATAAAGCAGAAAGCGACACTTGCCCCTTCGGAAAAGCAAGAGTCAAAAGTAAAGCAGATGGTGACATTTGCCCTTTCGCAAAAGCAAAAGGACAAAACCCATAAAGCAGACAGCGACATTTGCCTCTTCAGAAAAGAAAGAGCCAAAGACAGCGACATAAAGCAGAAGAAGACAAAGGACTTTAAGGCAGAAGAAGACGTTTGCCCTTTCGAAAAAGTAAAGGTCATGTAATCTTAGCCGTCCATTTGTTTTAAACAGAACCGTCCACGTGTTAGGATGAATAGTTCATTCGAGGCCTATTTAAGGTTCTCACTTGTAAACGTAGAAGGCATCCGGAAATATCCCCCTCTCTCTCTTTTCCTTGCCTGATCTTGTATCCCTCTCCTCTCCTTTACTATGCTTTGAATAAAATTGTAAGTTTTAAATTATTTTCTTATGTTTTAAAGTTTTAATTCTGTTTTCGCATCTGTCTTAGTTATTCCGCTTTATTAACACTTTATGGTATCAGAGCCATGTTGTTAGAGATGAGTGAGTAGTCTCATTCTACCGTCCTTAGGGCGGTGTTGTTCTTAGGTTGCTAGGAGTCCTGTTACTGCTCAGATTCTGTAGTTACGAATAGTGACCTGTTCCGCCGAAGTCCACCGCTCTAGTTCCCGTAGTTACGCAGTCGTTACTGTTCGCCGTAAGTCTACTATTCCGATTAGATTTAATCACTTAGTTGTTATACTGTTCCGTTCATCCTCGCTGAGTACTACTGTAGTAAGCTTTCCTGGAGCAGTGATTTAGCCCGAAAGGACAGAGTGTGCCTGGGCCGTATACTGTTGGATGTCGCCAAAGATCGTAGGAGAAAGTGTCAGATGAACAGGACATGTTAACTGTTTAAGTAATTAAAAAGAATAGGAAATAGTATTGACAACTAGGATAGGAGAACTATTTAGGTAACTGATAAGAACAAGAACTAGTGTTGACAACCAGGATAGGAATACTATTAGGGTAGCCGGAGGAAAAGATAAAGAGTATGGTTGAAACCTAGTAACAGATAGAACAACAGCCCTAGGAAAAGGATGGTAGCCTCCACGCATAGCAACAACCCTTCATAATAATAAACCAAGTTTTATAAAATGAAGATGCGTCCAGAATTTCAATACATAAGAGAATATAATTCTCAGATTCTTGACATAAGCATAGCCAGTAGTGATACTACTAATCTATTGAAAGAAACTCTTAGAGAGTTAAGGTATTATAGGACAGCTAGACCCGCTTCAGGGTTAGACTCTTACTGCCAAACTATAGTCTGGCAAGTAATCTGCAGTAAAACTAGTGACCTTTATGATGAGGTTATTAGATTAAGAAGAAGGATTAGCTATTTAAAAAATAGACAATCTGTTTCCAAATTTTTAGTAGAGCTCCATACAGCTTCTTACTAAAGATATGAATAATATCAACAGTGAAAACTTAGCAACTTCAAAGATTGCTAAAGTTGAAAAAGATTTACAGAATTGGAATATTCCAAAAGAATCTTTCAAATCTGTTTATGAAACAGGTAAGTTTGATTTTATAAAAAATTATAATATCAAAACTTGTGAATCCACAGTAGCTATTAATAACTCAAAAGAGATTATTAAATTGCTATCGACTGAAGATATAAACAGATATAAAAAGGAATTTAATTTCCTTCACATAGGTTTGGTACAAATTGCTGTAAAGCCTTTGTACCGATTGGGTCTCGATACCCCCATCTGTCTCTTATTAAGAGATGCAAGGTTATTAAACTTTGATGATTCCTTACTTGGAGTCCTACAAAGTAATTTAGCCAGAGGTCCAGTTTATTTTAACTGTTACCCAAATTTTTCAGTGGATATTAATGATCAGAACGTTATGGATACCTTAACGTTAAACATTAAAACAAAAAATATGAACAGTAAGATAAACACAAGAGAAATAGCTATAATATATAGAGTATATTACAGGCTAATGAAAACCACCTTAGCTCCAAAAGCTAAACTAGTTAGCAGTAAAGGTGCTACCATGCTTATGGAAGCAAACCAGGAACATAGTAACATCTTTGTTCCAAGAATGCTAAAATGGAATGAAATTTTAGCAAAAGATGAATGGCACTTCGATGCTATTACCCAACCAAAGATAGAACCAGAGAGTTCTGATATTGAACAAATAATCCAACATTTGGATGGTTCAATTGATTTAAAATTTTTGAGGTCTAATGGAAGATACTCTTTCAGTGCATCTTCTTCCAAACCCCGGGAGGAGGAAGAGTATTCTGATAATTCTGGCGAAACTATAACCGATCTTTGGCTCTTTCTTTTCTGAAGAGGCAAATGTCGATGTCTGCTTTATGGGTTTTGTCCTTTTGCTTTTTGCGAAAGGGCAAATGTCACCATCTGTTTTACTTTTGACTCTTGCTTTTCCGAAGGGGCAAGTGTCGCTTTCTGCTTTATCTGAAGGGGCAAGTGTCCTTTTGCTTTTGCGAAGCGGCGTTGTCACCATCCTGCTTTACGTCCTTTTCTGGAAGGGACCTGCTGTCGTTATTTGCTGAGGTACGCATCTGCGTAGGCTTGTGCAATTCCTCGGGGAATGAGCATGTCGCCATTATCTGTTTCACTGTGGTTGGATTCCACTTCTTCTTCATCCTCCAATTTTGCCAGAGCTTCTAATAGCTTCCTTCTGGTTTCTGATTTAGAACGTGAGGTTTCTCCTGAGGAAGATGGACTTCTTCTTTCTGGTTTTACCTTAAGTTCTTCCCTGGGTTTTGGGCTCCATCCTTTAATTCTGATGGTCTTGCTTAAATAACGGATCCTGTTTATCTCCTGGATATCAAATGACCAATTAATGATATACGAAATTCTTTTATTAAAAAAGAACTTGCATAACTTAATATGTTCTGGTAAAGTCGAAATCTGTTGTTCCTCTTGGAAACTCTTATACTTATCCCGAAGCTCAAGCTACCACCGTGAATTTCTCCAAAGATGCTCCACCATTCGTAGAACCATCTGGGAATAACTTTCTCCTTAATCCCTTCTGCATATTTGATGAACCAAGTGTGGGTATTTGGCCTAACATACAGAAAGTTGAACCATGCATCCTTATAATCATACCAATTATAGGCTTGCGGTCTGTGAGTCCTGGATAATGGTATCTGGGTTTGTAGGTGATCTACATACCAATTAAATGGACTTAAAATCTTTTTAATGGTAAACTTGGAATACTCAATTCCGTCTGTTTTATCAAAATACTTGTGTTCGACTTCTATGGAGTCGGTATCAACTAAAATAAACTCATAGTACTTCCTAGTTTTCAGGGAGTCTTGAGTATCCACATCTTGGTCCGTATAACAGGTTTTAGCAAATCTTGTACCACTCAAATTTTCGCATCGTTTGTCCAAAGGCCATTATTGGCAAGGTCTGGGTATGGATAAATTCCCACTTTTGGATAGGGGCTGGTATCTCTTTCTTAGAGGGCCCTACTGGTTTAACTGCTTCTGAGTATGATTCCGGGGGAACCATCCTGTAACTATCTCTGCTCTGGGCAGATGCTGGTGTAGCTTTGAACGGCTGAATCTGTTCCTTCCCTTTTTTAGAGGAGACTGGTATAATTGGGAGATCTCCCAATACTGTGAACTTATTTTGTCCACTGGGTTTATGAAGAATTGGTCCTGCAGTTTTTTCTGCAAAAGGCTGTTTCATTTTCTCTTCTAATTTATTCTGAAAGGGTGGTCTCATCGGGCGTAAGCCCTGGGAGCCTGGTCTCATTATTTCCCTGCAAAAATTCTCTCGTTAGGAAATCTGGCAGAGAGTTTTCTTCTCCTTTTATGAAATCAATCTTAAAATCGAAACTGGATAATAAGGCTTGCCACCTGGCAAAAATCTGTTTAGAAACTAAATTTTTAACATCTTTTTGCAAAATGTCTTTGGCTGCTTTGCAGTCGACTCTTAATAAAAATTCTTTGTTTACCAAATCGTCTTGAAATTTTGTAATACATAGTACTATAGACAAAATTTCCTTTTTAACTGTGCTATAGTTTTTCTGTGCTTGGTTCCAGTTTCCAGAAGTAAATCTTACTAACTGTTCGACTGACTCAAGAGGAATTCTTTGTTTAAGGATACCCCCGTAACCTATGTCGGAAGCATCGGTTTCTACTATCATAAAAGCTTCTGGATTAGGGATGCCTAAACATGGAAGCTTCTGGACCATTTCTTTTATCTGTATGATAGCTCGTCCGTTTCTTCCACCAAGGGACTGGATTTTTCTTTAGCCTTTTATATAAGGGTTCACAAATCTGTCTAATTCTTGGGATAAAATCTGCAACATAATTAAGACTTCCTAAGAATCTTTGTAGCTGAGTCTTATCCGGAATTTCATTGGGGAACTTGGTAGAGAACTCTATGGCTCTGCAAATTGGTTTATAGGTTCCTTGGTAGAGATCATGCCCTAAGAACCTAATGGCTGTCTGAAACAGTTTTATCTTTTTGGCACTTACTGCTAGACCATTGTACTTAACGGTTTGGGCAAAAGTGTTTAGATGCTTAAAATGATGTTCTACGTTATCTGAGAATACTAGAACATCATCTATCTATACAATCATGTATTGACTGTAAGGGTTGAATATGTTATTCATGATGTTCTGAAATTCGGAAGGGGCATTTTTGAGCCCGAACGGCATTACATTCCATTCATATTGTCCAAAGGGGACATTGAATGCTGTTTTATACTTATCTTTTTCATCGACTTGAATTTGCCAGAATCCTGACTTCATGTCGAACTTGCTGTAAATATTAGCGTTATAAGTTCTTTTTAATAAATCTCTTTTATTAGGAATCGGGTATCTAATCCATTTTAACGCTTGATTAAGAGGCTTATAATTGATGACGAGTCTTGGGACTCCTCTTTCTTTTTCAGCGTTCTTGTTAACATAGAAAGCTGAACAACTCCACTGTGATTTAGAAGGCCTAATGATTCTTTTTTCAAGTAGATCATTGACTTCCTTTTTACAGTGTTCCATGAGCTCATGGCTCATCTGGATCGGTCTGGCTTTTGTGGGAATGTTCTTCTCACTAAAGTCATCCGTGTATGGCAGATCTACAGTATGCTTCTTTCTTTACCAGAAAGCATTTGGTAGTTCTGAACATATTTCTTTTTCCATAGAATCTAATAACTTGTTTACTCTAGTAATCACCTCCGGGGCTTTTAAATTAGATTCTATCCTTTTTACTTTAACATCTTCTTTTAGGTAGTTAACCTGATTGGTTAATAGCCGTATTTTAAAGATTGTCTTCTGTTTAACATGATTCTCGTGATCGTGAGTTAAAGGACTTACGTGGGAACACAAGGTCTCTTCCCATGGAATCGTGTAAATACCGTCTAGTTTAGCGGTATATGGTTTTATCTGTGTTAGGAATGGGATTCCTAGAATGACCTCTTCAGTTATGTTTCGTGTAACAACGAAATCATTAGTGAAGCAAATACCATTATTACAGACATGGGCTTTTGAAAGCTTCCAATCTATTTTTATTTTATCTCCTGTAGCAGAGTATAATTTATGTGTACTTTTACTTAAGTACTTAGTGGGGATTATTCCTTCGCAAATACAATTCTGGTCTGCTCCAGAGTCTAATAACGCTATCTTTTTTAAGATAAAATCTTTGTTTATTATAACCTTAATAGGGACATGGTAGCTTAATGCTCTGGTCCTGGAAATTAATTTTAACCCTGATTTATTCTCTGTTGTCAGAGGTTTATCAACTGGAATTAATTCTCTGTTAGTCAAGGTTTCAGCCTCTCCTCTTCAGTTATGTTTCGTGTAACAACGAAATCATTAGTGAAGCAAATACCATTATTACAGACATGGGCTTTTGAAAGCTTCCAATCTATTTTTATTTTATCTCCTGTAGCAGAGTATAATTTATGTGTACTTTTACTTAAGTACTTAGTGGGGATTATTCCTTCGCAAATACAATTCGTCCGCCTGCAGTCTAATAACGCTATCTTTTTTAAGATAAAATCTTTGTTTATTATAACCTTAATAGGGACATGGTAGCTTAATGCTCTGGTCCTGGAAATTAATTTTAACCCTGATTTATTCTCTGTTGTCAGAGGTTTATCAACTGGAATTAATTCTCTGTTAGTCAAGGTTTCAGCCTCTGTGGGACTGAGATTCTTTTTCATACTGAGGATTTCATTTTTTAGATTTACAATCTCTTTTAATAAATCTTGAACAGTAGTGTCTGGATTAGTTTCTCTAATGGAAACTTCTTGGTGGTTATTCGTGATAACACTAATCTTTTGTTTCGTACTAGTACAGATTTTTCCAGTACTCTCACAGTCTGAGCTGGAGGTGGAACTACCTGGACTGTAAATTGACGAACTATCGTCGCCGTAATAATCTTCTGAAGAAATTTCAGATTTATCACTGGACTGTTCTTCAATTATCTTTGTAACAGTTAATGAATTATTATTCATTTTTCTTTTGGGTTTTCTGACCCTTTTAATAATAATCTTTGGACTGGTTAATCCATCCTTTTTTTTTTTATTATTTGAATTAGAACCCTTACTGGGTTTTCTGATTAAGTTCAGCTCTTTAAGCTTATTATTAATCCTGTTTGATAATTTATTATTATCATCTGACTTTGAGTGACGTTTTGCCAAACAATCTTTAATATTAAAGAAATAATCGTAGCGGTTTTCCTTCGCTCCAATTGGTATATCACCAGACACATGGGCTTTACTTGCACCAGTATCGTGTAACAACTGTCGGATTTCTTCCTTTTCTCTTTGGATTCCTTTTGGATCCTTTTCGTTTTTTTTAAACGAAGTTTTAATCAAGATCTTACCCTTTACGGGGACCTTAATCTGTTCTAATGGCGGAGTTACTGTTTCAACAGTATTCTCTCTTTTGAACCATTCTTCAGCAATGGTGTTAAGACACTTCATGCTATTATGGAGTTTATCAGTGATTTGGAACCACCTAAAGAATTCTACATTAGAATTAATTCTGTTCATATCACTTATCCAATTATTTCTAAATTCTTTTCTTTCCTCGAGTGGGAAAGTGCTGTTGTACCATTTTCTTTTAATGGCATTTTCTGGATCTACCCATAATTTGTTAAGGGTTTTCCAATCGATTTTAAAACCGATATCTTCATTAATGGTGCCACGTCTACTGCGTTTTTGTGGAAACATAGTAGTACTCCTACCACCACTTAAATTAGCTTGTGGAGCTAACATAGTATCAATTATTCTATCTTATAGAGAATATTCCATTAATACTGTGCTGAATAGAGTTCACCTAATCGGATAGTGATACTCTCAACTGTTGCTAAGCAACGGACTCTTATTCTTAGTCCTTCATTTTCTTCATAAAGTTCAATCATTCTATTGATGATTAATTGTCTAACTATGACTTGATGAAAATCTTCCAATCCTTCAATTGGTTTAGCAATTTTATAATACTCTAATTCTCTGAGATTAGCCTTTATCTTTTTATCAAAGAATTGCTTTTACCATACAGTTTATTCTGGAAGAATTATACTTTCTTATATAATTAAACTCTGGACGCATCTTCATTTTATAAAAACTTGGTCTATGAAGAAGTGTTGTTGCTATGCGTGGAGGCTACCATCCTTTCCTAGTGGTCATTGTTCTATCTCACATTAGGTTTCAACCATACTCTTTATCTTTTCCTCCGGCTACCCTAATAGTATTCCTATCCTAGTTGTCAACACTAGTTCTTGTTCTTATCAGTTACCTAAATAGTTCTCCTATCCTAGTTGTCAATACTATTTCCTATTCTTTTTAATTACTTAAACAGTTAACATGTCCTGTTCATCTGACACTTTCTCCTACGATCTTTGGCGACATCCAACAGTATACGGCCCAGGCACACTCTGTCCTTTCGGGCTAAATCACTGCTCCAGGAAAGCTTACTACAGTAGTACTCAGCGAGGATGAACGGAACAGTATAACAACTAAGTGATTAAATCTAATCGGAATAGTAGACTTCTGACGGAACAGGGTAACGACTGCAGTAACTACAGAACTAGAATGTGGACTTCGACGAACAGGGTCACTATTCTGGTAACTACAGGAATCTGAACAGAGTAACAGGACTCTTAGCAACCTAAGAACAACACCGCCCTAAGGACGGTAGAATGAGACTACTCACTCATCTCTAACAACATGGCTCTGATACCATAAAGTGTTGATAAAGCGGAATAACTAAGACAGATGCGAAAACAGAATTAAAACTTTAAAACATAAGAAAATAATTTAAAACTTACAATTTTATTCAAAGCATAGTAAAGGAGAGGAGAGGGATACAAGATCAGGCAAGGAAAAGAGAGAGAGGGGGATATTTCCGGATGCCCTCTATGTTTACAAATGAGAACCTTAAATAGGCCTCGAATGAACTATTCGTCCTAACACGTGATTCGCTCATTTAAAACAAATGGACGGCTAAGATTACATGACCTTTACTTTTTCGAAAGGGCAAACGTCTTCTTCTGCCTTAAAGTCCTTTGTCTTCTTCTGCTTTATGTCGCTTTCTTTGGCTCTTTCTTTTCTGAAGAGGCAAATGTTGCTTTCTGCTTTATTGGTTTTGTCCTTTGCTTTTGCGAAAGGGCAAATGTCACCATCTGCTTTATGTCAGTCTTTGACTCTTGCTTTTCTGAAGGGGCAAGTGTCGCTTTCTGATTTATCCGAAGGGGCAAGTGTCCTTTTCTTTTCTGAAAGGGCAGATGTCGCCATCTTGCTTTGTGTCATTTTCTTAAAGGGACCTGCTGTTGGCACGCGTCTGTGTGTTACCTGTCTGACTTTTATGCCATGTCTTTATTATTTTGTCTAAGGCGTTCTAGAGCCTTCTCTTCGTTTCATTTTCTCGCTGGCTTACCTGCCGGACATTAATGCTTGCCGTTCTTCTGGAGAACTGCTTTATGGATGGTTTAGGCCAAAATGTTTATGGAACTCATGGTGCCATAACAAACAAATGGTTTACAGTTAAATCATTAAATTGTTATAGATTTAAAACCTGTTTTTCAGATTTAAAAAGACTTATACGATCTTTAAAATCAGTGTTTTGATAAGAGACTCATAAAACTTCAAAATCAATGTTTTGATGAAAGACTTATGAAAACGTAGTAACTTAAACAATTCTGGGATTGTTTCTGGTTGTTCTAACTAGTTCTAAGCAGCTTATTTTCTGGCTTATTCTACCACTGATACGGCACAGGCCTTTCCAGCCTTTCGTGCTTTCTCTAATGGCGTTTCTTACTTATCATTACCAATGATGTGGCACAGGCCCTTCCAGCCTTGCGTGCTTACTCAAATGGTTTTAGTCTGGCTGTGTCTTAAAGACCACTTTCTGCCTAATACGCTCACTTTGATCAGTTGTCAAAGGATTTATGTAAGGAAATATGAGATTTTCTCCCATAGTGGTGGTGTGAATACCATCTGGTTTTGCCGTATAAGGCTGTATCTGGGCTAGGAATGGTGTTCCTAAAATAATTTCCTCAGTTATATCCTTGGTTATGATAAAGCTATTAGTAAATGCAATATTTTTATTGCACACGAATGCTTTTGAGAGTTTATACTTAATTTCTATATTCTCTCCTGTGGCGGAGTATAATCTTTGAGTACTCTTGTTCAAGTACCTGGTAGGGATTATACCTTCGCGAATACAGTTTTGATCCGCTCCTGAATCTAAAAGTGCTATTCTTTCGATAGCAAAATCGTTAATAATTAACTTAATAGGGACATGGTAGCTTAGTGCTTTAGCCTTAGATATCAAAGTTAACCCTGAATCAGAATTAATATCTGTTTCTTCATCATCTTGATTATCAGTATTTATCTGTTTAAAAATAGACGATGTTTGGGGATCTTCTGCGAGACCCGGACTTCTGGTTTCGGCCAGCGTTTCAGCTTCTAATGAACTGAGCCTTTTTTTTAATCTGAAGGATTTCTTCCTTTAGATCCGAGACTTCTTTTATTACGTCTGGTAATGAAGTACCTGATTTAGAGTCTTTAAATTTATTAAAAACTCTTTTCATGTCATAGGGCTCTATAATCCCCTTTTCTTTTTTCTGATTAATAACAAGCTTCTTGAGCTCTTTTAGGTATTGCTTTTTAAAATCGTCGTCATCAATGTGATCGACTATGTCAAAGAAAAACTCTTGGCTGCTACTTGAGATAACGCCAATTGTCTGTTTGGTACATGTGCAGATTTTCCCGACATTCGCAATGGTCGGAAGTGGAACTATCTCGAATCAGAACCCGCATCTAGTGATCCTTCGTCACTATAGAAATTATCCGAAGATTCTTCAGAGCTATCGTCTGACTGTTCTTCATTTAATATTGTAAACAGTTTATCTTTTATTTTGGGATCAATTCCCAATAGATTAATTTTATCCTTCCTCTTATCGGGTTCTTTGCATTTATTGGCCATGTGGCCTGTTTTACCGCAATTCCAGCAAACCCTTTTGGCATTATTGTTGTTGCTACCTCTGTTATAATTCTTTTTAGGAGTATAATTCTTCTTATACGTTTTTGGGCGAGAAATGTTGTGATTCTTTTTCATTCTCTTGATGCTCTTTGAAGGAGCAGAAATCTTAACATAACCGAAGTCTTCGCAGAAACTTCCTAACTCTCCCTTGGTGGAGTATTTTTGTATCTGGTTATTAAGCTTTATAGAATTACATAATTCTAAGCCCGTCATATTAATATAGCTGATTAGATCTCCATATGTCATGATGGCATAGGGAGTATCACCATTGTGGCATCTCCTGATATTGGTTCTTACCTTCTCGGCGAAGAGTTTAGGCAAACCACTGATAAATCTTTCTTTCCAATAATCATGGTTACAGTCAGGTCTCAACATGACTTTGTTAAGAAATATATCTTTATACCATTTAAAATCGTGCAATTTTGGACACGTTAGATTATTAAGGATCTCTAAACTTCTATCTTGGAAAAGTTTTGGATCACCAACAAAATGCTTCCCGATACAGTATAACAGGGTTGCCGAGGCATCGCTGTGAACTTCATTAGTAAAACTGTTATCGATGTTCCTTATTTGGACTGTGGTAGTAGCATTCATGATGCTTGCTTTTTCAATGTCGAATAGGAAGTTTTCCCACCAATTTTTTAACATTCCTGTGAAGCCAGAAATTATGATTGATGCTAATTGGGCATCATCAGTGTGAGTTTTTATTTTATAACTGGTTAAGCAAACTCCCATTTCATGGAGCACTTTAACAACTTGTCCTTCTGACATGCCGTCAATGTTCCATTCGTGGATTTCATCACCCGAGTAAGTGGCCGGGGATGGAATTCGTTCTTCAAACAACATGTCTGGGAACGTAGATTGTTTATAAAAATTCTTTCCATTAGTCTTGTCTAATTTTAGAATTCTATTAACATCTGGATTACCCTTAGAGCTAGAACCTTCGCTTAGCATTCTTACTGAGCGGTTAGATTCCTTTGAGGTGGATCCTTCAGAGACTTTCATCTCTTTAAACTTACTCTCGATTCTCGTTTAGCGGATCATCTTCGATTCCTTTCCCAAATTTTGGATGGCTTTTTGCCAAAATCGGGAATCTTAAAAAGAGGTTCGGATAAGGTTTTCCTCCGACTGCATCGCGTATTCCTAAAAGTAGAAACATTACTTGCCTCAGAAATCTGGTTAGAGATAACATGTAACAACTGGTTGGTGTAGTTGTTCTGTTGTAAGATTTTATTAATATCACCTACATGTGTGATATCATTTGGTTCTTTTATGTCTCTTTTAAAAGGGGTGGCAGTTAAGACTTCACCGTCAACGGGAATCTTTATCTTTTCTAAGGGAGGTGTTACTGACTCAACAGTTCTTTCACCTGTGAACCATTTTTTTACAATGGTACTCGACATTAATCGCTGTCATTATGGAGTTTATCAGTGATTTCAAACCACCTAAAGAATTCTAGATTTGCTCTAACATTGTTCATGTCTTTTATCCAGGTTTCTTTAAACACCTTCCTTTCACTAAGTGAAAAGGTGCTTACATACCATTTTCTCTTAATGGCGTGCTCTGGATCTCTCCATAACTTATCAATGTAATTCCAATCGATTTTAAAACCGATATCTTCTCTAATCATGCCCAAGCTATCTCCACCATGCATTTCACTTCGGTGGGTCACGATCGTTCTATCGATTGGTCGATAGTAGACTTTGGGTACTGATGACGAATAGTCTACTCCCTGAACTTTTCGTTCGGTTATAGTTTCGCCAGAATTATCAGAATACTCTTCCTCCTCCCGGGGTTTGGAAGAAGATGCACTGAAAGAGTATCTTCCATTAGACCTCAAAAATTTTAAATCAATTGAACCATCCAAATGTTGGATTATTTGTTCAATATCAGAACTCTCTGGTTCTATCTTTGGTTGGGTAATAGCATCGAAGTGCCATTCATCTTTTGCTAAAATTTCATTCCATTTTAGCATTCTTGGAACAAAGATGTTACTATGTTCCTGGTTTGCTTCCATAAGCATGGTAGCACCTTTACTGCTAACTAGTTTAGCTTTTGGAGCTAAGGTGGTTTTCATTAGCCTGTAATATACTCTATATATTATAGCTATTTCTCTTGTGTTTATCTTACTGTTCATATTTTTTGTTTTAATGTTTAACGTTAAGGTATCCATAACGTTCTGATCATTAATATCTACTGAAAAATTTGGGTAACAGTTAAAATAAACTGGACCTCTGGCTAAATTACTTTGTAGGACTCCAAGTAAGGAATCATCAAAGTTTAATAACCTTGCATCTCTTAATAAGAGACAGATGGGGGTATCGAGACCCAATCGGTACAAAGGCTTTACAGCAATTTGTACCAAACCTATGTGAAGGAAATTAAATTCCTTTTTATATCTGTTTATATCTTCAGTCGATAGCAATTTAATAATCTCTTTGAGTTATTAATAGCTATCAGGATTCACAAGTTTTGATATTATAATTTTTTATAAAATCAAACTTACCTGTTTCATAAACAGATTTGAAAGATTCTTTTGGAATATTCCAATTCTGTAAATCTTTTTCAACTTTAGCAATCTTTGAAGTTGCTAAGTTTTCACTGTTGATATTATTCATATCTTTAGTAAGAAGCTGTATGGAGCTCTACTAAAAATTTGGAAACAGATTGTCTATTTTTTAAATAGCTAATCCTTCTTCTTAATCTAATAACCTCATCATATAGGTCACTAGTTTTACTGCAGATTACTTGCCAGACTATAGTTTGGCAGTAAGAGTCTAGCCCTAAAGCGGGTTTAGCAGTCCTATAATACCTTAACTCTCTAAGAGTTCCTTTCAATAGATTAGTAGTATCACTACTGGCTATGCTTATGTCAAGAATCTGAGAATTATATTCTCTTATGTATTGAAATTCTGGACGCATCTTCATTTTATAAAACTTGGTTTATTATTATGAAGGGTTGTTGCTATGCGTGGAGGCTACCATCCTTTTCCTAGGGCTGCTGTTCTATCTGTTACTAGGTTTCAACCATACTCTTTATCTTTTCCTCCGGCTACCCTAATAGTATTCCTATCCTAGTTGTCAACACTAGTTCTTGTTCTTATCAGTTACCTAAATAGTTCTCCTATACTAGTTGTCAATACTATTTCCTATTCTTTTTAATTACTTAAACAGTTAACATGTCCTGTTCATCTGACACTTTCTCCTACGATCTTTGGCGACATCCAATAGATACGCCCGTGCACACTGTCCTTTCGGGCTAAATCATCGCTCAGAAAGCTTACTACGTAGTACTCAATGAGGATGAGCGAACGAAGATAACAACTAAGTGATTAAATCTAATCGAATAGTAGACTTCGACGAACAGGTAACGACTGCTAACTACAGAACTAGAACGGTGGACTTCGGCGAACAGGTCACTATTCTGGTAACTACAGGAATCTGAACAGAGTAACAGGACTCCTAGCAACCTAAGAACAACACCGCCCTAAGGACGGTAGAATGAGACTACTCACTCATCTCTAACAACATGGCTTTGATACCATAAAGTGTTGATAAAGCGGAATAACTAAGACAGATGCGAAAACAGAATTAAAACTTTAAAACATAAGAAAATAATTTAAAACTTACAATTTTATTCAAAGCATAGTAAAGGAGAGGAGAGGGATACAAGATCAGGCAAGGAAAAGAGAGAGAGGGGGATATTTCCGGATGCCTTCTACGTTTACAAGTGAGAACCTTAAATAGGCCTCGAATGAACTATTCGTCCTAACACGTGGACGGTTCTGTTTAAAACAAATGGACGGCTAAGATTACATGACCTTTACTTTTTCGAAAGGGCAAACGTCTTCTTCTGCCTTAAAGTCCTTTGTCTTCTTCTGCTTTATGTCGCTGTCTTTGGCTCTTTCTTTTCTGAAGAGGCAAATGTCGTCGCTTTATGGGTTTTGTCCTTTGCTTTTTGAAAGCGGCAAATGTCACCATCTGCTTTACTTTTGACTCTTGCTTTTCCGGCGCGTGTCGCCGCTTTATCTGGCGGGCAAGTGTCCTTTGCTTTGCGAAGGGCAAGTGTCACCATCCCGCTACGCCCTTTCTCGGAAGGGACTCGCCGTTATTTGCTGAGGTACGCATCTGCGTAGGCTTGTGCAATTCCTCGGGGAATGAGCATGTCGCCATTATCTGTTTCACTGTGGTTGGATTCCACTTCTTCTTCATCCTCCAATTTTGCCAGAGCTTCTAATAGCTTCCTTCTGGTTTCTGATTTAGAACGTGAGGTTTCTCCTGAGGAAGATGGACTTCTTCTTTCTGGTTTTACCTTAAGTTCTTCCCTGGGTTTTGGGCTCCATCCTTTAATTCTGATGGTCTTGCTTAAATAACGGATCCTGTTTATTTCTTGGATATCAAATGACCAATTAATGATATACGAAATTCTTTTATTAAAAAAGAACTTGCATAACTTAATATGTTCTGGTAAAGTCGAAATCTGTTGTTCCTCTTGGAAACTCCTATACTTATCCCGAAGCTCAAGCTACCACCGTGAATTTCTCCAAAGATGCTCCACCATTCGTAGAACCATCTGGGAATAACTTTCTCCTTAATCCCTTCTGCATATTTGATGAACCAAGTATGGGTATTTGGCCTAACATACAGAAAGTTGAACCATGCATCCTTATAATCATACCAATTATAGGCTTGCGGTCTGTGAGTCCTGGATAATGGTATCTGGGTTTGTAGGTGATCTACATACCAATTAAATGGACTTAAAATCTTTTTAATGGTAAACTTGGAATACTCAATTCCGTCTGTTTTATCAAAATACTTGTGTTCGACTTCTATGGAGTCGGTATCAACTAAAATAAACTCATAGTACTTCCTAGTTTTCAGGGAGTCTTGAGTATCCACATCTTGGTGATGCAGTATAACAGGTTTTAGCAAATCTTGTACTCAAATTTTCGTGATCGTTTGTCCAAGGCCATTATTGGCAAGGTCCAGGTATGGATAAATTCCCACTTTTGGATAGGAAATTGGTATCTCTTTCTTAGGCCCTACCGTTTAATCGCTTCGAGTATGATTCCGGGAACCACCTCAGAACTATCTCGCCTGCAGGCGGATCTTGGTGTAGCTTTGAGCAGTGAACTGCTCCTTCCTTTTTAGAGGAGATCGTATAATTGGGAGATCTCCAATCTCGTGAACTTATTTTGTCCACTGGTTTATGAAGAATTGGTCCTGCAGCTTTTTCTCGCAAAAGGTCGTTTCATTTTCTCTTCTAATTTATTCTCGAAGGGTGGTCTCATCTGGCGTAAGCCACAGAGCCTGGTCTCATTATTTCTCGCAAAATTCTCTCGTTAGGAAATCTGGCAGAGAGTTTTCTTCTCCTTTTATGAAATCAATCTTAAAATCGAAACTGGATAATAAGGCTTGCCACCTGGCAAAAATCTGTTTAGAAACTAAATTTTTAACATCTTTTGCAAATGTCTTTCGTCGCTTTGCGATCGACTCTTAATAAAAATTCTTTGTTTACCAAATCGTCTTGAAATTTTGTAATACATAGTACTATAGACAAAATTTCCTTTTAATCGTCTATAGTTTTTCTGCTTGGTTCCAGTTTCCAGTAAATCTTACTAATCGCTCGATCGACTCAAGAGGAATTCTTTGTTTAAGGATACCCCCGTAACCTATGTCGGAAGCATCGGTTTCTACTATCATAAAAGCTTCTGGATTAGGGATGCCTAAACATGGAAGCTTCTGGACCATTTCTTTTATCTGTATGATAGCTCAGTCCGTTTCTTCTCACTGGACCGGATTTTTCTTTAGCCTTTTATATAAGGGTTCAAAATCGTTCTAATTCTTGGGATAAAATCGCAACATAATTAAGACTTCCTAAGAATCTTCAGAATGAGTCTTATCCGAATTTCATTGGGAACTTGGTAGAGAACTCTATGGCTCGCAAATTGGTTTATAGGTTCCTTGGTAGAGATCATGCCCTAAGAACCTAATGGTTGTCTGAAACAGTTTTATCTTTTTGGCACTTACTGCTAGACCATTGTACTTAACGGTTTGGGCAAAAGTGTTTAGATGCTTAAAATCTTTTCACGTTATCCGAGAATACTAGAACATCATCTATGTATACAATCATGTATTGACCGTAAGGGTTGAATATGTTATTCATGATGTTCAAATTCGGAAGGGCATTTTGAGCGAACGGCATTACATTCCATTCATATAGTCCAAAGGGGACATTGAATGTCGTTTATACTTATCTTTTCATCGACTTGAATTTGCCGTAATCCTCGACTTCATGTCGAACTTGTCAGTAAATATTAGCGTTATAAGTTCTTTTTAATAAATCTCTTTTATTAGGAATCGTATCTAATCCATTTTAACGCTGATTAAGAGGCTTATAATTGATGACGAGTCTTGGGACTCCTCTTTCTTTTTCAGCGTTCTTGTTAACATAGAAAGCTGAACAACTCCACTGTGATTTAGAAGGCCTAATGATTCTTTTTTCAAGTAGATCATTGACTTCCTTTTTACAGTGTTCCATGAGCTCATGGCTCATCTGGATCGGTCTGGCTTTTGTGGGAATGTTCTTCTCACTAAAGTCATCCGTGTATGGCAGATCTACAGTATGCTTCTTTCTTTTCCAGAAAGCATTTGGTAGTTCTGAACATATTTCTTTTTCCATAGAATCTAATAACTTGTTTACTCTAGTAATCACCTTCTTTTTTAAATTAGATTCTATCCTTTTTACTTTAACATCTTCTTTTAGGTAGTTAACCTGATTGGTTAATAGCCGTATTTTAAAGATTGTCTTCTGTTTAACATGATTACTGTGATCAGTAGTTAAAGGACTTACGTATGGGAACACAAGGTCTCTTCCCATGGAACTGGTGTAAATACCGTCTAGTTTAGCGGTATATGGTTTTATCTGTGTTAGGAATGGGATTCCTAGAATGACCTCTTCAGTTATGTTTCGTGTAACAACGAAATCATTAGTGAAGCAAATACCATTATTACAGACATGGGCTTTTGAAAGCTTCCAATCTATTTTTATTTTATCTCATGTAGCAGAGTATAATTTATGTGTACTTTTACTTAAGTACTTAGTGGGGATTATTCCTTCGCAAATACAATTCTGGTCTGCTCCAGAGTCTAATAACGCTATCTTTTTTAAGATAAAATCTTTGTTTATTATAACCTTAATAGGGACATGGTAGCTTAATGCTCTGGTCCTGGAAATTAATTTTAACCCTGATTTATTCTCTGTTGTCAGAGGTTTATCAACTGGAATTAATTCTCTGTTAGTCAAGGTTTCACCTGTGGATCGAGATTCTTTTTCATACTGAGGATTTCATTTTTTAGATTTACAATCTCTTTTAATAAATCTTGAACAGTAGTGTCTGGATTAGTTTCTCTAATGGAAACTTCTTGGTGGTTATTCGTGATAACACTAATCTTTTGTTTCGTACTAGTACAGATTTTTCCAGTACTCTCACAGTCTGAGCTGGAGGTGGAACTACCTGGACTGTAAATTGACGAACTATCGTCGCCGTAATAATCTTCTGAAGAAATTTCAGATTTATCACTGGACTGTTCTTCAATTATCTTTGTAACAGTTAATGAATTATTATTCATTTTTCTTTTGGGTTTTCTGACCCTTTTAATAACAATCTTTGGACTGGTTAATCCATCCTTTTTTTTTATTATTTGAATTAGAACCCTTACTGGGTTTTCTGATTAAGTTCAGCTCTTTAAGCTTATTATTAATCCTGTTTGATAATTTATTATTATCATCTGACTTTGAGTGGCGTTTTGCCAAACAATCTTTAATATTAAAGAAATAATCAGAAAGGGTTTTCCCTTCTGTTCCAATTGGTATATCACCGCAACATGGGCTTTACTTGCACCAGTATCGTGTAACAACTGTCGGATTTCTTCCTTTTCTCTTTGGATTCCTTTTGGATCCTTTTCGTTTTTTTTAAACGAAGTTTTAATCAAGATCTTACCCTTTACGGGGACCTTAATCTGTTCTAATGGCGGAGTTACTGTTTCAACAGTATTCTCTCTTTTGAACCATTCTTCAAAGAATGGTGTTAAGACACTTCATGCCATTATGGAGTTTATCAGTGATTTGGAACAACCTAAAGAATTCTACATTAGAATTAATTCTGTTCATATCACTTATCCAATTATTTCTAAATTCTTTTCTTTCCTCGAGTGGGAAAGTCTTTGTACCATTTTCTTTTAATGGCATTTTCTCGGATCTACCCATAATTTGTTAAGGGTTTTCCAATCGATTTTAAACCGATATCTTCATTAATGGTGCCAAGTTCATCTGCGTTTGTGGAAACATAGTAGTACTCCTACCACCACTTAAATTAGCTTGTGGAGCTAACATAGTATCAATTATTCTATCTTATAGAGAATATTCCATTAATACTGTGCTGAATAGAGTTCACCTAATCGGATAGTGATATTTCAACCTCATAAGCAACTGACTCTTATTCTTAGTCCTTCATTTTCTTCATAAAGTTCAATCATTCTATTGATGATTAATTGTCTAACTATGACTTGATGAAAATCTTCCAATCCTTCAATTGGTTTAGCAATTTTATAATACTCTAATTCTCTGAGATTAGCCTTTATCTTTTATCATAGAATTGCTTTTACTATACGATTTATTCTGGAAGAATTATACTTTCTTATATAATTAAACTCTGGACGCATCTTCATTTTATAAAAACTTGGTCTATGAAGAAGTGTTGTTGCTATGCGTGGAGGCTACCATCCTTTTCCTAGGGCTGCTGTTCTATCTGTTACTAGGTTTCAACCATACTCTTTATCTTTTCCTCCGGCTACCCTAATAGTATTCCTATCCTAGTTGTCAACACTAGTTCTTGTTCTTATCAGTTACCTAAATAGTTCTCCTATCCTAGTTGTCAATACTATTTCCTATTCTTTTTAATTACTTAAACAGTTAACATGTCCTGTTCATCTGACACTTTCTCCTACGATCTTTGGCGACATCCAACAGTATACGGCCCAGGCACACTCTGTCCTTTCGGGCTAAATCACTGCTCCAGGAAAGCTTACTACAGTAGTACTCAGCGAGGATGAACGGAACAGTATAACAACTAAGTGATTAAATCTAATCGGAATAGTAGACTTCTGACGGAACAGGGTAACGACTCTGGTAACTACAGGAACTAGAACAGTGGACTTCTGACGGAACAGGGTCACTATTCTGGTAACTACAGGAATCTGAACAGAGTAACAGGACTCCTAGCAACCTAAGAACAACACCGCCCTAAGGACGGTAGAATAACTATTTAAGATGCGTTCGACCAGTAGTCGGGCCGATGAGGTCAGCCCATCTTATCTTTCAGTAAGGACCGTTTACTCGGCAAAGGGTTATGCGAGATTTTATATCAGGAAGGTTGTAAGGCTGCACGAGGTGCCTACTTTCACCTTATGACAGCGGTGAGCCAGTACGGCTATTTCTTTTTTCTGGAAGTTTTACCAGGCAGGGATAAGAACTCAGGTGAGTCTCAGTATCGCATTCACACTCGGGCTGGTGTTTTTGATTTCAGGGGTAGCTGTGAGGATGGTTGCCTCCTGTTGAGGGAGTGTTTTAATAGCTACCATTTCAGTATTCGAATGTCGCTTTATGACGCCTTGTAGGGGCGGAAGTGTAAGTTGTCGGTCGATTGGTTCGATGTTGGCAAGGTTCAGATAGTTGGTTCATACTTGTTCAGCAGATGGATAGGGTGAAGCTTATCCGTAAGAGGTTATTGGCACCGAGTCAGCGAAGTTGTGCGGATAATCGCGACGCCGCTTGAGTTCAGGTTGAAGGTGGAGTCTTGAAGGTACCACCCCGGATAGGGGGTGACGAGTTTTGGAAAACAGAGGAAACTTAGCCCGAGTTACTTTGGGCCTTTTTAGATCATGTGAAGAATAAGACAGGTTGCCTATATGTTAGCTTTGCCTTCCGACGTAGGAGGCAGTACGTCCGGTCTTTCATGTTGTTATGTTCGGAAAAGTATCGGAGATTCATCCAGTATTCCCGCTAATGATGATCAAGTCGAGGTAGTAACCCGCAGATTTTGGAAACGAAGCGAATGAAATGTGGTAAGTTATGAGAAAGAGTTCAAATGCGAGAAGGTACGACAAGTAAGGAAGAAGCGAGCATGTGTTACGAGCATTGATGTGATCATTTCTTTTGTAAAGTAAAGTGCAAGGGAGTATATTTTAGACCTCGAGGAGTTGTTGTAGTGGTGGAGGTGATTCCTCATGGACTTGGATGTAAGTATTTGCGCGTGTTGTATTGTGGCCAGGTGTGGCATGATTGTTTTCGTAAGTATAGCAGTGAAGACTATACTGGCGCATGTTTGTTTTGAGACTTAGAAGGAACATTCGGGACGAATGTTTCTAAGGAGGGGAGAATGTTATACCAGATTTCCAGAGTATGTACGTGAGGGCGTACGTATAAAAGTTTAAGCCTTAAGTTAGGCTAGAGACGAAATTTTGTGCACAACTACCAAAAAGAATTGTTTTCCGACGAAACGTTTTCCAAACTTTGCGAAGGGAAAATTACGGCTATGTCATTTATTATTTTTGCGGATTTTTCCGAGAGATGAAATATTTTGGACCAACGAGAGGGCGACACTTGGCCCTCAAGTGGACGGCAAAGCTAGGGGAGGTCTTGGCACGTTTTTTGTGTTGAGACTTTGGTCAAGGAGTTGGTAGGATATTTGTAGATATTTTTTGTAGTTGATGAGCAAGTGGGACCCACAAACACTTGTCCAAATCTTGACCCTCCACTTGCCCACCACTTGTCTTGATCTTGGCCATTGGTTGGCCTATAAATACCCCCCCTTTGTTGAAGACTTCTTCATCCTAAAAACATTTCCAAGTCTTGAAAATCCTCCTCCTCAGAGTGAAGCTCTCGTCCAAAGAGCTCCCTCATGAGGCCTTTTGGCCGAGAGTACCCCCCCATACCTTGAGTGTTGTCGCGGCAATACACCCCCCCTTGGTCGAACAGTATTCTCCAAGTGTTGTTACTATTCCGAAATACCTTGGGCCAATTACCTGGTAGTATTCCAAGGTTACCCCTGTACTAAAGCCCAGAAATACTACTATACTTCCCTTCAGTCACAAAACGAAACCCTAAGGAAAATCTTCACAGTTGGTTGAAGTATTAAGAAGAAGTTGCGTAGAACTTCTAAGGGTTGTTTGGAGCGGGTTGGAGCACCGGAGTAGGAGCTAAACGTTGCTCAGATCGACATTAAATCTTGGATAATTTTGGGCTTATCGAGGTAAATACTCTTGTCCTTGTATTGTAATTGGAAATTACATACTGTAGTAGTATAGAAATGAATATAAGATTCATAGAAGAAAATTGAACTGTAATAGAAGGATATTACAGATAAGACTCGAATCGAAATCACATCAAGAATATTAAAGTAGAAGATTGAATCTGCATTTACATAGAATTGTATTTACGTAGACTTGTGAAGTTTGTGGTAGGAAGTCTGCCCAATTTTCCGTAGAATCTTGTATCTAGATTTATTCTACCGAGTAGTCTAGACATTGATAGACTTGTATAACCGTTATAGGTTGAAATCTGCGAGTGGCGTATTCTACTCGGAAGGGTGGAAAAGGCTAGCGTAATTACGAGACTTTGGAGCTATTTGCTAATAGTCGATAAATCGTCGCGAGGTATGTGATTCTTCCTATCCTCTTGAGCATGATATTTTAAAAGAATATATATAGTACGGTGACGACGCGTGTGTTAAGCGAGCGTGGTTTTATCACGATGTCTTTTGACTTGAGTCTAATAATAAGAATCTTGAAGTATTTCAAAAGAATTAAGAATCGTTTTTGAAAGAAGAGTAATACTTGGTTTTAAAAGCTTAAGAGTTATACTAGCTTTATGGGAAGTTAGGTATAACGACTTAAGAGAGGTAAAAGAATGGTTTCTTGATTTTAGAAGTTAAGAGACTTGACTTAATTATATTAATATGAATTTTGTTAAAAAGTGTGAAACCTCATTCGTGAGTAATGAGTACTTGGTTTGTAAAAGGAATAATGTTTTACTGATTTCGGAAATCAGAATAAGTATCGAACAAACCACTGCAGCGTTAATAAAGGGAAATGTATTGACTAATTAAGTATTATTAAAAACCAGTAGAAACCTCCATCTGCATAGAAGCTAAGATGAGACAAAATGATATTACATTTCCTAGATCATGGCTGCTTTAATAAAATTGTTATAAACAAGAATAACCTACTCACATATAAGGCATATGTTTCTCAAATTGTTTTAAAGGAGAATTATATCATTAAGTGATTAAAACTATGAACTACGAAACCTTTCGAAAATGAGAAACTTGAGCATTTGAAATTAGGCAAACTTGAACGTTTGGAAAATAATGTTGTTACTTAGGGAAGTGTTTTTGTTTACTTAAAAAGATAGTCACTCTATTTTTATACTACGGGTATTGTGTGACTTTTGTGAAAGAAACAGATCTTTTAAAGAGTTAATGTATGAAGTACTTTGGGGATAAAAACCCGAACTTGTTAACATAAAGTAGAAAGTACCTTGTGTGAATAACTTGATTGTGTTGGTTTGTGATAGCCTTGTAATACTTTCTTGTTGATTTGATAAGTAAACATGTTAGGATGCTACGTGTGTTAGTATCTTGTGATGTTGTGTAAGGGGGTTATTCTTGTTGTGCTTACGTTGTTAAGCGTTAAGGCGTTATCTTGTTATTCTATCACATACCCCTGACTTGTTATACCGAGGGCTTGCCACCTTGACGCGGTCTATACGGCCTATGCGGTCTGTGTGACTATCGCGAGCAGCGGTATGCTCCGAGATTGATCATTCGGTGTATTATCCCGTCACGAGAGTGCCTTATGCGGTCTGTGTGACTATGCGGTCTATGTGACTATGCGGGCTGCGGGAGTCCAGGAGGGTACCGCGGGCTAGCTACCCCCGATGCGAGGAATACCTCATGCGGGCCTATGTGTGGCCTATGCGGAGCAGCGGTATGCTCCAGGATTAGACGCACACATTTATACTGAGGGCGAGTGGCCAGCTTCGATCATGTGGTGCGGTCTAGAAAGAACTCGTGATACAGTTTATGGCATTGTTGGTACTGTGGGTTTTAGTAGTCGGCTATGCCTTCGTACTTACCCCGTACGGTTTTATTATGACACAGGTGGGACCTGGTGTTCATGTGTACTCCTTGGTGCTTTTATATCATAGATTGCCGGCAGTGAGGAAGGTATTCCACGGGCATGATTGATGTTGTGGGCGTGAGACCCATAGTTGTTTTTGAGTGATGACTTTGAGGGCGTGAGTCCCTGACTTGACATGACTGCTTATTTATTGTGAACTGTAGTTTGGTTATCATACATGTCTCCTGCTTTACATAGACTACTATGATTTCATTTACCGTATTTTCGCCACATACTTGGTACTGTTATCTTGACCTCCTTGGGCCGCGTCATGCCGCAGTAGAGGTACACCGATTGTTGATCCTCGCCATGTGGTCACAGTTCAGTTGGGAAGCTCCGTTTCTCGGAGGCTTATCAGCCGTACAATCGCTGTCAGAGGTACTTGCATTCGTGGTATGGTGGGCCCTGTCCCGCCATTGGTGTCAGAGCATACTTAGAGGTGCAGAGTAATCTTTGTGGCGGTGGTTTGTAATAGGGGATGTAACTGTTCAAGTTTATATATATATATAGGCCGAAAGACAACTTTTCTCAGATAAACTGTTTTTATTTCATGTCTTGTTTTATATTCCGCTGATTACTCTGATGTATGTCTACTTGGGTGCCCGGGTAAGGCACCAGTCACGGGCCTCGGTTCGGGTCGTGACAAAAGTGGTATCAGAGCAGTTAATCCTCGGAAAGTGTCTACAGACCGTATCTAGTAGAGTCTTGATTATCGGTGTGTTGTGCACCACACCAATAATCAGGAGGCTATAGGATATTTAGGATTGGTTTCCATTCTTCTCACTCTGAGATCGTGCTTAGAGTCGTGTTATAAGTTGGACCCCTCTAACGTATTTCTTTCCTACCGCTATGCCTCCGCGTAAGGCAACCCGCCCGAAGGCAAGGCAAATGAGGAGTGCGAGTAGATCACAGAGGGTTACGAGGGCACAGGCCCAATCATCACCTGGGGTGGTGCTTCATTCGGGGAGTTCTGCGACGTCGCCCGGCCAGAGTTTAAGCGCGGCAGCAGTTCCTACTGCGGCCATGATACTTGAACCTTCAGTTCCACGACCAGTAGCAGAAAGTATAGATTGCAAAGAGACGACCTTGTTACTAACTAAGGATGTAGCTACCAGAGAGTATATGATGTACCGTTTTATCACGGGTCTTGATGACTATCTAAGAGAGGGTTGTGAAAGAATAGCTCTTCAGTCAGGCATGAGCATGGCCTGCGTACGGGCTTATGCACAACAGGCCGAGAAACGTATAGATTTACGGGTTAACCAAAATCAGCAAAAGAGGGCCAGAACAGCAGGGTCCTTTGGTAACTTTCGAGGCGAATCGTCTCAGCAACAGACTGGATATGCGCCTCCGCCAGTGCAGAATGGTCCTCCACAGGGTTCAGGACGTTCGGGGTATGCAGGAGTTGGTCAGAGCTCCAGGGCTTCTGATTCACAGATACACGTCGGTTCCAGCCAGCCGGATTCAGTGTTTCGGAAAGGAAGGGGTGCTAGCCAGAGGAGGCCACCCTCACCTCGGTGTGGCTGTTGTGGTAGATGTCATTGTGGGGAGTGAAGCTGTAGATACAGGTAGATCCTTAACCCTCTAGAGATTAGTATGTGTGATAAGATGAGTATATCTTAAGTGTTATGTTTAGATAACTTAAGTGTTAATAGTGATTAGAAATCATGGTTAGTTAAAAGGGTAATATTGGGGTTAGGGAAAGTGTGAGCCTTAGAGTTTTATACGTGGAGACCTTAGAGGCGAGGCCATCTTGAGTAAAAGATTTTTGTTATGTTAACCTTTATCGGAGTGCATAGTACACGTGAGATATGTCTGTGTGATGAGTCCCGGGTGGTATGAAATGAAAGAGGGTAGTTGAGCTAAGAAGACCACTAGGTTTTCGTGACTTGATTGTGGGATTGTTCCGGATCGGGGAGCAAGTGTTTGGCGCGATAGTGGGTCGGGTTGCGGACTGATTGCGGGTCAACCCGCGGCCTGTATGGTGGTGGGGTCAGTTTGGGGTGGTCCCGCTTTGTGATAGGGTCACGAGGGTGTTAGGCCCAAGTTTAGTTAACCAGCGTACAAGTTCGTGGATGCGTTCGACCAGTAGTCGGGCCGATGAGGTCAGCCCATCTTATCTTTCAGTAAGGACCGTTTACTCGGCAAAGGGTTATGCGAGATTTTATATCAGGAAGGTTGTAAGGCTGCACGAGGTGCCTACTTTCACCTTATGACAGGCAATGGAGCCCAGGGTACGGCTATTTCTTTTTTCTGGAAGTTTTACCAGGCAGGGTTAAGAACTCAGGTGAGTCTCAGTATCGCATTCACCCTCGGGCCGGTGTTTTTGATTTCAGGGGTAGCTGTGAGGATGGTTGCCTCCTGTTGAGGGAGTGTTTTAATAGCTACCATTTCAGTATTTGAATGTCGCTTTATGACGCCTTGTAGGGGCGGAAGTGTAAGTTGCCGGTCGATTGGTTCGATGTTGGCAAGGTTCAGATAGTTGGTTCATACTTGTTCAGCAGGATGTGGATAGGGTGAAGCTTATCCAGAAGAGGTTATTGGCACTGAGTCAGCGAAGTTGTGCGGATAATCGGCGACGACGCTTGGAGTTCAGGTTGAAGGTGGGTCTTCTTGAAGGTACCACCCCGGATAGGGGGTGACGAGTTTTGGAAAACAGAGGAAACTTAGCCCGAGTTACTTTGGGCCTTTTTAGATCATGTGAAGAATAGGCCAGGTTGCCTATATGTTAGCTTTGCCTTCCGACGTAGGAGGCAGTACGTCCGGTCTTTCATGTTGTTATGTTCGGAAAAGTATCGGAGATCCATCCAGAGTATTCCCAGTTAATGATGATCAAGTTGGAGGTAGTAACCCAGAGATTTTGGAAACAGAAGCAGTAACAGAAATGTGGTAAGTTATGAGAAAGAGTTCAAATGTACGAGAAGGGTACGACAAGTAAGGGAAGAAGCGAGCATGTGTTACGAGCATTGATGTGATCATTTCTTTTGTAAAGTAAAGGTGCGAAGGGAGTATATTTTAGACCTCGAGTGGGAGTTGTTGTAGTGGTGGAGGTGATTCCTCGTGGACTTGGATGTAAGTATTTGCGCGTGTTGTATTGTGGCCAGGTGTGGCATGATTGTTTTCGTAAGTATAGCAGTGAAGACTATACTGGCGCATGTTTGTTTTGAGACTTAGAAGGAACATTCGGGACGAATGTTTCTAAGGAGGGGAGAATGTTATACCCCGTATTTCCAGAGTATGTACGTGAGGGCGTACGTATAAAAGTTTAAGCCTTAAGTTAGGCTAGAGACGAAATTTTGTGCACAACTACCAAAAAGAATTGTTTTCCGACGAAACGTTTTCCAAACTTTGCGAAGGGAAAATTACGGCTATGTCATTTATTATTTTTGCGGATTTTTCCGAGAGATGAAATATTTTGGACCAACGAAAGGGCGACACTTGGCCCTCAAGTGGACGGCAAATCTAGGGGAGGTCTTGGCACGTTTTTTGTGTTAAGACTTTGGTCAAGGAGTTGGTAGGATATTTGTAGATATTTTTTGTAGTTGATGAGCAAGTGGGACCCACAAACACTTGTCCAAATCTTGACCCTCCACTTGCCCACCACTTGTCTTGATCTTGGCCATTGGTTGGCCTATAAATACCCCCCCTTTGTTGAAGACTTCTTCATCCTAAAAAACATTTCCAAGTCTTGAAAATCCTCCTCCTCAGTGAAGCTCTCGTCCAAAGAGCTCCCCCTTTGTGAGGCCTTTTGGCCGAGAGTACCCCCCCTACCTTGAGTGTTGTCTCGTAAATACACCCCCCCCCTTGGTAGAAAAGTATTCTCCAAGTATTGTTACTATTCCAAAATACCTTGGCCCAATTACCTTGTAGTATTCCAAGGTTACCCCTGTACTAAAGCCCAGAAATACTACTATACTTCCCTTCAGTCACAAAACGAAACCCTAAGGAAAATCTTCACAGTTGGTTGAAGTATTAAGAAGAAGTTGCGTAGAACTTCTAAGGGTTGTTTGGAGCGGGTTGGAGCACCCGGAGTAGGAGCTAAACGTTGCTCAGGATCGACATTAAATCTTGGATAATTTTGGGCTTATCGAGGTAAATACTCTTGTCCTTGTATTGTAATTGGAAATTACATACTGTAGTAGTATAGAAATGAATATAAGATTCATAGAAGAGAATTGTAATAGAAGGATATTACAGATAAGACTCGAATCAAATCACATCGTAAGAATATTAAAGTAGAAGATTGAATCAGTACTTACATAGGATCAGTATTCTGATGAACTTGTGAAGTTTGACGGGTAGGGAAGTGCTGCCCAATTTTCCGTAGAATCTTGTACCTAGATTTATTCTACCGAGTAGTCTAGACATTGATAGACTTGTATAACCGTTATAGGTTGAAGTACTGCGAGTAGCGTATTCTACTCGAAGGGTGGAAAAGGCTAGCAGGATTACAGTACTTTAGAGCTATTTGCTAATAGTCGATAAATCGTCGCGAGGTATGTGATTCTTCCTATCCTCTTGAGCATGATATTTTAAAAGAATATATATAGTACGGTAGACGTACGTGTGTTAACTGAACGTGGTTTTACTGCGATGTCTTTTGACTTGAGTCTAATAATAAGAATCTTGAAGTATTTCAAAAGAATTAAGAATCGTTTTTGAAAGAAGAGTAATACTTGGTTTTAAAAGCTTAAGAGTTATACTAGCTTTATGGGAAGTTAGGTATAACGACTTAAGAGAGGTAAAAAGAATGGTTTACTGATTTTAGAAGTTAAGAGACTTGACTTAATTATATTAATATGAATTTTGTTAAAAAGTGTGAAACCTCATTCGTGAGTAATGAGTACTTGGTTTTTAAAAGGAATAATGTTTTACTGATTTCGGAAATCAGAATAAGTATCGAACAAACCACTGCAGCGTTAATAAATGGAAATGTATTGACTAATTAAGTATTATTAAAAACCAGTAGAAACCTCCATCTGCATAGAAGCTAAGATGAGACAAAATGATATTACATTTCCTAGATCATGGCTGCTTTAATAAGATTGTTATAAACAAGAATAACCTACTCACATATAAGGCATATGTTTCTCAAATTGTTTTAAAGGAGAATTATATCATTAAGTGATTAAAACTATGAACTACGAAACCTTTCGAAAATGAGAAACTTGAGCATTTGAAATTAGGCAAACTTGAACGTTTGGAAAATAATGTTGTTACTTAGGAAGTATTTTGTTTACTTAAAAGATAGTCACTCTATTTTTATACTACTGTATTGTGTGACTTTTGTGAAAGAAACAGATCTTTTAAAGAGTTAATGTATGAAGTACTTTTGGGATAAAAACCCGAACTTGTTAACATAAAGTAGAAAGTACCTTGTGTGAATAACTTGATTGTGTTGGTTTGTGATAGCCTTGTAATACTTTCTTGTTGATTTGATAAGTAAACATGTTAGGATGCTACGTGTGTTAGTATCTTGTGATGTTGTGTAAGGGGGTTATTCTTGTTGTGCTTACGTTGTCAAACGTTAAGGCCGTTATCGTTATTATATCACATACCCTTGACTTGTTATCGAGGGCTTGCCACCCTGATGCGGATCTATACGCCTATGCGGTGCTGTGACTATGCGAGCAGCGGTATGCTCGAGATTGATCATTCCGGGTGTATTATCCCGATGCGAGGAGTGCCTTATGCGGTTTGTGTGACTATGCGGTCTATGTGACTATGCGGGCTGCGGGAGTCCAGGAGGGTACCGCGGGCTAGCTACCCCCGATGCGAGGAATACCTCATGCGGGCCTATGTGTGGCCTATGCGGAGCAGCGGTATGCTCCAGGATTAGACGCGCATTGATATCGAGGGCGAGTGGCGGCCGATCATGTGGTGCGGCTAGAAAGACCTCGTGATACGATTTATGACATTGTTGGTGCTGCCGGTTTTAGTAGTCGGCTATGCCTTCGCATTTCTTACCGTGCGGTTTTATTATGACACGTGGGACCTGGTGTTCATGTGTATTCCTTGGTGCTTTTATATCATGATCGCCGGCTGAGGAAAGTATTCCACGCATGATTGATGTTGTGGCGAGACCCATAGTTGTTTTTGAGTGATGACTTTGAGGCGTGAGTCACGACTTGACATGACCGCTATTTATCAGGAATCGTAGTTTGGTTATAATACATGTCTCCCGCTTTACATAGACTACTATGATTTCATTTACTGATTTTCGCCACATACTGGTACTTGCAGATCGACCTCCTTCGGGGGGCTGCGTTCATGCCGCAGGTAGAGGTACACCAGTTGTTGATCCTCGCTCATAGGGTCACAGTTCAGCGTTTGGGAAGCTCCGTTTCTCCGGAGGCTTATCAGTGGTACAGTCCCATATCGTTGTAGGTACTTGCATTCAGGGGTATGGCGGGGCCCTGTCCCGCCATTGTTGTTGTCACGACCCGAACCCAGGCCCGTGACTGGTGCCTTACCCCGGGCAACCTAGTGATACAACATTAGAGAAAACCAGCGGAAATAAAAACTTTAAACATATAAATAGATATGGATCAAGAAGAAAGAGAACAGGCCAACCAAAACGGTTGCCTTTCAGCATATATATATACATAGACATTTGAACAGTTACAATCCTTACAACCGTGCCCACAACAAAGGCATGCACTTAAGATTTATACAACAACTATGACGACAGGGGCCCGCCATACCCTGAATGTACAAGAACCTACGGACTCGGGGTAACATACCAAAGATAAGCCTCCAAGGAACGAGCTTCCAAGACGCCAAAGGTGATCCTAAAAGCGGGGATCGATCGATGTACCTTACTGCGGCGTGAACGCAGCCCCAAGGAGGTCGATAACAGTACCAAGTATGTGAAATCAGAAATATCAGTAAATGAAATCATAGCGATCTATATAAAGCAGAGACATGTATGATAACCAAACTACGATACACATATAACGATTATATCAAGTCGTGGTCTCACGCCCACATCAATCATGCCCGTGGAATACCTTCCTCACTGCCGGCAGTCTATGATATTATAACACCAAGAAGTACACCTGCACCCCAAGTCCTACCTGATGCCAAAGCCGTACTAACAATACAATACAACCAACCCACGGCGACACTGGCAAGTACGGCCGACTACGGATACCAAGGCCAAACAGTAAAACCTCATGGAGAGCTAGTCCATGGAAGAATAATCCCAATGGAACCATACCCGTGCGCCACGCATCGTGTCAGTATGTCCAAAAGGAAACAATCAAGACAGCAATCCCAATGGAACCATACCCATGCGCCACGCATCGTTTCAGTATGTCCAAAAGGAAACAACAAGACAACAATCAAAATGGAAGCATACCCGTGCGCCACGCATCGTGTCAGTATGTCCAAAAGGAAACAACAAGACATCAATCAAAATGGAAGCATACCCGTGCGCCACGCATCGTGTCAGTATGTCCAAAAGGAAACAACAAGACATCAATCAAAATGGAAGCATACCTGTGCGCCACACATCGTGTCAGTATGTCCAAAGCGATTAGCAGAAATAACATTATCAACAGGAGCGTACCCGTGGAATTCTCCGTCACTGCCGGCACATCCAAGTAAGTTCTCAACAAGTCAACCGACCCTCCATCGAGAGACGCGGTAGAATAGAAACACAATTCTTGCACAACAAAGGCTATCACAACAAGCATAGGCAAGTTTCACAACAACAAGCATAGGCAAGTTTCACAACAACAAGCATAGGCAAGTTATACACAACTCAAGGTACTTTCATTTTATGTCAAAGTCCGGGTTTTAACCCTAAAGTACTACGTACGTTAAATTCCTTTTAAAGAGATCCATTCCTTTTATAAAAGTCACCCGATACCCGTAGTATAAAAATAGAGTGACTTACATCTTTTAAGTAAAGCAAAACAACTTCCATACTTTCCTTTTTAAGACCAAATCAAGACAATATCATGCCTTCTTTTTAGACCAAAACACTTCTCCTTTTTAAAGTCAAGTTACCACATAAAAACCAATGATAAAACCCTTTTTCATAAAGTCGTTATAACTCACTTCCCATAAAGCTGTTATAACACCTTATGTTTTAAACCAATTTAAGACAAAACAACGCCTTTCTTTTCCCTAAAGTTCCAGTTTGCCTAATTTCAATTTACTCAAGTCTCTTTTTAGAAAAGTTTCATAGTTCAATGTCTTAATCTCTTTTAAAACAATTGAGTAACATAGGCCATATGTGTGAGCAGTTTATTCTTGTTTATAACCATTTATTAAAGCAGCCATGATCTAGAAAATGTAATATCATTTTGTCTCATCTTAGCTTCTATGCAGATGGAGGTTTCTACTGGTTTTAATAATACTTCATTATTCATTACATTTTCCTTTATTAACGCTGCAGTGGTTTGTCGATACTCATTCTGATTTCCGAAATCAGTAAAACGTTATTCCTTTTAAAACCAAGTACTCATTACTCACGAATGAGGCTTCACACAAAATTCATATTAATTCAATTCAGTTAAGTCTCTTATCTTTTAAGATCAAGTCTCTTAACTTCTAAAATCAGTAAACCATTCTTTTTATCTCTCTTAAGACGTTATACCTAACTCCCCATAAAGCTAGTATAACTCTTATGTTTTCAAACCAAGCATTACTCTTCTTTCAAAAGGTTCCTTAAATCTTTTGAAATACTTCAAGATCATTATTATTCAGCTTAAGTCAACGACATTGCGTAACACTACATTCAGTTAACACACGTACGTCTACCGTACTATATATATACTCTTTTAAAATATTTCAAGATTCTTATTATTCAGGCTTAAGTCAAAAGACATTGCCACACGTACGTCTACCGTACTATATATATATTCCTTTAAAATACTTCATGCTCAAGAGTATAGGAAGAATCACATACCTCGCGACGATTATCGACTATTAGCAAAATGCTCCACGGCTATAACCCGGCTAGCCTTGTCCACCTTCCAAGTAATTCATGCTACTCGCAGAACATTCAACCAATACGGTTATCAGTCTATTGTAAATACAGTCCTATGTAAGTACAGTTTAAATCTTCTACTTATGTTCTTCTGATGTGATTTCAGTTCAAGTCTTTTCTGTAATATCCTTCTATTACAGTTCAATTATCTTCTATGAATCTTATATATTTATTTCTATACTACTACGAGATGTAATTCCCAATTACAATAGAAGGACAGTAGTATTTACCTCGATGAGCCCAAAATTATCCAAGTTTAATGTCGCTCCTGAGCAACGTTTAGCTCCTACTCCGAGTGCTCCAATCCGCTCCAAACAACCCTTAGAAGTTCTACGCAACTTCTACTTAACACTTCAACCGACTATAAAGGTTTTCCTTAGGGTTTCGTTTTTGTGACTGAGGGAAAATATAATAGTATTTCCGGGCTCTACGTATAGAGGTAACTTTGGAAAGTACTACAAGGTATATGGACTAAGGTATTTGGGCATTATAACAATACTTTGGAGAGTATTTCTATCCCACAAAGGGGGGTATTATACGAAACCAACTAGGCTAGGGGGGGGGGGGACCCTCTCGGCCAAAGCTTCTCAAAAGGGGGGGAGCTTGGACGAAACACAACTCTCAAAGGGGGAGGGATTTTAACACTTAGAAAACATTTTTGGATGAAGAAGTTCATCAACTTAGAGGGGTATTTATAGGTCAAGCAATGGCCAACCAATGGCCAAGATCAAGCCAAGTGCCATGCAAGTGTAGGGTCAAGATTTAACCATGTGGACCTTATCCATCTACCACACCAACTTGCACAAAATATCCTACCAACTACACCCCACCCTTTCGTCCATTACCGCCCAAAGACACGGCCAATGTGAGGGTGACACTTGTCACCCTCCCGTTGGTCCAAAATATTTCGTCTCTCGGAAAAATCCGCAAAAATTATAAATGACATAGCCGGAATTTTCCCTTCGCAAGTTTAGTAAAACGTTTCGTCGAAAAACGACTCTTTTCGGTACTTGTGCACAAATTTCGAACCTATGCCTACTTTAAGGCTCAAATTATATACGTACGCCCTCACGTACATACTCTGGAAATACGGGGTATAACAGTTGTCATATCATTCTTAGAGGTCTGTAGTACTGTTGTGGGCAGGGTTTGTATTAGGGGATTTAACTGTTCAAGTTTATATATATATATAGGCCGAAAGGCAACTTTTCTCAGATAAACTATTTTTATTTCATGTCTTGTTTTATATTCATTGATTACTCGATGTATGTCTACTTGGGTGCAGGGTAAGGCACGATCCACGCCGGTTGGTCGTGTGATGAAAGTAGAAACAAAGGAGGTCTTTGTCCGATTTTCGTAGAATTTAGAGACTTTACACTTATAATATTCTATGTTTGAAGTAAGACGTTAATAGACGTATTGTGAATATTATAGGTTGACATTCTCTGGCGGGATTTTGTACTTGGCAAGTGGTTTGACCCAAGAGGTATGTAGAACTTTTCCTATCTTTTGAGCATGACTAGTTTCCACGATGTAGTACGGTGAGCGTCAACACCTTGATATCCTTTACTAGTTTTATGAATAGCCAAGTCGGGTGAGTTAGGAGATTAACTAACTTCTTTGAAAGTATAAAGGATGTCTTAAGTTTTATTAAAGGTAAGGGAATTGAAGAGTTTTAAAGTATGTGATACTTGTTCCGTTTTAAACGTATAAGTCCCTTGGATAGGAAATTGTATTTTGGCTAAGGTATAAAGTGAATATAACGACTTTATGGGAAGTTGGTTATAATTGCTTTATGGGAAGATAAATGACTTGATTCTAAAGGTATTGTGACTTGTCTTGAAAAGTAATTTTGACTTGATACTACGGTTAATAGTATCTTGGAAGTTTTATATGAAAATGAGTCATTTTTCTTAAAAGATTAGAAGTACGTAGTACTTTGGGTTAAACTCCCGAATTTATTATAACATATTAGTGCCTTAAGTAAACTAAAATGAGAGTGTAGATGAATGAGACTAATAAGAAGTAGGGGGATTTCTTAACTTGCTTATTTATTGTATGACGGCCGGTTGAGATAGGGTAAGAGTATAAATGAGGGGTAAACCCCCAAGACGTTATACCACCTTCTTCAGGGTAAGAGTATAAATGAGGGGTAAACCCCCAAGACGTTATACCACCTGCTTTACCACCTTCTCCAGGGTAAGAGTATAAATGAGGGGTAAACCCCCAAGACGTTATACCACCTGCTTCAGGGTAAGAGTATGAATGAGGGGAAAACCCCCAAGACGTTATACCACCTGTTTCTATGGGTTCGCTACCCATGATTTGATCGTGAGTCTCCTATTTTTATGTTGTACGTATACTCTTGGATTACTCTCATTGTTAGTAAGGCACTGTGTACTGTAATTTTGTTATCATACATGTCTCCGGCTTTGTTTTGAACTTATGTTGTAATTACTGATGCTTTCGTTTACATACTTAGTACATATTATGTACTGACCCCCTTCCTCGGGGGCTGCGTTCATGCCGCAGGTAGGGGTAAGCAGGTGGTGGATCCTCATTCTTAGGATCACTTATCAGACGACAGAAGCTCCATTTCTCCGGAGGCTTGTCTTTATGGTATAGTCTTTCCCTGATGTTGTAGATTTATGTACATTCAGGGGTATGGCGAGGCCCTGTCCCGCCACTGTTGTTATTCTTAGAGGTCTGTAGTCACATTATGTGTTTTGGGCTTGTAAGAACCGAGTTATCTGATTTGGCTTTGATTATGCATGTTTTATGGAAGGCGGCCTTATCGGCTAGCCTGTGTTGTTATTGTCTAAACATGTTGTATGTTGTGTATGTTCCACTGCTATTCTCTGATGTATACCTGAACGGGGTGCCCAGGTAGGGCACCAGTCGCGGCCCGGGGTCGGGTCGTGACATGAAACCAGAAGAAATCGATTTCAACAGTGCAGAATATAGAACGTAAATAAGTACAATAACAAATCATAAGCGTACAAAAGAATGACAGGGGCAAGTATAAAAAGTAAATACCAGATCCTGTCGTGCCATTACCACTCATGAACTTAATCATACATTATTATCTTTTCCCATTTTTCAATAAGAGTTATTGTCAAATTCTTACGTACATACTTAGGAAAAATCATCAAGTTCATTACCATATAACTTACTTACCTTGCATAACATAATCCGGCCCTTTATGGAGGGACGCCTATACTGCCCGACCCAATCTGGGACGCGATAAAGTCACATAAGTCTGCCCGTAAGGTATCTTGCCCACCCAACTGGGACGCGATAGAGTCACATAAGTCTTCCCATAAGGTATCTTGCCCGACCCAACTGGGACGCGATAGAGTCACATAAGTCTGCGCCCGTAAAGGTATCTTTGCATAAAAATAGGAAGCTTATGATCAACTTAGGGCCACCTGCCCATAGTATCATTTGGCAATCCTACTCCTGGGACTATTTCACCCGCAAGGGTCCTGTGGACCCGCATAGGACAATTTGCCCCGCACAGGACTATTTCACCCGCACAGGACTATTTCACCCTCTTAGGCCCTACGGGCCCGCAATGAGCAAATACGCCATGCTCGCATCATGGGTAGCAAATCCATAGAGATGTATAATATCTTGGGGGTTTACCCCGCAATTATACTCAGAAGGTGTATAGCATCTTGGGGGTTTACCCCGCATTTATACTCAGGAGGTGTATAACGTCTTGGGGGTTTACCCCACATTTATACTCATAACACTAGCACCAATGGCTATCATACATAACATAAGCACTACCGGCTTATCATACATAACATAAGCGCTACCGGCTTATCATACCTAACATAAGCGCTACCGGCTTATCATACATAACATAAGCGCTACCGGCTTATCATACATAACATAAGCACGTTAAGAAATCCCCTAACTTCTTATTAACCTTATTTATATACACTCTCATTTTAGTCTACTCAAGGCACTAACATGTCCTTATAAAATCCGGGAATTTAACCCAAAGTACTACGTACTTCCGTTCTTTTAAAATGACTTTTTTTCATATAAAACTTCCAAGATACTAATAACCGTAGTATCAAGTCATATCTACTTTTCAAAACAAGTCACAATACGTTTTAGAATTACATTTAAAGACTTCTAAATCAAGTGACTTTTTACTTTAAAACTTTAAGCAATTGATGCCTTCAAATAAATTTGTCTTTCTTTCTTTCAAGTCATTTTTCTTTATTTACTTCACTAGAGTAAACCATTCTTGTAACCTTCCATAAAGTTGTTATAACCAACTTCCCATAAAGTCGTTATAACTCTTTATGCCTTAGACAAATTTATTCTTTTAAAATACCAAGAGACTTATACTTTCAAATCAAGTTACATAACTTTCAAAATACTTCAAGTCTCTTATCTTTAGAAATCAAGTTTCTTACTTAGAAAACAAGTCTCATATCTTTAGAATGTCAAGAAATCAATACTTTCCAAATCAAGTATTCTATACTTTTAAATCAAGTCATTTCTTCCTTTAAGAATCAAGTCCCATAACTTGAAAATTAAAGTCTCTTAACCTTTTACGAATTTTAGGTTCATAGTCTTAAAACTTCATACGTAAACCTTTTAAATTAGGCAACATATACTTTTATGCGTTGTGAATAGGTTATACTAATTTATAACGATCTTATTAAAGCAGCCATGATCTAGAAAATGTAATACAATTTTGTCTTATCTTAGCTTCTATGCAGATGGAGAATTCTACTTATTTTAATTTAATTGATTGCCGATACATTTTCTTTTATTAACGCTGCAATGGCTTGTTCGATACTTATTCTCATTCGTGCAGTAACTTAGCGAAGTCAACTTGACTCCAAATACTTCCTAACGACTCTTACCAACATCCCCCATAAGACTTGGTAAAAACTTAGGATAACTTAGACGTAACCTTTACATAGAGTAAACCAACATACATACCTCTTAACTTCTAAGAGTAGAAGGAATCATGAAATAGTACCACATGTATATTTCATACATAGAATCATGTCAAAAGAAGGAAGAGGTTCACATACCTCGCGACGATTATCGACAAGTAGCAAAATGCTCCAAAGTACTTTAACCTTGATAGTTATTCCATCCTTTAAGTAGAATACGCTATACGTAGTATTTCAACCTATAATGGCCATAATACGTCCACTAACCTCTAGCTTCAAACGTATAATATTCTAAGTGTAAAGTCACCAAATTCTACGGAAAATCGGACAACACTTCCTTTGTTTCTACGTACTTTTCCACCTTTTTCAAGGCCCGGAAATCAATAACCAAACGCCACATTTAAGGCCCAACAATTCAGCAAATACAAAGGGGATTACACGCCTAATAGGACGTGTAAAATTCTGCCCCACAATCAATATAAAAACTGTCCAATAATAAGTGCAATTCTCGGCTATAATCCATGCCTACAACAATGTCAATTTCTGTTCGATTCCTTTTCAATCCAAGTCGTTATTCCAACATGTTATATACATAATAACCATTACAACAACTATAAATCCTTTCTTCCTTAACATGCGACGATCGTAACTAACAATTAAATTGATTTCAACATAAATGGCTAACTTGTCCATTTTCGGTTTTAACATGTCGACATGATCCAAATCTTTTCAAACTTCAATATATATACCACATGCTCATTTCCTAACTACTATAACATGTAATCTTCAATTACATTAAGAAGATGAAGATTTTACCTCAATAAGCCCTAATAATGTCCAAGCGTAAAAGTCGATCCTTAGCAACTTTTAGCTCCTCTTCTTATATTCCAATCCGATCCAAGCACTCCTTAGAAGCTCATGAAGAACTCCTCTTCAAGTTCCATCTTCAAAGTTGAAGAACACCTTAGGGTTTCGCCTTGCGACTAACATAAAAACGTCGTTTTTCCGAGATCTTTCTATTGAGATATCCTTGTAATACTCCTAGGAACCTTGGTTTAAAGTATTGGGATTATTGAACCACAAACGGAAATTTTTGTGTGGGAGATAGAGCTAATGCCGAGATCTCACTAAGGCACACACAAGTTTCCTCAATTTTTCTCTAAGTGTAAAATGCCTTGTTTTGCTACTTAGGATGACTATATAACAACATGGAGGGTCTAGATTATAACACTTGCTAGGTTTGGATGAAAGAGATCAAGCCAAGTGGCTCTTGGACTTAGTCAACAATATCAAGCTCTTTAATTAGCAAGACTTGGTCATCTTAACATTGGTCAAATGACCATTTTGCCCTTGGAAATTTCGAACAAGCCTAAGTAGGGGTGACACGTGTCACCCTCCCATTCGTTCATAGAATTTCGTAACCCTCGTGGGCCCCACAAAACGTAAAATTCCTCGGGTGGGCCCTACGTGACCAAATCCGTAAAAGTAAATTTCCATAATGTTAATAAGTTCCATACTCTTCAAATAAGGCATTTTGAGAATCCAATTCTCATCAACGAACATTTTTCCTTTTCGACGTTCGGAAGATTTTCCTTCGGAAAAACAATTCCTTCTTTCGTACCAATTTTTCAAGTCTTGATTCCTTACGTACATTCTCTTATACATGTCCTGGAATTACGAGGTGTAACATTCTTCCCCCCTTAGAAACATTCGTCCCCGAATGTTCTTTCGGAGTCCAATCTAATTAGATAGCGACATAGTCTCCTTTTACAACCCTTACATACCAATAATGCCACACGTGGCCACATAACAATACTTATACTAAAATGTCACCCTGAGCTCCAAGTGTCGACGTCAGTTATCTGTATAAAGCTTCTGCTGACTCCGAGCTCACTAAAAATCTTTCCTGGATAAGCTTCGCCTTATCCACAGCACGCTGAATCAAGTCTGGGCCAATTATCTGAACTTCGCCTACGTGGAACCAACCAATCAGCGATTCTACACTTTCTTACTGGTTGTATTCTTTCCGTACCTCCAACTTATACTAGAATACTTACAGAACCTCCATACCGATTCCGACCTCCAATATTTGCAGTCACTCTATTAAACAATATAAGGCCATTTCCGGCTCTCACGACCTGGTTCAGGTGGAACGCGTCCATGAACCCGTAAAACAATTAACTAGACTTGGGCCTTGCACCCTCGTGACCCTGTCACGTAGCGGGACTACTACCAACTGATCCCACTACATTTCAAACTATGAGGTGACCCGTAATAGGTACTCAACCCGACCCACCGTCGCACTTAACTCTTACTCTTAGTCTGAATAAAATCTTATTGTCCGAGAAGGCCTTATATACCTAAGATCTCGGCGGTTATCAATATTCTTAGGCTCGCATTTTCCATACACCAAGCCTACCTTATCAGTCCCCCCATAACGGGTACAATAACATCTCATAATACCATAACCATGTTGTCTTGATCACAACAACCATTACTTACTCGATACAGATCTCATCCGTACAATTCTCTTAAGCCTACCATATAGCTTAATCTATTAACATGGCATTCCATTAAGTTTCTTAACATGACTTCTTAAGGGTTCATTACTATTACACCCCGTAATTCAAGGACATGTTTAAGAGAATGTACATAAGGAGCTCAAGACTTGAAAAGGGTACGAAAGGAAGAATTGTTTTTTCGACGGAAAATTTTCCGAACGTCGGAAAGGAGAAATGTTCGTTGGTGAGAATTAGATTCTCAAAATGCATTAATTGAAGAGTATGGAACTTATTATCATTTTGGAAATTTAATTTTATGGATTTGGTCACGTGGGGCCCACCCGAGGAATTTTACGTTTTGTGGGACCCACGAGGGTTACGGAATTTTATGGACGAATGAGAGGGCGACACGTGGCACCCCCACATGGCGTTGGACGAAATTTTCAAGGCTAAAATGGTCATTGACCATTGAAGATGATAAGTCTTGCTAGCTTGATAATATTGACCAAGTCAACTTGTCACGGCTATTTAATTAATGTTCTTCATCCTAGCCACACATTTTTTATAATCTTGACCCTTCATTGTGTTTTATATACACACTAGTGCAAGACCAAGTCTTCAAACACTTAGAAAAATTTAGAGATCATTGTGCCAAGAAAAGGGCTCACGGGTTCAAGGTCCTTCTCACACAAATTTTTTGTAGTTTTGATCCATTATTCACAAGACTTTAACCCAAGGTCCCTAAGGGTATTGTAAGGATATCTCAATAGAAAGATTTCGGAAAAACGGCGTTTTCACGTTAGTCGCAAGGCGAAAACCTAAGGCATTTTCATAGGTTTTGATTGAAAATGGAAGAGAAGTTGGTTGTGAGCTTCTAAAGGCTTCAAATAGCGGATTGGAGCGTGAAGGAAAGGAGCTAAGAATTGCTAAGGAGCGACTTTGAATCTTGGAAATTTTAAGGGCTTGTAAAGGTATAATTCTTGTCGTTTTAGTAATTAAGATTACTTATTGTTGTAGCTATGGATATTAGCAAGCATGAGATGTTTATATTATGAAGTTTGATAAGTATATTGGCTATTGGAACCCTAACCCGAAACTAGTATGTTTAGCCTTAAGATTACAATTCAAGTTGATTATAAGTATAAGTCGTCACATGTTATATAATGAAGGAAATTGTAGTTGTTGAAGTTTTTTATGACTATATAACATGTTAGACCTAAGAACTTGGATTGAAAAGGAATTGGAAAGGTTGATAAGTTGTTGCACCTTTTGGCCGAAATTGGCATTTGTATTGTGGACTAGTTTGATATCAATTGTGGGGCGGAATTTTACACGTCATGTTAAGGCGTGTAATCCCCTTTGGTTATCTGAATTGTTGGGCCTTAAATGTGGCGTGTTTGGTTATTGGATTCGGCCTTGAAAAAGGTGGCAAAGTATGTAGAAACAAAGGAAGTGTTGTCCGATTTTCCGTAGAATTTAGTGACTTTGCACTTAGAATATTGTACGTTCGAAGCTAAAGGTTAATGGACGTATTATGGCCATTATAGGTTGAAGTACTTTGGAGCATTTTGCTATTTGTCGATAATCGTCGCGAGGTATGTGAACCTCTTCCTTCTTTTGACATGATTCTATGTATGGAATATACATGTAGTACTATTTCATGATTCCTTCTACTCTTAGAAGTTAAGAGGTATGTATGTTGATAAAGGTTATGTATAAGTTATCCTAAGTTCTTACCAAGTCTTATGGGGGATGTTGGTAAGAGTCGTTAGGAGATATTTGGAGCCAAGTTGACTTGGCTAAGTTACGACACAAATGAGAATAAGAATAGAACAAGCCACTGCAGCGTTAATAAAGGAAAATGTAATGACAATCAATTAAGTTAAAATGAGTAGAATTCTCCATCTGCATAGAAGCTAAGATAAGACAAAATTGTATTACATTTTCTAGATCATGGCTACTCGATTAAGATCGTTATAAATGTCACGACCCGATCCCGGGCCCGTGACTGGTCCTTACCCCGGGCACCCTAGTGATACAGCATCAGAGAAAATCAGCGGAAATAAAACTAAAACATGAGACAAGACATAAAGTATGAAACATGCTAACCAAAACGGTCACCTTCCTGAATATATACATATATATATATATATACCTGAACAGTTAAATCCTTTTACAAACCCTACCCACAACAGTACTACAGACCTCTAAGAATGTAACCATAACTATGGCGGACGGGGCCGCCATACCACGAATGTACAAGTAACTACAGCGGCGGACTATACCAGATGAGCCTCGGAGAAAGCGGAGCTTCCCAACGCTGAGCGTGATCCTATGGCGAGGATCCACAACGATGTACCTCTACTGCGGCATGAACGCGGCCCGAAAGGTCGATCTGGCCAGTACAGTATGTGGCCCGAAAATCACGTAAATGAAATCATAGTAGTCTATAAAATAAACAGGAGACATATATGATAACCAAATTACAGTACATAATATGTAAGCAGTCACGTCAAGTCAGGGACTCACGCCCTCAAAGTTATCACTCAAATATAACTATGAGTCTCACGCCCAAAACATCAATCATGCCCGTGGAATACCTTCCTCACTGCCGGCAGTCTATGATATAGCAACACCAAGGAATACACACGAACACCAGGTCCTACCTGTGTCATAACAATCTGCGGGGCAAATCTGAGGCTAACTACCGGATACCAAAGCGCGTCATCAATCGGCCGGCAAGTGCGAAAGCCAACTACTAGATACCAAGGCCGTACTAACAATACTATGCAACGAAACCACGGCGACATGGGGCAAGCACGGCCGACTACCGGTACAGGCCGTGTCACGTGGCTGGCGGGGCAATCTGAAGGCTACCTACCAGGTACCAAGGCCGTGTCACGAGACTTCGCCACTAAACTGAACGGGGCAAGTGCGAATGCTAACTACCAGGTACCAAGGCCGAATCAGCCACGAGACGGGGCAAGTACGAAAGTCAACCACCAGATACCAAGGCCGAATCAATAAAACCTTATGGAGAGCTAGTACATGGAATAACGCTATCAACAGGAGCGCACCCGTGCAATCCTCCGTCACTGCCGGTACGTCCAAGTAAGATCATAACAAATCAACCGGCCCTCCATTGAGAGACGCGGTGGTATAAAAATACAATACTGGCACAACAAGGCTATCACACGCAAACATAGACAAGTTACACACAACTCAAGGTACTTTCATTTTATGTCAACAATACGGGTTTCAAACCCAAAAATAATACCCACTTTCATTCTTTCAAAAAGACCTCTTTTACGTAAAAGATACTAATACTCGTAGTATCAAAAACACATTTCCTTTTCAAACCAAATTACTTTACTTTCGTAAAAACCTTTACAAGACTTTTAAAATCAAGTACTCTATACTTTTTAAACCAAGTGCCTTTCTTTTAAAACAACATCAAGTATACTCTTTAAAACTCAAATACTTACTCTTTTCAAAACAAGTAACCTATACTTAAATCAAGTTACCATTTTAAAACCAATGATAAAACCATTCTTTTGCTTTCATAAAGTCGTTATAACTAACTTCCCATAAAGTTTTATAACACTTTATGTTTTAAACAATTTAAGACAAAACCATGTCTCTCTTTTAAACCAAAAACTCTTGATTCCTCAAGTCTCTTTTCTTTTAGAAATCAAGTTCCTTTTAAAGAACAAATACTCATTTCCATGAATGAGGTTTCACAACTTTCTACCTGATTCGAGTTCTTCATATATCATATCAAGTCAAATATAAGTCAAGTCCTTTATCTTTTAAAATCGATAAACCAACCAAATTCACTTAGAACGTATGCGTCTACCGTACTACATAGTTCACAACAATCATGCTAGAAAAGATAGGAAGAGGTTCACATACCTCGCGACGATTATCGACAATTAGCAAAATGCTCCTAATACTACAACGCTTGCTAGCCTTTTCCACCGCCCAGTAGAATCGCTACTCATAGTACTTCCTATATCGGCCATAAAGCGTCTATCAACTTCTAGATCTCTTCGTAGAATATTCTAAATCTGAGATTCCCTTATTCTCTGAGAAAATTCGACACCTCCCCACATGACCACATAAATCTCCTCCTCTACTTAGGCCCGCTACCAGGCCAACAACTCCCAAGGGGGAGGGTTACACGTCTAACCGGACGTGTACAATTCTACTTCACAATAAAACTACACAAGTCTACTGTAAATACAATCCAATGTAAATACAGTTCAATCCTTTATAATAATCCTTCCAATAAATCTTATACTCAATTCTAAATTACTACAATATGTAATATCCAATTATAATAGGGGCGTAGATCATTACCTCGATAAGCCCAAAATTATCCAAGATATATGCGATCACGAGCAACGTTTAGCTCCAACTCCTTACGCTCCAACCCGCTCCAAGCGACCCTTAGAAGTTTCTAAACAACTTATCTTAACACTTCAACCAAGCTAGGAAGATTTTTCTAGGGTTTCACTTTGCGATTATTGGAATAAAGTAGTATTTCCGGGCTCCTAGTATTGAAACAACTTTGGAATACTACTAGGGATACTAGGCCAAGGTATTTGGGATTATACAACAATACTTGGAGTATTTTCTACACAAGTGGGGGAGGTTGGACGAAACAAGGCTAAAGGGAGGGAGTATTTTGCTTGGAAAAACTTCAAGTGAGGGATGAAATTAGTCTTCAAGCTAAGGGGGTATTTATAGAAGAATCAAGGGCCATGATCAAGTCAAGTGGGTGGTCAAGATTGGGCCATGTGTGTGTGGGTCCCACCACACCACATGGCCAACGAATTACTTCAGTGTCGTGGCCATTTCGGCGAGGAGACAGTGGCAACTTGTCCTCCAATTCGACAAGGGTGCCACGTGGGGTGACACGTGTCGCCCCGATTAAATCAAAATATTTCGTCTTCCGAAAATATCCAAAATACCGAAAATCTCAAAAACAAAGTGGGCCCGACAAAACCGTAAATTTATCCCGTGGGCCCCACGTGACCATTTACGAAAATAAAATCCCATAATTCTAATATAATCCAAGAAGTCCAAATACCAAATCAGGAATCCAATTCCCACTAACGAACCTTTTCCTTCACAAAACCGGAAACTTTTAGTGAAAAATCACACCTTTCTTTCTTTCCAAAATTTATGTCGTATTCTCGTACGTACGTCCCCACATACATACCCTGGAACTACGGGGTATAACAATAAATAAGTATAACTTATTCACAATGCACCAAAGTATATGTTGCTTAATTTAAAAGAATTTACGTATGAAGTTTTAAGACTATGAACCTCAAATTTTTAAAAGGTTAAGGGACTTTATTTTTCAAGTTATGGGACTTGATTCTTAAAGGAAGAAATGAATTGATTTAAAAGTATAGAATACTTGATTTGGAAAGTATTGATTTCTCGCCATTCTAAAGTTAAGAAACTTGTTTTCTTAAAAGATAAGAGACTTGAAGTATTTTGAAAGCTATGTGATTTGAATTGAAAGTATATGTTTCTTGGTCATAAAAGGAATGAATTTGTCTAAGACATAAAGAGTTATAACGGCTTTATGGGAAGTTGGTTATAACAACTTTATGGAAGATTAAAAGAATGGTTTTCTTCAGTAATGTAAGCAAAGAAATGATTTGAAATAAAGAAGGGCAAATTGTTCTAAAGGTACCAATTGCTTAAGGTTTTAAAAAAAAAGTCACTTGATTTAGAAGCCTATAAATGTATTTCTAAAAGGTATTGTGACTTGTCTTGAAAAGTAGATATGACTTGATACTACGGTTATTAGTATCTTGGAAGTTTTATTTGAAGAGAATCATTTTAAAGGAGTAGAGGCACGTGATACGTTGGGTTAAATTCCGAATTTTATATGACATTACGCGTCGAGGAATGGGCGGGCGTTATACCTTTATGGGCGGACTATATGACATTACGCTTCGAGAATGGCGGGCGATATACCTTTATGGGCAAACTATATGACATTCTGCGTCGAGAATGGTAAGGCGATGCTCGCTTTATGGGCGGACTATATGACATTACGCGTCGAGAATGGGCGGCGGTATACCTTTATGGGCGGACTATATGACATTACGCGTCGAGGAATGGGCGAGCAATATACCTTTATGGGCGGACTATGTGACTTTATCGCGTCCCGAGGAAGTGGGCGATATACCTTTATGGGCGGTGTGACTTTATCGCGTCCCAGTTGGTAAGGCGATATAGGCGTCCCTCGTAAAGGGCGATTATGTTATGTAAGGTATGTAAGTTATATAGTAATGAACTTGCGATTTTCCTAAAGCATGCGTAAGAATGTGACTATAACTTTTATGTAAAAATGGGAAAGATAATAAGGTGCGATTAAGTTCACGAGATGGTAATGACACGGTAGGATCGGTATTTACCCTTTTTATACTTGCCCTGTCATTCTTTTATCTGATTATGATTTGTTTCTGTACCTTATTTTCGTTCCATATTAAATTTTGTTATGCGACCCCGCCGAGGCTGCGTTAAATGTCGCGAGTTTAGGTACCAGATTGTGGATCCATGAGCTTAGGTTCTGGTTCGGCATTTGAGATGGCTCGATGTTCGGGAGTTTGTCGTCATGGTTATGTATATTGAAGTGCAGCGGGGCCTTGTCCGTCATAGTATTGTCCAAATCTTAGAGTGCATGTATTCATCGTAAATTTGGGTGGCTAGAGTTGTTTTACATTGTTAAGCAGCGTAGACCACTTTCGGGTAAATTTTTATGTTATGGCGACCTTATCGGCAGCGCCTTAGTTTTTAAAAAGAGTGTATTTATCTTCCGCAGTTTATTATGTTGTATGAATAGAAGGGTGCCAAGGTAGGGCACCAGTCGCGGCCCGGGGTCGGGTCGTGACAAAAGTGGTATCAGAGCAGTTAGTCATCGGAAAGTGTCTACAGACCGTGTCTAGTAGAGTCTTGATTATCGGTGTGTTGTGCACCACATCTATAATCAGGAGGCTGCAGGACATTTAGGATTAGTTTCCATTCTTCTCACTCTGAGATCGTGCGATAGAATTTGTGTTTTTAATTCGTCTCTCCCTAACGAGTTATGTTGATTGCAGCTACGAGAAAGGCAGCAGTGACCCAGGAAGGACTATGTTGATTGCGTATCCAGGTTGGTAATGATTATAGTATAGTTGGTATTGTGACATACATCTATAATGAGTTATGTATGAGGGTCAGACGCGTGTTGCCTAGAATGATTTTACATTACCAGGAGTTGGTAAAGACTAATTAGATACCGGGAAGGTATGGAACAATTAAAGAATTCTCATCGAGGTTTTACGTATTACTTTGAGATAATTGGGAAAAGATGAGTTGTCTGATAGGGCAGTAAACCCTTAAGAAGTCATGTTAAGAAACTTAATGGAATACCATGTTAATGGATTAAGCTACGTGGTATGCGTAAGAGGATTGTACGGATGGGATCCGTATGGAGTAAGTAATGGTTGTGATCGAGACAACATGGTTATGGTATTATGAGAAGTTATTGTACCCGTTTACGGGGGACTGGTAAGATAGGCTTGGAGCATGGAAATTGCGAGCCTAAGAGTATTGATAACCGCCGAGACCTTAGGTATATAAGGTCTTCTCGGGTAGCAAAAATTTAAGTTAGACCAAGGATAAGAGTTAAGTGCGACGGCGGGTCGGGGTGAGTACATTGCGGGTGCCCATAACTGAAATAGAGTGGGATCAGTTGGTAGTAGTTCCTCGTGGCGGTCACGAGGTGCAAGGCAGTCTAGTTAATTGTTTTAGGGGTTCGTGGGCGCATTCCACCGGGCAAGGTCGTGAGCCGGAAATGGCCTTATATTGTTTTATTGAGTGACTCAGATTGGAGGCGAGAATCGGTATGGAAGTTATGTATGTATGCTAGTATGAGTTGGAAGTGCGGAAGAAATACGATCGGTAAAAAAGATAGCAACCAAGTGTAAAGGAATAGAGCACGAATCCATAAGAACCTTTCGAGGTAACTACGCTGTGAGTGTGTGGGGTGGTAGTGGCGGGAATATGAGATTTTCCGGTGATGATACTGATCGTCAGACCCTAGTAGACCTAGTAGAGAGGATTATGACAGACTTTGAGGTCATTATGAGTATGGGCTAGTTGGCTTCGTGAGTGCCAAGGTTGACATTTTAGTATAAGTATTGTTATGTGGTCATGGGTGGCATATGTTGTATGAAGGGTGTAGTAAAGGGAGACTATGTCGCTATCTAATTAAATTGGACTCCGAAAGAACATTAGGGGACGAATGTTTCTAAGGGGGGAAGAATGTTACACCCCGTAATTCAAGGACATGTTTAAGAGAATGTACATAAGGAGCTCAAGACTTGAAAAGGGTACGAAAGGAAGAATTGTTTTTCCGACGGAAAATCTTCCGAACGTCGGAAAGGAGAAATGTTCGTTGGTGAGAATTAGATTCACAAAATGCATTAATTGAAGATTATGGAACTTATTATCATTTTGGAAATTTAATTTTATGGATTTGGTCACGTGGGGCCCACCCGAGGAATTTTACGTTTTGTGGGACCCACGAGGGTTACAAAATTTTATGGACGAATGGGAGGGCGACATGTGGCACCCCACACGTGGTGTTGGACAAAATTTGCAAGGCTAAAATGGTCATTGACCATTGAAGATGATAAGTCTTGCTAGGCTTGATAATATTGACCAAGTCGAGCATCGGCAGCTATTTAATTAATGTTCTTCATCCTAGCCAAACATTTGTTATAATCTTGACCCTTCATTGTGTTTTATATACACACTAGTGCAAGACCAAGTCTTCAAACACTTAGAAAAATTTAGAGATCATTGTGCCAAGAAAAGGGCTCACGGATTCAAGGTCCTTCTCACACAAAATTTTTGTAGTTTTGATCCATTATTCACAAGACTTTAACCCAAGGTCCCTAAGGGTATTGTAAGGATATCTCAATAGAAAGATTTCAGAAAAACGGCGTTTTCACGTTAGTCGCAAGGCGAAAACCTAAGGCATTTTCATAGGTTTTGATTGAAAATGGAAGAGAAGTTGGTTGTGAGATTCTAAAGGCTTCAAATAGCGGATTGGATCGTAAAGGAAAGGATCTAAGAATTGCTAAGGAGCGACTTTGAATCTTGGAAATTTTAAGGGCTTGTAAAGGTATAATTCTTGTCGTTTTAGTAATTAAGATTACTTATTGTTGTAGCTATGGATATTAGCAAGCATGAGATGTTTATATTATGAAGTTTGATAAGTATATTGGCTATTGGAACCCTAACCCGAAACTAGTATGTTTAGCCTTAAGATTACAATTCAAGTTGATTATAAGTATAAGTCGTCACATGTTATATAATGAAGGAAATTGTAGTTGTTGAAGTTGTTTATGACTATATAACATGTTAGACCTAAGAACTTGGATTGAAAATGAATTGGAAAGGTTGATAAGTTGTTGCACCTTTTGGCCGAAATTGGCATTTGTATTGTGGACTAGTTTGATATCAATTGTGGGGCGGAATTTTACACGTCCTGTTAAGGCGTGTAATCCCCTTTGGTTAGCTGAATTGTTGGGCCTTAAATGTGGCGTGTTTGGTTATTGAATTCGGCCTTGAAAAAGGTGGCAAAGTATGTAGAAACAAAGGAAGTGTTGTCCGATTTTCCGTAGAATTTAGTGACTTTGCACTTAGAATATTGTACGTTCGAAGCTAAAGGTTAATGGACGTATTATGGCCATTATAGGTTGAAGTACTTTGGAGCATTTTGCTATTTGTCGATAATCGTCGCGAGGTATGTGAACCTCTTCCTTCTTTTTGTCACGACCCGTTCCGGGGCCCGTGACTGGTGCCTTACCCGGGCACCCAAGTAGTCATACATCAGAGAAATCAGCGGAATATAAAACAATACAAGAAACAATATGCAATGAGAAACAGTTTATCTGAGAAAAATTTGCCCTTCGGCATATATATATAACAATTTTGAACAGTTACATCCCTTTTTACAAACTACGCCTGGCGATACTCTGAGACCTCTAAGAGTTTTATAACAACAACTATGACGGGAGAGGGCCCGCCATACCACGAATGTACAGAACCTACGGACTCGGGGGTAACATGCAAAGATAAGCCTCGAAGAAGCGGGGCTTCCCAACCTGTTGGCGTGATCCATGGCGAGGATCCACAACCGATGTACCTCTACTGCGGCATGAGCAGCCCCCGAAGGAGAGTCGATCTGCAACGGTACCAAGTATGTGGCCCGAAAAATACGAAAATGAAATCATAATAGTCTATATAAAGCGAAGACATATATGATAACAAAACTATAGTTCATAACGGCGATCGTATCAAGTCGGGGACTCGCGCCCTCAAAGTCATCCCTGTACGTGGAACTCCTTCCTCACTTGGCCGATCTAGGTATAAGTCATGTGATCGTGTAACATGTCTCGACCCATCTCATGGACTCGAGGTGGAATCGTGTGGAATACGTGTCTCGACCCGTCTCGTGGGACTCGATAGGAATCGTATGGAATACATGTCTCGGCCCGTCTCGTGGGACTCGATAGGAATCGCATGTCTCGGCCCATCTCATGGGACTCGATGAAATCGCACATGTCTCGACCCGTCTCATGGGACTCGATAGAAATCGCACATGTCTCGGCCCGTCTCGTGGGACTCGATAGAAATCGCACATGTCGGCCCGTCTCATGGGACTCGATGAAATCGCACATGTCTCGGCCCGTCTCATGGGACTCGATAGAAATCGCATGTCTCGGCCCATCTCGTGGGACTCGATAGAAATCGCACGTGTCTCGGCCCATCTCATGGGACTCGATGAAATCGGATGGAATACATTCGGTTCATCCCGTGAGCAGCGGTGTCGTGTGTACAACATCTAAGCGCTCTTTTAAGGCAGTTAAGATAATACCATATTTTCCTTTTAAAACAACTAAGGTAACATTATGCCGCTTCTTTTTAAACCAAAACACTTTCCTTTTTAAAGTCAAGTAACAACCTTCTTTTCCAAAAGTTCAAGTTTGCCTCATTTCAAATATTCACATCTCTTATTTTCGAAAGGTTTCATAGTTCATAGTCTTAATCATTTAATAACATAATTCTCTTTTTTTTTAAGCGGTTGAGTGATATATGCCTTATGTGTGAGTAGGTTATTCTTGATTATAACAATCTTATTAAAGCGACCATGATCTAGGAAATGTAATATCATTTTGTCTCATCTTAGCTTCTATGCGGATGGAGGTTTCTCTTGGTTTAATAATACTTTATTAGTCAATACATTTCCCTTTAATTACTTATTTGTTGTGGTTTGTTCGATACTTATTCTCATTTCCGAAATCAGTAAAATATTATTCCTTTTACAAACCAAGTACTCATTACTCACGAATGAGGTTTCACACTTTTTAACAAAATTCATATCAGTTCAATTAAGTCAAGTCTCTTATCTTTTGAGATCAAGTCTCTTAACTTCTAAAATCAATAACCCATTCTTTTTATCTTTCTTAAGTCGTTATACCTAACTTCCCATAAAGCTAGTATAACTCTTAAACTTTTAAAACCAAGTGTTACTCTTCTTTCAAAAAGGTTTCTTAATTCTTCTGAAATACTTCAAGATTCTTATTATTCAGGCTTAAGTCAAAAGACATTGCCGTAAAGCTACGTTCAGTTAACACACGTACGTCTACCGTACTATATATATATATATATATACTTTTAAAATATCATGCTCAAGAGTATAGGAAGAATCACGTACCTCGCGACGATTATCGACTATTAGCAAATAGCTCCAAAATCTTATGTCCGGCTAGCCCTTTCCACCGCCGAGTAGAATACGCTACTTGCGATCTTGACCTATCACGGTCGTATAAGTCTATCAACGTCTAGACTATTACGTAAGACATTTCTAGATCTGATTCCTTTATTCTATGGAAAATTGGCGACACTTCCCTACCCGCCAAACTACACAAGTCTCTGTAAATACGATCTATGTAAATCTGATTCAATCTTCTTTAATATTCTTCTGATGTGATTTCAATTCAATTCTCTTCTTTTATACCATCCTTCTATTTATCTTATACTCACTTCTATACAACTACAGTATGTAACTTCCAATTACAATAGAAGGACAAGAGTATTTACCTCGATAAGCCCAAAATTATCCAAGTTATATGTCGATCCTGAGCAACGTTTAGCTCCTACTCCGTGCGCTCCAATTCGCTCCCATAAACCCTTAGAAGTTCTACACAACTTCTACTTAACACTTCAACCGACTATGAAGATTTTCCTTAGGGTTTCGTTTTTGTGACTGAAGGGAAGTATAATAGTATTTCCGGGCTCTACGTATAGAGGTAACTTTGGAAAGTACTACAAGGTATTTGGGCTAAAATATTTTGGAATAGTAACAATACTTGGAGAATACTTTTCTACCAAGGGGGGGTATTTATACGAGACAACACTCAAGAGGGGGGGGGGGTACTCTCGGCCAAGGCCTCATGAGGGGAGGGGAAGGTAGGGCGAGAGCTTAAGAGGAGGAGAGGATTTTGCCTTGTATTTTTACAAGTGTGGATGAAGAAATGGTCTTGCATTAGAGGGGTATTTATAGGACATTCAAGGGCCAAGATCAAGACAAGTGGTGGGCAAGTGTAGGGTGAGGATTTGGGCAAGTGTACCTTATCCATCTTGGACCAAAATATCCTACCTAACCCTTGACCAAAAACAAGGGCAAAAATGCCCAAGTTTCGTCCACTTTGAGGGTGACACATGTCACCCTCCCGTTGGACCAAAATATTTCATCTCTCGGAAAAATCCGCAAAAATAATAAATGACATAGCCGTAATTTTCCCTTCTCAAAGTTCGGAAAATGTTTCGTCGAAAAACAATTCGTTTCGCGGGTTGTGCACAAATTTCGTCCCTTAGTCTACTTTAAGGCTTAAACTTTTGTACGTATGCCCTCACGTACATACTCTGGAAATACGGGGTATAACATTCTCCCCTCCTTAGAAACATTCATCCTGAATGTTCCTTCTCAAGACGGATAACGATAAAGTTTCTCTTAACAAGTTGCCAACGCCACACCTGGCCACAAAATAACACACGTTCACTTCTTTCCTCACTCGTCGTACTCTTCTCGAACACTTGAACTCTTTCTAGTATACGTACCATACTTCAGTCATCGCTTCAGTTTCCAAAACCTCTGGAGTCACTACTTCCAAACTTGGTCATTTTACTAGCCTCAAATTCCTTTAAGGCCATTCCCGGCCTTCACGATCCGATTCTGGTCGAACATATCCACGAACTCATACGATGGTCATCTAAACTTGGGCCTAGCATCCTCGTGACCCTACCAACTAGAGGGACCACCTCGAACTGGCCCCACCACAAAACAGGCCGCGGGTTGACCCGCGAATGGTCCTCAACCCGACCCGCTATCGTGCCAAACACTTGTTCCCTCGATCCGGAACAATCTCACAAATCAAGTCACGAAAACCTAGTGGTCTTCTTAGCTCAACTACCCTCTTTCATTTCATATCACTCAGGGACTTATCACACAAATATATCCCACGTATACAATGCACCCCGACAAAGGTCAACACAAACATAAATTTTTTACTCAAGATGGCCTCGCATCTAAGGTCTCTACGCGTAATATTCTAAGGTTCACAATTTCCCTGTCCCCAAACTTACCCTTCTAACTAACCATGTTTTCTAATCACCATTTTAACATAATGCTATCTGAACATAATACTTAGCACTTCATCATATCATTTACGCATACTAGTCTCTAGAGGGGTAAGAATATACCTGTACCATCTGCTCCACTCTAATCATAGGCACGCCTGCGGTGTATCAATAGAAAGCGATGAACACGCCGACCGGTGGCTGTGACATTCTACTGTATCCCTTCTTTTAGGGCAGATCCTCATCATGGCCACAGACGGCGCGCGGTGAAACAAGCACCCGATGAAAACGACACTCCGGGATGGCGTTTGCGCATCGTGCACAGCGAGAAAGCATGAACCGTGTTTGGAACCCATGTATACACTGTGAACGAAGCCACAGAGCTCGACCAGCTCGAATACCGAATGTCACGAAGGCGTGGAGGACTACTCTGTATTGGCGGAGGTACATAAGCGGCTTTCTTCTTTGGCGGTCGCCTTGAAAGTTACCAAAGGACCTGCTGTCACGGCCTCTTCTGCGATCTCGGTCGTTCCGTCGACCTCTCGTGCCTCGCATCAGTGAATAAGCTGCGTGCGGGCAATGTCCGTGCGGTGAAGAGCTACACCGAACAAGCCTCGCCAAGTAGTCATCAAGCGGTGGCGTGGCGGTGCACTCTGTCCTCCATGTCGGCTACGATGCGGGGGCGTGCAGGCTAATGAGTCAAACTCCACATTGTACTCGAGCCGTGCGCCGGTGCGCCTCAACGTCAAAAATCTGTCGGCCCGAGCCCTTCTCATCTGTGGAGGCAAGAAATGTTCAAGAAATGCCCCTGCGAACTCGTTCCATACCGCTGGAAGTGCATACTCTCCCCGGGAAATCTCCCACGAATTAAACCAGTCGACTGCAGTATCACGCAACCGATGCGAACCTAAGACCACCGACTCGGTCTCCGAAGCCTTGATCACTCTCATGATCCGCTGTAACTGTCGAATGAACTCCTGCGGATCATCCTCAGGCCTCGACCCGTAGAACTCTGGCGGGCTACAACTCAGAAAGTCCCGAAGCCTCAAACTATCTGATCTCGGGTGAACCATGGGTACTACTGGAACTGCTGCGTCCAGCCTATCCTCGTGCCTTGCCACTATCCTGGCCAATAACTGGGCCATCTCCTTGTAACCCATCTCCTCTGCTCCAGGCTGTGGGACTGGAGGCTCAGGTACTGTGGTCTCAGCAGCCACTGCTGCGGCTCTAAACTCTGCTGGGGCTGGCGGCGTCGCAAAACTCGCCGTCTGAAGCACTATCTCAGGTAATTTCCGGGCCTGCGCCCTCGTACTCCTCTGTATCATACTAACAGCTCACTCGGCTGCCTTGCCCATCTGGGCCCGGGTTGCCTTGCGCGGAGGCATAACTGGTAAAAAACGAAATACGTCAGAGGGGTCCAACTTATAACATAGCTCTAAGGCACGATCTCAGAATGAGAAGAATGGAAACCAATCCTAGATGCCTTGCAGCCTCCTGATTATAGATGTGGTGCACAACACATCGATAATCAAGACTCTACTAGACACGGTCTATAGACACTTTCCGAGGATTAACTGCTCTGATACCACTTTTGTGACGACCGTTCGGGGCGTGGTAGTGCCTTACCCGGGCACCCAAGTAGTCATACATCAGAGAAATCAGCGGAATATATAACAATACAAGAAACAATATGCAATGAGAAACAGTTTATTTGAGAAAAATTTGCCCTTCGGCATATATATATAACAATTTTGAACAGTTACATCCCTTTTTACAAACTCTGCCCACAACAGTACTACAGACCTCTAAGAGTTTTATAACAACAACTATGACGGGACAGGGCCCCGCCATACCCCTGAATGTACAAGAACCTCTGGACTCGGGTAACATACGAGATAAGCCTCTGAAAGCGGGGCTTCCCAGCCGAGCTGTGATCTATGGCGAGGATCCACAAGATGTACCTCTACTGCGGCATGAGCGGCCCCGGAGGTCGATCTGCAATTACCAAGTATGTGAAAGCGAAAAATCACGAAAATGAAATCATAATAGTCTATATAAAGCAGAAGACATATATGATAACAAAACTATAGTTCATACTTGATCGTGTCAAGTCGGGGACCAGCGCCCTCAAAGTCATCCCTCGTGCGTGGAACTCCTTCCTCATGCCGCGATCTAGGTATAAGTCATGTGATACGTGTAACATGTCTCGGCCCATCTCATGGACTCGAGGTGGAATCGTGTGGAATACATGTCTCGGCCCATCTCATGGGACTCGATAGGAATCGTATGGAATACATGTCTCGGCCCGTCTCGTGGGACTCGATAGGAATCGCACATATCTCGGCCCAGCTCATGGGACTCGATAGAAATTGCACATGTCTCGACCCGTCTCATGGGACTCGATAGAAATCGCACATGTCTCGGCCCATCTCATGGGACTCGAAAGAAATCGCACGTGTCTCGGCCCGTCTCGTGGGACTCGATGAAATCGCACATGTCTCGGCCCGTCTCATGGGACTCGATAGAAATCGCACATGTCTCGGCCCGTCTCATGGGACTCGATAGAAATCGCACATGTCTCGGCCCGTCTCATGGGACTCGATAAATCGGATGGAATACATTCGGTTCATCCCGTGAGCAGCGGTGTCGTGTGGCCTAACATCTAAGCGCTCTTTTAAGACAAATTAAGATAATACCATATTTTCCTTTTAAAACAACTAAGGTAACATTATGCCCTTCTTTTTAAACCAAAACACTTTCCTTTTTAAAGTCAAGTAACAACCTCTTTTCCAAAAGTTCAAGTTTGCCTAATTTCAAATATTCACATCTCTTATTTTCGAAAGGTTTCATAGTTCATAGTCTTAATCATTTAATAACATAATTCTCCTTTTTTTTTAAAAACAGTTGAGTGATATATGCCTTATGTGTGAGTAGGTTATTCTTGATTATAACAATCTTATTAAGCATCCATGATCTAGGAAATGTAATATCATTTTGTCTCATCTTAGCTTATGCGGATGGAGGTTTCTCTTGGTTTTAATAATACTTTATTAGTCAATACATTTCCCTTTATTAGCATTTCTTGTGGTTTGTTCGATACTTATTCTCATTTCGAAATCAGTAAAACATTATTCTTTTTACAAACCAAGTACTCATTACTCACGAATGAGGTTTCACACTTTTTAACAAAATTCATATCAGTTCAATTAAGTCAAGTCTCTTATCTTTTGAGATCAAGTCTCTTAACTTCTAAAATCAATAACCCATTCTTTTTATCTTTCTTAAGCCGTTATACCTAACTTTCCCATAAAGCTAGTATAACTCTTAAGCTTTAAAACCAAGTGTTACTTTTCTTTCAAAAGGTTTCTTAATTCTTGAAATACTTCAAGATTCTTATTATTAGGGCTTAAGTCAAAAGACATTGTCGTAAAGCTACGTTCGATTAACACACGTCGTCTACCGTACTATATATATATATACTTTTAAAATATCATGCTCGAGTATAGGAAGAATCACATACCTCGCGACGATTATCGACTATTAGCAAATAGCTCCAAATCTTATGTCCGGCTAGCCACTTTCCGCCGAGTAGAATACGCTCTTGCGATCTTGACCTATCACGGTTATATAAGTCTATCAACGTCTAGACTATTCTGTAAGACATTTCTAGATACAGATTCCTTTATTCTATGGAAAATTGGGCAGCACTTCCCTACCCGCCAAACTACACAAGTCTACTGTAAATACAGTCCTATGTAAGTACAGTTCAATCTTCTTCTTTAATATTCTTCTGATGTGATTTCAATTCAATTCTCTTCTTTTATACCATCCTTCTATATATCTTATACTCACGTCTATACAACTACAGTATGTAACTTCCAATTACAATAGAAGGACAAGAGTATTTACCTCGATAAGCCCAAAATTATCCAAGTTATATGTCGATCCTGAGCAACGTTTAGCTCCTATTCCGTGCGCTCCAATTCTCTCCCAGAAACCCTTAGAAGTTCTACACAACTTCTACTTAACACTTCAACCGACTATGAAGATTTTCCTTAGGGTTTCGTTTTTGTGACTGAAGGGAAGTATAATAGTATTTCCGGGCTCTACGTATAGAGGTAACTTTGGAAAGTACTACAAGGTATTTGGGCTAAAGTATTTTGGAATAGTAACAATACTTGGAGAATACTTTTCTACCAAGGGGGGGGGGGTATTTATACGAGACAACACTCAAGAGGGGGGGTACTCTCGGCCAAGGCCTCACAAAGGGGGAGGGGGAAGGTAGGACGAGAGCTTAAGAGGGAGGGAGAGGGATTTTGCCTTGGATTTTTACAAGTGTGGATGAAGAAATGGTCTTGCATTAGAGGGGTATTTATAGGACATTCAAGGGCCAAGATCAAGACAAGTGGTGGGCAAGTGTAGGGTGAGGATTTGGGCAAGTGTACCTTATCCATCTACCACCAAAATATCCTACCTAACCCTTGACCAAAAACAAGGCAAAAAATGCCCAAGTTTCGTCCACTTTGAGGGTGACACATGTCACCCTCCCGTTGGACCAAAATATTTCATCTCTAGGAAAAATCCGCAAAAATAATAAATGACATAGCCGTAATTTTCCCTTCGCAAAGTTCGGAAAACGTTTCGTCGAAAAATAATTCGTTTCGCGGGTTGTGCACAAATTTCGTCCCTTAGTCTACTTTAAGGCTTAAACTTTTGTACGTATGCCTTCACGTACATACTCTGGAAATACGGGGTATAACACTTTTGACATGATTCTATGCATGGAATATGCATGTAGTACTATTTCATGATTCCTTCTACTCTTAAAAGTTAAGAGGTATGTATGTTGATTTACTCTACGTAAAGGTTATGTCTAAGTTATCCTAAGTTCTTACCAAGTCTTATGGGGGATGTTGGTAAGAGTCGTTAGGAGATATTTGGAGCCAAGTTGACTTGGCTAAGTTACGACACAAATGAGAATAAGAATAGAACAAGCCACTGCAGCGTTAATAAAGGAAAATGTAATGACAATCAATTAAGTTAAAATGTGTAGAACTCTCCATCTGCATAGAAGCTAAGATAAGACAAAATTGTATTACATTTTCTAGATCATGGCTACTCGATTAAGATCGTTATAAATAAGTATAACTTATTCACAACGCACCAAAGTATATGTTGCTTAATTTAAAAGAATTTACGTATGAAGTTTTAAGACTATGAACCTCAAATTTTTAAAAGGTTAAGGGACTTTATTTTTCAAGTTATGGGACTTGATTCTTGAAGGAAGAAATGAATTGATTTAAAAGTATAGAATACTTGATTTGGAAAGTATTGATTTCTCGCCATTCTAAAGTTAAGAAACTTGTTTTCTTAAAAGATAAGAGACTTGAAGTATTTTGAAAGCTATGTGATTTGAATTGAAAGTATAAGTTTCTTGGTCATAAAAGGAATGAATTTGTCTAAGACATAAAGAGTTATAACGGCTTTATGGGAAGTTAGTTATAACAACTTTATGGAAGATTAAAAGAATGGTTTTCTTCAGTTATGTAAGCAAAGAAATGATTTGAAATAAAGAAGGGCAAATTGTTCTAAAGGTACCAATTGCTTAAGGTTTTAAAAAAAAAAAAGTCACTTGATTTAGAAGCCTATAAATGTATTTCTAAAAGGTATTGTGACTTGTCTTGAAAAGTAGATATGACTTGATACTACGGTTATTAGTATCTTGGAAGTTTTATTTGAAAGAGAATCATTTTAAAGGAGTAGAGGCACGTAGTACATTGGGTTAAATTCACGGATTTTATATGACATTACCGCGTCCCAGGAATGGGCCGGGCAGTATACCTTTATGGGCAGACTATATGACATTACCGCGTCCCAGGAATGGGCCGGGCAGTATACATTTATGGGCAGACTATATGACATTACCGCGTCGAGAATGGGGCAGTATACCTTTATGGGCAGACTATATGACATTACCGCGTCCCAGGAATGGGTCGGGCAGTATACCTTTATGGGCAGACTATATGACATTACCGTGTCCCAGGAATGGGCCGGGCAGTATACCTTTATGGGCAGACTATATGACATTACCGCTGTCACGACCCGACCTCGGGCCCGCGACTGGTGCCTTACCCCGGTCACCCTAGTGATAATACATCAGAGAAAAACCAGCGGAAATAAAAACTCACAGACATGAAACAATGAAATATAAGAAAAACAGACTAACCAAAACGGTCACCTTTCTGTATATATACATAAAACCCGAACAATTATATCCTTTTACAAACCTTGCCCACAATAGTACTACAGACCTCTAAGAATGTAACCACAACTATGACGGGATAGGGCCCCGCCACACCCCTGAATGTACAAGTACCTACAATGACAGGGGACTATACCAAAGATAAGCCTCCGGAGAAACGGAGCTTCCCAAAGCTGGCTGTGATCCTATGGCGAGGATCAACAGCGGTGTACCTCTACTGCGGCGTGAGCGGCCCCGAAGGAGGTCGATCTGGCGGTACAGTATGTGGCGAAAATCACGTAAATGAAATCATAATAGTCTATATAAGCGGGAGACATGTATGATAGCAAACTACGATTACAACATATAAGTAGTCATGTCAAGTCGAGGACTCGCGCCTCAAAGTCATCACTCGTGCGTGGAATTCCTTCTCACTTCCGTGATCCATGACATAAATCATACTCGTGTGATGCGCTGTGGCATCCTACCTCACTGTCGGCGTACATATACAATACATATATATACCTCGTGCACGTGGAATCCTCGTCAGCTGCGTGCGTAGGTGTAGCATATAACCATGTGACCGCGGTGGCATCTACCTCACCGTCGTACACATATACAATATATATATATATATATATATATAATGTGACGCGTGCCCCGAATCCTCGCCGGTGTAGCATGGCCATAACGTGCCCTCGGCGTCCTCATCGCGGTGCGGTCTTCATGTAGAGCTAGCCCGTGGAATAATGATCGTATATACCATGCCGGAATCCGCCGCCGGTGTAGACGGTCTTCGTGTGGAGCTAGCCCGTGGAATAATAGTAATGGTCACATGCCCGGAATCCTCGCCGGTGTAGACATGCCCATGTGACAATAATAATATCACGGAGTTTATCATTGCGCATAGCCGCGTGCCGGAATCCTCGCCGGTGTAGACGTGTCCGTGTGATAATAACAATGGAAGCATACGTGGAATCCTCGTCGCGCTTGAGTACGTCGATGAAGCGTCACGCGTCTAACGCGTCTGGTCGCGTGCCCGGCGTCCTCATCGTATAAGCATGGTCGAGATCAAGCAAAATGGAAGCATACCGTGGAATCCTCCGTCACCGATGCGTCCGACAAATTCACAACAAGTCGATCGCCCTCCAGCAGAGAAACGGTAACATAGTAATACCACGAGGCTATCACAACTAGCATAGGCAATTTTAACATACTCTTAGACTTCCATTTTATGACAACAAATCCGGTTTTAACCCCAAGTACTACATACATTAATCCTTTCAAAAGATATCTTTTACGTAAAACAAGTCGATACTATTATCCGTAGTACCAAACACGTTCATGTTTAAATCAAGTACTTTACCTTTTTAAACCAAGTGGCTTACACTTTTAAAACAACGTCAAATATACTTTTAAAACCCAAGTAACTAACTCTTTTAAGATCAAGGTACTCTACCTTTTAAAACCAAGCCAACATATTTTTCTCATCAAGAAAAGTTCGATATTTGAAAATAAGTTACTTATACTTTTAAACTCAAGTTACTTCTCTTTTCCCAAAATCAAGTTACCATTTTAAATCGATAATAAAACCATTCTTTGTTTTCATAAAGTCGTTATAACTAACTTCCCATAAAGCTATTATAACACTTTATGTTTTAAACCAATTTTAAGGCGAAACCACCTTTCTTTTAAACCAAAACACTTGAATTCTCAAGTCTCTTTTCTTTTAGAAATCAAGTTCCTTACTTTGGAATTTAAGAAAACAATACTTGTTTATAATGATTCTTATTAAAGTAGTCATGATCTATGAAATGTAATACAATTTTGTCTTATCTTAGCTTCTATGCATATGGAAGATTCTACTTGTTTTAATATAATTATTTGTCATTACATTTTCCTTTATTAACGCTGCAATGGCTTGTTCGATAGTTATTCCCATTTCCGAAATCAAGTAAAACTTTATTCTTTTAAAGACCAAGTACTCATTACTCACGAATGAGGTTTCACCACTTTTTAACACAATTAAAGTTCTTCACATTTCATATCAAGTCAAATATAAGTCAAGTCTCTTATCTTTTAACCCGCAAGGGTAGCGAGTTGGTGTAGCGATGGCGCGGACCGCGAGTCACGAGTTCGATCCCCTGCATAAACCTTCTTGGTTGAGCCTGTCACACATGGCTTGCCAAGTGTGGTTTACCTGGCTGACGTGGTTTGCAGGCTACTGCATCAGTCCGGGGTTTACCCTGTGCGCACTCGAAAGAGCAGCGGCTGCGGGTTCCTTCGTCAACAAAAAAAAAAAAAAAAAAAGTCTCTTATCTTTTAAAAACTCAACAAACCATTCTTTTACCTACATAAAGTCGTTATAACTAACTTCCCATAAAGCTATTATAACACTTTATGATTTAAACCAACCAAAATTCGTTTAGCACACGTACGTCTACCGTACTACATAGTTCACAACAATCATGCTAGAAAAGATAGGAAGAGGTTCACATACCTCGCGACGATTATCGACAATTAGCAAAATGCTCCAAGTACTATAACGCGCTAGCCTTTTCCACCCTTAGTAGAATACAGCTACTCATAATCTTCCACCTATAATGGCCGTAAAACGTCTATCAACTTCTCGATCTCTTTGTAGAACAATTCAAAGTACAAGGTTCCTTATTCTCTGGAAAATTCGCGACCTCCTCCCTCCCCGCAACCACATAAATCTCCTCCTCTATCAAGGCCCCGCTACCAAGCCAACAACTCGAGGGTTACCGTCTATCGGGCGTGTACAACACTTCCCCACGATAATACTACAAGTCTTCATCTGAATACAGTTCAATTCTTTATAATCGTCCTTCCAATATATCTTATACTCCATTCTAAACTACTCTGATATGTAATATCCAATTCTGATAGGGACACAGATCATTACCTCGATAAGCCCAAAAGATTATTAAGTCGATCTGAGCAATGCTTAGCTCCAATTCTTACGCTCAACCCGCTCCAAGCAACCGCTTAGAAGTTTCTAAACAACTTCTCTTAACACTTCAACCAACTATGAAGATTTTCCTGAGGTTTCACTTTGTGACTATTGGAATAAAGTAATATTTTCTGACTCTTAGTATAAAGATAACTTTTGGAATATTACAAGGATTTCAAGGCTAAGGTATTTGGGACTATACCAACACTTGAAGAATTTTCTACACAAAGGGGGTGTTTGGGCGAGAATTACCTAAGGGAGGAGGAGAATTTTGCCTTGGAAATTATTTCAAGTGAGGATGAATAAAGTCTTGCACTTAAGGGGTATTTATAGAAATCAAAGGCGAAGATCAAGGCAAGTGTATGGTGAAGATTGGGTCCAAGTGTGAGTGGAGTCTTCGACCAAATGTCACCACAACTTTGAGACATGTGGCCCACATTAAAGAGACATGTGGCTAGCCACGTGTCACTAAAAATCCCGAGACCAAGGGGGTGACCCTATTTCGGCCATGGGGCCACATGGAGAGCCATGTGTCGTCCTCTCTACTCGTCCAAATATTTCATCTTAGAAAATATCCGTAATGCCAAAAATCTCGAAAATAAAGTGGGCCCAAGCCAGTAAATTCCTCAGTGGGCCTACGTGACCAAATCGGAAATAAAATTCCATAATTCTAATATAATCCGGAAGACCAAATACCAAATCACGGGAATCAATTCCCGTTAATGAACCTTTTTCTTACACAAATCAGGAAACTTTTAGTCGAAAAAATCACGTCTTTCTTCCTTTCCAATATTCTTGCCGTATTCTAAATGCGTCGTCCTCATATACATACCACGGAACTACGAGGTGTAACATTCTTCCCCAGAAACATTCGTCCGAATGTTCCTTCTAAGTCTCAAAACATACATGCGTAGGTATAGTCTTCCTCTTATACTTACGAAACCAATTATGCCACGATGGCCATGAAGTATAACATCAGCGCATGAAACTCAATCCAAGCCAGCGAGGAATCACCTCTAACGTGTATAACAACACTAAAGCTTCCACCCGTGGTCTAAAGGATACTCGCCCGGCGTCTTTACTTCCAACAAAATGATCTCTTTTATTACGGTAACACCGCGTTCACTTCTTTCCTTACTCGTGGTACCGCTTCGTACACGAAATCTTTCTAGTACATGTACCATACTCGGTCATCGCTTGATTTCCAAAACCTTAGAGTCACTACCTCGAACTTGGTCATCTTACTAGCCTCGAAATTCCTCTAAGGCCATTCCCGGCCTTCCCGATTCGATTCTGGTCGGACACATCCGCGAACTCGTATGATGGTTACCTAAACTTGGGCCTAGCACCCTCGTGACCCTACCACCTGGCGGGACCACCTCGAACTGACCCCACCTTATTCCGGGCTGCGTGTTGACCCGCGATCTGGCCTCAACCCGACCGTATCGCGCCAAATTCTCTCGTTCCCCGATCCGGAACAATCTTACTAATTCACGTCATGAAAGCTACCACTTCTATCTCACACTACCCATGGAATTATCACACAAATTCAGTTCACGCATACTAAGTACTTCGACAAAGACTAACCGTAAAATCTTTTACTCAAGACGGCCTTACATCTAAGGTCTCAACTGTTACAAATTCTAAGGTTCAAAATTTTCTCATCCCCAGACTTACCCTTTTCACTAACGAGCTTAAATCACATTTTTAACACAAAGCTATCCGAACATAACACTTAACACATCATCATAACATCAATACAAACTAGTCTCTAGAGGGTTAAGGATATACCTGAAAATCAAATAGGCGGTTCAAAGGACCGCTATGTCACGACCCGATCCGGGCGTGGTGGTGCCTTACCGGGCACCCAGTAGACATCATCAAGTAACGGTGGAATATAAAAACAAGACAAGAAACAATATGAAATGAAAGCAGTTTAACG
>CM056733.1:980000-987500 GCA_029844215.1 Przewalskia tangutica
AGCGCCCGGTGAGTCGTCGCCGTCGGCGTTTTTCGGAGGACGCCGATAGCGTAGCATGGGACGAGCCCATGCGTGCCACAAGTGTGCCCCCTACTATGCGCCGAAGACATGACCACCAAAAACGAAAGTCGCCCTCAAGTGCCTTCAACACCTCTACCCCCTTATATATGCTTTAAAAAAAAAAATCCAAGTGACAGGACCAGACATGTTTATGCCAGAGAATCATAATGGGCGTTCTGTGTGCCAACATGCACCGAAAGGGAACCGATTCGTTCATAAATGACTTAGAAGCGTTGAAGGCAACATTTTTATATAAAAAAACTAATGGGGATCACTCATTGGTGAAAACGTTCATAATAGACGGCGCGACTATTTGGTGCATGTCTCAAGTTCTTTGTTAGGCGCATGTGGACTGAAAAACCTCATTTTTCATATTATACATTCTTTGATTGTGAATGTATGCTTAACAAGTCAAGCACAAGCATGTTCACTTTGCATGTCGGCCTATGTCGCCCCATTTTGGCCCTGCCCGTCGGCCTATTTTCAGAGCGTCGGCCCGTATCATTTGCCGATCGGCCTATGTCGTCGGCCTATGTCGCCCCATTTTGGATATGTCGACGTCGGCCTATGTTTCTTCCCGTCGGCCTATGTTGTTGCCGTCGGTCCATTTTGGCCTAACCGCGTCGGCCTATGTCATTTGCGCCGAGCACTGCCGTCGGCCTATTTTCAGCGTCGGCCCATTTTGGCCTGGGGCGTCGGCCTATGTCGCTGCCGTCGGCCTAAGTCATTGCAACAGCCTATGTCGCTGCCAGTCGGCCTATGTCGCTGCACGCTTGGCCTATGTCGCTGCCCGTCGGCCTATGTCGCTGCACGCTTGGCCTATGTCGCCCCATTTTGGCTATGTCGACGTCGGCCTATGTTGCTGCCCGTAGGCCTATGTTGTTGCCCGTCGGTCCATTTTGGCCTAGCACGTCCGCCTATGTCGCTGCACGCCGAGCCTGCCCGTCGGCCTATTTTCAGCGTCGGCTCAGTTTGGCCTAACCGCGTCGGCCTATGTCGCTGCCGATCGTCGGTATGCGCGATCGGCCTATGTCGCTGCGGCAGCCTATGTCGCCCCATTTTGGCTATGTCGACGTCGGCCTATGTTGTTGCCCGTCGGTCCATTTTGGCCTAGCACGTCGACCTATGTCGCTGCACGCCGAGCCTGCCCGTCGGCCTATTTTCAGCGCGTCGGCCCATTTTGGCCTAGGACGTCGGCCTATGTCGCTGCACGCTTGGCCTAGTCGCTGCAAGTCGGCGCTGCCAGTCGGCCTATGTCGCTGCACGCTTGGCCTATGTCGCTGCCAGTCGGCGCTGCCAGTCGGCCTATGTCGCTGCACGCTTGGCCTATGTCGTCGGCCTATGTCGCCCCATTTTGGCTATGTCGACGTCGGCCTATGTTGCTGCCCGTCGGCCTATGTTGTTGCCCGTCGGTCCATTTTGGCCTAGCACGTCGACCTATGTCGCTGCACGCCGAGCCTGCCCGTCGGCCTATTTTCAGCGCGTCGGCCCATTTTGGCCTAGGACGTCGGCCTATGTCGCTGCCCGTCGGCCTAAGTCGCTGCACGCTTGGCCTATGTCGCTGCCCGTCGGCCTATTTTCAGCGCGTCGGCCCATGTCGCTGCCAGTCGGCGCTGCCAGTCGGCCTATGTCGCTGCACGCTTGGCCTATGTCGTCGGCCTATGTCGCCCCATTTTGGCTATGTCGTCGTCGGCCTATGTTGCTGCCCGTCGGCCTATGTTGTTGCCCGTCGGTCCATTTTGGCCTAGCACGTCCGCCTATGTCGCTGCACGCCGAGCCTGCCCGTCGGCCTATTTTCAGCGCGTCGGCCCATTTTGGCCTAGGACGTCGGCCTATGTCGCTGCCCGTCGGCCTAAGTCGCTGCACGCTTGGCCTATGTCGCTGCCCGTCGGCCTAAGTCGCTGCACGCTTGGCCTATGTCGCTGCCCGTCGGCCTATGTCGCTGCACGCTTGGCCTATGTCGTCGGCCTATGTCGCCCCATTTTGGCTATGTCGACGTCGGCCTATGTTGCTGCCCGTCGGCCTATGTTGTTGCCCGTCGGTCCATTTTGGCCTAGCACGTCGGCCTATGTCGCTGCACGCCGAGCCTGCCCGTCGGCCTATTTTCAGCGCGTCGGCCCATTTTGGCCTAGGACGTCGGCCTATGTCGCTGCCCGTCGGCGCTGCCAGTCGGCCTATGTCGCTGCGGCTATGTCGCTGCAAGGCCGATCGGCCTATGTCGAGCCTGCCCGTCGGCCTATTTTCAGCGCGTCGGCTCAATTTGGCCTAGGACGTCGGCCTATGTCGCTGCCCGTCGGCCTATGTCGCTGCCCGTCGGCCTATGTCGCTGCATTTTGGCCCTATGTCGGCAATAAGCTGCCGTCGGCCCTATGTCGTCGGCCCATTTTGGCTATGTCGACGTCGGCCTATGTTGCTGCCCGTCGGCCTATGTTGTTGCCCGTCGGTCCATTTTGGCCTAGCACGTCGGCCTATGTCGCTGCACGCCGAGCCTGCCCGTCGGCCTATTTTCAGCGCGTCGGCCCATTTTGGCCTAGGACGTCGGCCTATGTCGCTGCCCGTCGGCCTAAGTCGCTGCACGCTTGGCCTATGTCGCTGCAAGTCGGCGCTGCCAGTCGGCCTATGTCGCTGCACGCTTGGCCTATGTCGTCGGCCTATGTCGCCCCATTTTGGCTATGTCGTCGTCGGCCTATGTTGCTGCCCGTCGGCCTATGTTGTTGCCCGTCGGTCCATTTTGGCCTAGCACGTCCGCCTATGTCGCTGCACGCCGAGCCTGCCCGTCGGCCTATTTTCAGCGCGTCGGCCCATTTTGGCCTAACCGCGTCGGCCTATGTCGCTGCCGATCAGTTGCCCGTCGGCCTATTTTCAGCGCGTCGGCTCATTTTGGCCTAGGACGTCGGCCTATGTCGCTGCACGCTTGGCTTGCCCGTCGGCCTAATTTCAGCGCGTCGGCTCAGTTTGGCCTAGGACGTCGGCCTATGTCGCTGCACGCTTGGCTTGCCCGTCGGCCTATTTTCAGCGCGTCGGCTCATTTTGGCCTAGGACGTCGACCTATGTCGCTGCACGCTTGGCTTGCCCGTCGGCCTATTTTCAGCGCGTCGGCTCATTTTGGCCTAAGACGTCGGCCTATGTCGCTGCCCGTCGGCCTATGTCGTCATTGCGCTTGCAGCTGGGGCGTCGGCCCATTTTGCCTATGTCGACGTCGGCCTATGTTCTTGCCCGTCGGCCTATGTTGTTGTTGCCGTCGGTCCATTTTGGCCTAGCGGCGTATAGATCCGAACACTTAGCGGCGTATCTCAATGAAGCAACAACTAAACCTCTATTCGAAAGAGCTAGAAATGGAATGGATGGGAGGGGGAGGGACGAATCGGAGCGACAAAGGGCTGAATCTCAGCGGATCGTGGCAGCAAGGCCACTCTGCCGCTTCTGATACCGTCGGCGTATTTAAGTAAATGCGCAAGGATTCTACCGCGCTCGATGGAAATTGTACTTGGCGATCGCGCGCGACTCTTCGCCCGGACGACTTAGCCAGCGACACGTGCCCTTGGGGCGAGGCCCTGCTGCGAGTCGGCAAGCGGACAGCGAGCGCGTCGTCGCTTCAGCGGATTACGACTTAGGCGTTGGTCATAATCCGGCCTACGGTAACCGGCGCCGCGGCTTTTCAACCAAGCGCGATGACGATTGTGTGAATCAGCGGTTCCCTCGTACTAGGTTGAATTACTATTGCGACCTTTGTCATCGGTGAGGTAAAACTAACTTTGTCTCACGGCGGTCTAAACCCAGCTCACGTTCCCTATTGGTGGGTGAACAATCCAACACTTGGTGAATTCAGCTTCACAATGATAGGAATAGCCGACAACGAACGATCAAAAGCAGCGTCGCTATGAGCGGCAGGCGCCTGAAGCGATTATCCACTGTGGTAACTTTTACGACACCTCTGGCTTAATTCAGAAGGTCTAAAGGATCGTTAGGCCCGCGCTTTCACGGTTCGTATTAAATCTTGGAAATCGAGAATCAAGCGAGCTTTTACCGCCATACATTCCTGCGATTTACGTTCTCGTTGAGCTCGTCTTAGGACACTGCGTTATCTTTTAACGGATGTGCGCCCGACCAAACTCCCGCTTTGACAATGTCTTGCCGGATCGGCCTGCAAAAGCAAGCCTTGGGTCCAAAAAGAGGCGGTGCCGGCTTCACGGAATAAGTAAAATAACGTTAAAAGTAGTGGTATTTCACTTTCGCCTTCGGCTCCCACTTATACTACACCTCTCGAGTCATTTCACAAAGTCGGACTAGAGTCGAGCTCAGCGGTCTTCTTTCCGGTGATTACGCCAAGCCGTTCCTTGGGCGTGGTTTATTTGGATAGTAGTAGGCGGGGCGATGGGAATCTCGTTAATCCGTTCATGCGCGTCACTAATTAGATGGCGAGGCATTTGGCTACCTTAAGAGAGTCATAGTTACTCCGCGTTTACGCGCTTGGTTGAATTTCTTCACTTTGACATTGAGCCTTTGGCAGAAATCACATTGCGTAAACATCCGTTGGGACCATCGCAATGCTTTGTTTTAATTAAGCGATCGGATTCCCGCATCGTACGATTACGAGTTGGTGTTCGGCGCGGGAAGGCCGAAGGAACCGTTCGATCCGTCCCCGGCGTGACCGCGACGCGCGGCGGCGACCAGCTCGAGCGATCGGCGATCGGCAAGCGGGTTGGGCCAGGACCCCGTGCCCGACCACCGAGCGATCCTTTTCGAAATTCACGGATCCATTTGCCGACTTCCCTTGCCTACATTGTTCCATCGACGGTGTTCACCTTGGAACTGATGCGGTTATGAAAGTGCGGCCGGGTGTGGGCGGTACTCGGTCCTCGGATTTTCAAGGCCGCGGGCGCCGGACACCGCGCGGCGTGCGGTGCTCTTCCGGCGCCTGGACCCTACCTCGGTGGCCGTTTCGAGTGGGCGGTGTTAAGCGAAAAGATAACTCTTCGAGGCTCGCCCGGCGTCTCGGACTTCCTAACGTTGCCGTCAGCGCCACGTCCGGTTCGGGAATTTTAACGATTCCGCTTCGGATGCAGCGCAGCAGCGCTATCTGTCGAGGTTCCCCAGGCCCAGGATCGACTAACCCGTGTGCAAGTGCGTTCACATGGAACCTTTCCCCTCTTGGCCTTCAAAGTTCTCATTTGAATATTTGCTACTACCGCGAATCTGCACGGCGGGTAGCTCGCCGGGCTCGCGCCGAGTTTGCGGCGACCGCGCGCCCTCACTACTCGTCGGGGGCGGCACTTGCCCGACGGCGGGTGTAGGTGGTCGGCTTAAGCGCCATCCATTTCGGGGCTAGTTGATTCGGCGGTGAGTTGTTACACACTCGCTAGCGGTTCGACTTCCATGACCACCGTCCTGCTTTGTCTTGTCGACCAACACCCTTTGTGGGATCTAGGTTAGCGCGATTTGTACCGTAACCGACTTCAGGTTCATCGCATCGCCGATTACTGCTTACCAAAAATGGCCCACTTGGAGCTCTTGATTCCGTGGCGCGGCTCAACAAAGCCGCGCCGTCCTACCTATTTAAAGTTTGAGAATAGGTCGAGGGCGTTGCGCCCCCGAGGCCTCTAATCATTGGCTTTACCAGATAGAACTTCGCCGCGCGAGCTCGGCTATCTAAGAAACCGGAGGAACCGGCTACTAGGCGGTTCGATTAGTCTTTCGCCCTATACCCGAAGTCGGGCGAGCGATTTGCGTCGATGCTCGCTGCGGGCCTCCGCGAGTTTCCTCACGGCCGCCGCTTCGAGCATAGTTCACCATCTTTCGGGTCCCGACAGGTATGCTCACTCTCGAACCGTTCTCAGAAGATCAAGGTCGGTCGGTGCACCTCGGGGATCATGTCGGCTCGCCTTCGCCTTACGGGTTTACTCGCGTTGGCTTCGCACATGTCGTATCGGACTCCTTGGTCGTGTTTCAAGGCGGGTCGAATAGAGCCACGAGGCCGGCGTCGGGCGCGCGAATCTGGCGCCGCGGGCGCGCTGCCTTCCCTGTCGAGGGCGGCGTTCGCGGGCGTATCGAGCCGGGCTTTGGCGCCCCGATCCACGCTGGTCGCGCCCGAGTCGATCGTGGGCCGGCTAATCGCCGTTCCACATCCGGCCAGGGCGCGTCGCGGCCCCGTCCGCTTCCCTCCGACAATTTCAAGCACTCTTTGACTCTCTTTTCAAAGTCCTTTTCATCTTTCCTCGCGGTACTTGTTTATTATCGGTCTCTCGCCCGTATTTAGCCGTGGACGGAATTCACCGCCCGATTTGGGCTGCATTCCCAAACAACCCGACTTCGTGAAGCGGCGCCTCGTGGTGCGGCGGTCGAACGCTGTGAGGCTCTCACCTCTCGGCGCCCCCTTCCGGGGACTTGGGCCGATCGCCGCGTGAGGCGCTTCTCGGACTACAATTCGGACGGCGGGGCGCGATTCTAAAGTGAGGCTGTTCGGTTCGCTCGCCGTTACTAGGGAATCCTTGTAAGTTTCTTTTCCTCCAGCTTATTGATATGCTTAAACTTCGTGGGTAGTCACTTTGACACAGGGTCGCGATCGGGCCTTGGCTATGAAGAGTCGGGAGTCGAGCAGCGCGACGGGCGCGGCCTTCGAGCTGCTGGTCACAACCACCACATGCGCGGCGTCCGTCGGCGTGGACTCGCATTTAGGCCAGCCGCGAGCCGGCGCCAGAGCCGGCTTCCGCCAGCCGCGGCGCCGCGTCCGGGCGAAGCGCGGCGTGGCGGCGGGATGCGTGGCGCCCGGCGAGCGTGCCCTCGGCTTTGGCAGCGGCCGAGCGCAACTTGCGTTCAAAGACTCGATGGTTCACGGGATTCTGCAATTCACACCAAGTATCGCATTTCGCTACGTTCTTCATCGATGCGAGAGCCGAGATATCCGTTGCCGAGAGTCGTTTGAGTTTCAAAAGCCGCAGCGTCCTCGCCGCGGAGAGGCGGGCCGTCTCAATTTAAGTATTCCTTGGCGCTTTGCGCGCCGGGGTTCGTTGGCCGCCCGCCGCGCGCTCGCGCGCGGAAGGCGGGAGAAACCAGCGGGGCGGCGGAATCGCCCGCCAGTAACCGGCGTTAAGCGTGTTCGCGGGTCGTTACCTGCTGCGCGAGTTTCGACAATGATCCTTCGCGAGTTCACCTACGGAAACCTTATTCTGACTTCTCCTTCCTCTAAATGATAAGGTTGATGGACTTCTCGCGACGTCGCGGGGCGCGAACGCCAGCGTCGCCAGCGATCGAACATTTCAGGATCATTCAATCGGTAGGAAGCGGCGGGCGGTGTGTACAAAGCGGGGGCGTAGTCAGCCAGCGGTGATGACTCGCGCTTACTAGGAATTCCTCGTTGAAGACCAAATTGCAATGATCTATCCCGTCACGATGAAATTTCAAAGATTACGGGCACGTCGGCGAGGCTATAGACTCGTTGAA
>CM056733.1:990000-992500 GCA_029844215.1 Przewalskia tangutica
TATTTGGTGCATGTCTCAAGTTCTTTGTTAGGCGCATGTGGACTGAAAAACCTCATTTTTCATATTATACATTCTTTGATTGTGAATGTATGCTTAACAAGTCAAGCACAAGCATGTTCACTTTGCATGTCGGCTATGTCGCCCATTTTGGCCACGCGTCGGCTATTTTATTAGCGTCGGCCCGTATCATTGCCGATCGTATTGCCGATCGGCCTATGTCATTGGGCGGCAGCCTATGTCGTCGGCCTATGTCGCCCCATTTTGGATATGTCGACGTCGGCCTATGTTGCTGCCCGTCGGCCTATGTTGTTGCCCGTCGGTCCATTTTGGCCTAACCGCGTCGGCCTATGTCATTTGCGCCGAGCACGCCCGTCGGCCTATTTTCAGTAGCGTCGGCCCATTTTGGCCTGGGGCGTCGGCCTATGTCGCTGCCGTCGGCCTAAGTCATTGCTGCAGCAGCCTATGTCATTGCCGTCGGCCTATGTCATTGCAGCTTGGCCTATGTCGGCTGCAAGTCGGTATTGCCGATCGGCCTATGTCATTGCAGCAGCCTATGTCGTCGGCCTATGTCGCCCCATTTTGGCTATGTCGACGTCGGCCTATGTTGCTGCCCGTAGGCCTATGTTGTTGCCCGTCGGTCCAGTTTGGCCTAACCGTCCGCCTATGTCATTGCCTGCGCCGAGCCTGCCCGTCGGCCTATTTTCAGTAGCGTCGGCCCATTTGGCCTAACCGCGTCGGCCTATGTCATTGCCGATCGGTATTGCCCGATCGGCCTATGTCGCTGCGCCAGCCTATGTCGCCCCATTTTGGCTATGTCGACGTCGGCCTATGTTGTTGCCCGTCGGTCCATTTTGGCCAAGCTCGGCGACCTATGTCATTTGCCGCCCGAGCCTGCCGTCGGCCTATTTTCAGCGTCGGCCCATTTTGGCCTGGGGCGTCGGCCTATGTCATTGCCGTCGGCCTAAGTCGCTGCAGCTTAGCCTATGTCGCTGTCGTCGGCCTATGTCGCTGCAGCAGCCTATGTCGGCTGCAAGTCGTGACGCCGATCGACCTATGTCATTGCACGCTTGGCCTATGTCGTCGGCCTATGTCGCCCCATTTTGGCTATGTCGACGTCGGCCTATGTTGCTGCCCGTCGGCCTATGTTGTTGCCCGTCGGTCCATTTTGGCCTAGCACGTCGGCCTATGTCGCTGCACGCCGAGCCTGCCCGTCGGCCTATTTTCAGCGCGTCGGCCCATTTTGGCCTAGGACGTCGGCCTATGTCGCTGCCCGTCGGCCTAAGTCATTGCGCTTGGCCTATGTCGCTGCCGTCGGCCTATGTCGCTGCGGCAGCGCCTGTCGGCTGCAAGTCGTATTGCCCGATCGGCCTATGTCATTGCGGCTTGGCCTATGTCGTCGGCCTATGTCGCCCCATTTTGGCCTAGGACGTCGGCCTATGTCGCTGCCCGTCGGCCTATGTTGTTGCCCGTCGGTCCATTTTGGCCTAGCACGTCCGCCTATGTCGCTGCACGCCGAGCCTGCCCGTCGGCCTATTTTCAGCGCGTCGGCCCATTTTGGCCTAGCACGTCGGCCTATGTCGCTGCCCGTCGGCCTAAGTCATTTGCGCTTGGCCTATTTTCATGCGTCGGCCTATGTCATTGCGGCGTGGCCTATGTCGGCTGCAATTTGCTTGCCGTCGGCCTATTTCGGCTCAGCCTATGTCGTCGGCCTATGTCGCCCCATTTTGGCTATGTCGTCGTCGGCCTATGTTGCTGCCCGTCGGCCTATTTTCAGCGCGTCGGCCCATTTTGGCCTAGGACGTCGGCCTATGTCGCTGCACGCTTGGCTTGCCCGTCGGCCTATTTTCAGCGCGTCGGCTCATTTTGGCCTAAGACGTCGGCCTATGTCGCTGCCCGTCGGCCTATGTCGCTGCACGCTTGGCTAGGACGTCGGCCCATTTTGCCTATGTCGACGTCGGCCTATGTTACTGCCCGTCGGCCTATGTTGTTGCCCGTCGGTCCATTTTGGCCTAGGACGCGTATAGATCCGAACACTTAGCGGCGTATCTCAATGAAGCAACAACTAAACCTCCATTCGAAAGAGCTAGAAATGGAATGGATGGGAGGGGGAGGGACGAATCGGAGCGACAAAGGGCTGAATCTCAGCGGATCGTGGCAGCAAGGCCACTCTGCGCTCTGATACCGTCGGCGTATTTAAGTAAATGCGCAAAGGATTACCCGCGCTCGATGGAAATTGTACTTCAAGGCGATCGCGCGACTCTTCGCGCGGCGACTTAGCCAGCGACACGTGCCGCCCAGGGCGAGAGGCCCTGCTGCGAGTCGGCAAGCGGACGGCGAGCGCGTCGTCGCTTAGCCGGATTCGACTTAGGCGTTGGTCATAATCCGGCCTACGGTAACCGGCGCGCGGCTTTTCAACCAAGCGCGATGACCTATTGTGTGAATCAACGGTTCCTCTCGTACTAGGTTGAATTACTATTTCGACAACTTTGTCATCGATGGG